>JAWNLY010000145.1:0-600000 GCA_035042045.1 Drosophila melanosoma | reverse complement strand
AAACGGATGATAGCCTGAAGTATCCAAAATATCCAATTGAAAGACCTCATTTCGTATGCGATACAATTTACGATGGAACTCCTCAATAGTTGGCGTATATGCCTCCTCAAACCGATTGCCCAAGAAACGTGCCACAATCGATGATTTTCCGGCGCGTGATGAGCTGCAAACAAATGGAGATGTTGAGCAGGGAAGCAGCTTTGATTAGAATCAGCAATTGTAACGATTATAAAACAAATTATATAAATTCGAATAAATACAACAAGTTTCCCATTATTTACCCGAGCATTACAAGTCGATAGCAATTCTTTGCCGAGGGCAGGCTATCATCGCACAGGGAGAGTCCTGCCCCCGGTCCATAGATAAAATCATCGGCCTGCTCGATGGCATCCAGATTGGAGTGGTGCTCCAGCATGTGTGCCTGATGCAGTTCAGCTGTGGTAACAATACGGCTACTGGTTACGCCACCATTGTGGCTGCCACTTGGTGCATCATCCAGAAAGGTAACCACATGAGCTGCTTGCGGTGGATCATCGGTGGGCGTTGATCGGATTGCGTTTGCCTGCTGATTGCTATTGGCCTTGTTGCGTTGTCTATTGAAGCTATTGCTGTTGCTGTTGCTGTTGCTATTGCTATTGCTGGTGTTGGTGGTGGTGTTGGTGTTGAGCGGTGGGGGTATCGGTGGCGTTGACGGTACTCCAGACTCGTTTAGTGCAACATCAACGTAGTTGTTGTTGTTGCTGCGGGCACAAAACCAATTTTTGCAACGATACATTTTGTCTGTGTCATTTCCGCCACTTTAATGGTCAGCTTCCTCTCTCACACTCTCCACACGCACACGCACACGCATCCTCCCGTATTAAGCATACGCAGCGTATACAATGGGGTCAGTCTCTCGTTCTATTTCCACACTGTGTCCACTGTGTCCACTTGATTACTTGTTTTCCAGCCGCAAAATTCGTTATAGCTTCCGTTTCCGTCCTGTTGCGTTTGTTTCAGTCAATTTCTGTAGGCGATCTGCATTTGCAATCTGTCAACTTTATCGTTGTCGCAGCTTGTCATCATTTGCATTTATATATATATAGATTAAAGAACCTTTCAGAACTTTTGGTGCCGGCCTGCAGCTCCTTTGGCCTGCTGCTGCTGCTGTTATCCTGCTTTATCCTTGTTTATCTGCTAAATAGAATATGCATTTATTTTACTCGTCAACTTGTAAATATAACAAAGTGAAAGTGCCTCAGTTGAGAGTATTCGAAGTGGACACACTCTGTAATCAGTCAAAATATATATAAATAGCAGCTGTAAATTTAATTCTTATCTTGTTTTGAGAGTCTCAGAAATAAATAAACTTTACAGACTCCAAATTATGTCTTTCTTATCCAATGACTTGGCTATTTGCCCAAATTTACGATACGATTTTCAGCAATTCTTTAATGGATATGCAGGATATAAAAACGTTACACGAATTGCATAAAGAACAGCCAAGAGTCGAGCTGTCTTCCATGTGGAGTAGGGAATATAGGTGGCAGTGTTGGGGTCGTTGCATGTAAAGTGACCATTCCGGGCGAGTAAGCCACATTAAAATGTGGCGCATACAAATTTCAAATTGACTGCACTTTGTTGTCGTCCATTAAAAGGGCTTTCAGCCAAGGACCATTTGGTTTAAATAATGACCATCTTGCACCAAATCTAATTAACTTTGCTTCCGCTCGCTACGTGTTCGGTGTACAACATAAGTGGCAACACTCTCTGCCTCGTTCCACATTCAGAATGCAGAATGCAGTGAAAGGTATCAAACCGGATGGTTCCGACCCGTAATCGAGTGCAGCAAGTGCTCAGCTAGAATTTTGCCACTCGAACAGTATTAAATGTGTTCAGATGAATTCGTTTGGAAAATATGAAAGAAACCACAAATTTGCTACATAATAACTAAGTTCGGTTGTAATGCACACTAACTGGGTCGCCCACAACGACCTTACAACCGACAACCCTTTCCATGCACACCCAAACATCCAAACCCACCCCTCCCCATTGTTGCCATGCCACATAGGCAGCCAGGCAGCCCGGCAGCCGTTAGCGTTGAGAACAAAAAGCCATTTAGAGAAACACTATTTGAAATCGTATCATAATTGAATTTAATTTTTTTTTTTTTTTTGGCCTGGCTCGGAGCCATTCTCATGTGTTTTGTAAGAATAAACGCAAATTAATTTGGCTAACGGGACCGGAAACGCCTCGAGACAATTATGACATTTGAAGGCAAACTCACAGAAATACCAAGAAAAATATGAATGGGCGGTTGAAAATGCCAAAAAGAACGTTAGTCGTTAAAGAATCGTTAAATATTAAATATTCCTGTAATGCCCAAATTTAATAGTTTAAAGTTAATAATAGTTGTTGGTTCATATTCTCTTTAAGTTTCATAACATTCTCAGATCTGCTTATCATTTAAGTACACATATATTTCGCAGGCATATTTCAGAAAATTTATTTTCTCAAGTTCTCAATAATATAATTTATCATTTACAGACAAAAATACTTTAGTTTTTTTTCTGTCACATGGCATACAAAAACAATCAACTAAATGACATTGCAAATTTAGCCTTGTCAAATGAATCTAGTCTTCATCTCACATACATATATCGACTGCCTAAATTAAATGCAGATATGCCTCGAAAATACATATATACAAAAGTATATAAACATATATATATATACATATATATATATACATGTGAGCATAAACCCAATGCATTAGTCAAGTTACGAATCCCAAATAACGATTGATGTATTCTGTGCGCACACAAATTATTCAAAGTTCCCAATGGCACTTAGTATCTGGGTATCCCTCTCAATTGTGGCCGACTTCCATGGTCATGGTCCTCATGCCTCAAGCCTCATGCCACATGCTCAAAAATGTTTTAAACAAATTCTCATATTCGTTTACAGTACGTGCATATAAATATAAATATAAAGTTTAGAGCCACAGAGTAGCCCGCACCACCCAGGAAGCGGATTGAGAGCCAAGCCACGACTTCGATATAAACTTGCCACAAGATGTCGAAACTATAGAAAATGCAATCGACACCTAATCTGGCGTGCACATCTGTGTTTATGTTTCTTGAGCATGGCAAGAAAAGTAAAGAAAGTCCAGAAGAGCCAAGAAAAAAGCCAAAAATACAATGTTTTGGCGGTTTAAAACTGAACATATAAGCCCCAATCTGGCATCTTAGAGCATTCCAGCTCTGAGACCACAAACAAGCAGACTACGTCAATTATTACTTAACCAAAAGCCAAGGCAAAAGTGGCAAGCTTAATGAAGATAATCGATCTTTTAGTATTTTAACACATTTGGGATACTAGTAGCAAAAGTTGAATTTTAACAAAATTCAACTTAAGGTTTTAAGTAAATTCAATATTAAATGTGTATTTCTAAATATTGCTTGCTTGATTTGATTTATAATCCCCATTGAAGATGATTTTAATTTGATTTTAAATTTTTATCACAATGTATTTTAATTCAATTTTTTGATTTACTTATTCTAAAAGAGTCTTACATCAATTTTTGACATTGATCAACATTTGCTATTTTTCTTTTTTCTGCGAGTCCTAATTAGTATCTGTGCATTTTTTGAACCGTCATCCCTCAAGGATGTCAATTTAATTCATCAGTATCTGAGCAGAGGTGAGTGCAAATATGTCTGGGATAAATAGAGATGTGTCCACATTGATGTGGAACATGTGACATGCTCCGATGTATGCAAAGCTGTTTGTGTTCTTAATGGTCGGGTGAGGGGTGGGATGTGTTTAGTTAAGTTGCAAGCATAAACTTATTGTCTCCCCCGCAATATGTCATATTAGCATCCTTGCAATATTTTAATGTCCATGATTATGATCTTTTTGGAAGCCACGTGCTGGCAGCACCACTGCCACCGTCGTAAAAGTTCCAGCAGTCACTGTGCACATTTTAACGATTTTCAAATTATTAAAGAGATAAAAAAAAATAACGATTTTGTGCAGTTTATGTGAAACATGGTTTCGAGTTATTATTGCCGTGGGTGTGTAGCAATTAAAAGTTAGCAGAAACAATGCACAATTTCGACGAATCATCTGCCATCATGTGCATGTCAATCTGCCAGTGGCAAAGTTTGGTTGTGGCATGTCACGTGTTGCACGTTGTTGATGACAAGTGAATACAAACTATTGTCATTAATACAAAGTGTGAAAACAAGCCAACAAGCCTAACGGGCAACAACACGAAAAACTAGTCATCATCAGCGACCAAAAACTAGGTTTAACACAGCTAGAGAAATTTCATATAAAACCTATATTCAAAAAAATTCAAAATAACAACAGATAAGTTCCAAGCTGTTGAGAGAGAATTCCCACTCTGAGACAAACAGCTGGCAGCATCAATTACAGTTCAAACAACTCAAACTCAAGAGAGATAATCAATCGATGAGAGTAAAGCCAAATAATCAAATATTTGAGTACATTTTCAGGGGTTATCGGCTTGTTTTAATCTAGTTCGAGTATTATTACACTCCCGGAAGAACGTTCTCAATTCAAGTACAAGAGAAACAAATTTGTATTAAAGATTGTTTAATATTTAATAAAAGCTAACATTATTTTATATGTATTTAATTTTAGTTCCTCAAATATGAATTAAATCTTTGACTTTGTTATCATGAAATCGCTCGACCCTAAAAAGGTTTCCAAGCTATTTTTCTACTTTGTGTGCATTCGTTGAGACTGTCAATTCAGTTGCGCGCTGACAAGCGTAGAATTAGAACGCCAATTTTATTGGCTCCCGGAGCATATCAGTGTGTCAAAATGTCAACGACTCCGTTAAATAGTGCTGCCTCTTACGTTGAGGTGGAACTATCTACAATCAACCAGCAGCAGCACCAGCAGCAACAAAATGAGGCATCCTACACAAAGTGTAGCATTCGCAAGTTGCTGAGCACAGTTGGCATATTTGTTGCACTTCTGCTAGTTGTGGCAGCCATTTACATGCACATAAAACAGGAACATCATCTCGGCCGACTGCATGTCCATCTGACGGAGAATACGGCAAAACACGATGTCAACGAGTTGGCAGTTCCAATCGAAATGGTCAGCGCACCTGCCGTGGGTAAGTAATGTGGCTTACAAAATGTTAGCAGCGATTAAAATGTTGTCCTGACTCCACTTTGACGACGAAGCTGATCCCTCTTGGAAAAACATATTTTACCAACAGATTATTTCATATACATTTACAACTTAATCTCTTGGTACTTAACTCCACTAACATGACCTAAATCGCTCATTTCAGCTGCACTGGGAGCACCGGCACTCAGCGAGGATTGTCTGGGCCAATAATCCAGCAAAGTGCAGTGGACATCCGTGCAGCATCTAACGCATTTACCGGCCGTATTGGCCGCATTGGGGCGAGTGGAGGGGATTGGTAATGCGAACTCATTGACAAACTGCCACTGAGTGCACTTAACAGGCTTTGCTTGACCACTACTAACCCGACTCAACACCATTCCAGATTATGAGACCTGCATCTTGGACCCAAATTGTGCGACGGAGACAGTGCGTGCATATCTAGCGTCCTCTCGGAGGGATTGTGATGGGGAAGGAGTGATACGGTGTCGGGATCACATAATGCTGCACCAATTGGGACCCTCGGGCTGCAGGGAGAAACCACTGTCGGCTATAAACCAAAGGCGAATGTCCGAGTGTCAGCGAGTGAAAGAGCTTCAATAGAGACAGAGAGTGAGATGGACAAGAATGTGTCCTCAAACAGAGAGAGTGTGTGAAACATGGCTTTTATTGATTGTTGCCGCGGGTGGGTTACCAGAAAAGGTTAGCATAAACAATCCCAGAAAATCGTGGAACAATAACAACGCAGCAAACTTGTCATCCTTTAAACTGGCCCGCACTTTCCCATTGCCAACAATCGCCTGCACATGATACATGAGAATCTGCAAGTGGCAAGTGGCGAGTGCAATTGTCGTCGTGGCATGTTAGTTGCGGTTTGTTGTTGGTCATAAGTAAAAATAAAAATAAAAAATAAAAAAAACAATTGTCATTAGAGGAAAGTGTAAAAATAAACAAACAAGCCTTACGGGCAACACCATTATGACAACGACTGCTGCGAACACAAAATATACCCAACTATGATTAAGGATTATGTAAAAGACGACAACATAGATGCTTAACATGAACACACACAATTCCCACAGAAACAACATTGATGTATTCTTTGTGATGTCATACTGCAAAAGAAGGATTCGTCAATAGAAATATATTTATATATATATATATAGCTGCACTTACACTGCCAAACAAGGCCAATATTGTGGCAAGAATCATGAGTATCGAAACGCACAGAAAGCTGATCAACAGACGTACGCAATTAGACTTGGCCGCCAGTAAGCCGATAGCCAATACCAGACACTCAATTACCAGCACTGTAATAAGCCAATTTATGCAGGACATTGAACGTATTTGAGGGCTTGAGGCAAATATTAACAATAACAACAGGCTCACAAAGAACAACAAAACCAGAGTTGGCTCATGCCGCTCAACCAGTTCCTCAGTCTTAGATCTGTAATTTTTAGTATAAAAAAGAGTGAAACCATGGGGTAGACTATAGATTACCGTGGCTGAACCAGCACCAATATCAACCATTGCAATAACGCCAGCAGCTGAAAGATGATCAGTTGGATAAAGGTTCGATAGGTAAAACGTCGTCTGTCTTCAGCCTCCTCAAGACGGAGTGAGCTGAAATCGAAGCGAGTTTTAAACATTGTAACTACAAATTTAAGAAATGTATAATTTATATATATGCCGAAACTTAAAGCAAATGCTAGCTGAGATAAATAGTAGAGTAGATCTCGCATTCACTAATGAACAATTTTACGCAGAGTCAGTCAGGCAACTCGCAACATAATTGAACTCTACAAACTTTTTAATCTTGCAACATCGCGCACAAATTGAATGTCGAAAGTGAGTAATAATTAAAAGTTTTTTGCAGCACTTAAAACATTAAGGCGCCACTCCACAAGAATTCCAGACCTGATCCCAAACTTTGAAAGTAACTTTTGAAACATACAACATTTATATATATATACATCGTACTTGGACACCAAAAATTCTATACGATTTGCTTTGATTTAATAGGTAGAAAATTAAATCGATTTTGTAATTTGGACTTTAGACAAAGTTTTCTTTTGCCAAGATTTGTCAATATAACTGCAATGGGAATGTGAAAAATCTTCTATTTTTAGAGCTACAAATTGTAATTAATGTAATAATCTAGACAGCTCTCAGAATCGATAAATCAAAAAACATCACTTGGAAATCTAATAATGTTAAACATCTTTGGTTACCCTTATGCTATTTATATACATTCAGTGTCATTGTTAAGTCCTGTTAGAGTATTATTTATGAGGCCGCAGGGCATAATGCGTAATATTAATACATTTTAGATGTTATCAAGTTCATTGATACGAACGTAACCTGTACTGTGTACTGTGGTTTTTCGCTTACAATTTACATAAATTTGATTGTCGCAATCGTAATCATTCAATTGCATGACAAGTCTATATTACTTGATACAATGAAATGGGTTTCCAGGGTTCCACGATACTAATGATGGTGAGGGATTTTTTTTTTGTCTGCACGCTCCTTGTTCGCATTCCCTTTTTTTTTATTGAATACTAACGAATTAACTAATTGCAGATGTTTATCAAGTGTTGTTGTTTATTTTGTTTGGGTTTTAGATAAATTCGGGTATTGATTGATTGATGAATGTTCATTCGATGTTGGCCAAGGACAAAGAATTTCGCTTTAAAGCAATTACGAACATGGTCTAAACGGTCCGTTTTTTTTTAGTTTTTATTTTTTATTTTTTGTTTTTGAGAGGTCCTTGTCAAAGGTGTCGGTCGGTAGCAAATCTCACACATTGACGTTTTTGGGAAAGCACGCATACCGCTCAAATTGATTGCTTTATGGCAGCCACTGATGCGGGGGTGTGAAATGAGCGGAATGCTGGCCAAGTTACGAAAAGTATTTTTGGGTTGCTTTCTGCGAGCTGCGCTCAATTTCGATCTCACTTTTTTTTCCATTTATTTTGCGTCCATTGAAAAGTTGCAGCTGCTGAAAAGTTTTTCTGGATTCTACTGCATTTTGTATAGACTCGCCAGCCTCACAGCTCCTTTGGTGATTCCGCCTCCTTGCTCATGCATTTTTAGCGTTTCGCTTTTTGGCAATTTATTTGCCGCATAAAAGGACGAGAAATGCAAGCAATGAAAATGTAAAAAATTTATAATAAATTTGGCTGGTACACAAACTGGATTTACGATATGAAATTTACATTAAATTCGTTGCACACAAAGCGAAAAAAAAAGATATCAGATATAGGTATTAAAATGCAAAAAACATCTGACCCTTTTCCACAGTGAAGTGCACTTAGCATTTACCTTCAGATGTATTTCAATTTAAATTGTGTCGTCTATATTAAGCAATTGGATTGTCAACTTTGATTATCTTAAATATATTGATTAAATGCTAGTTTACATTACGAAGTTCACACTACGAGGAAAACAATCAGTGTCTGCTCAAGGCAATATTGTATTAATATTTATATTATAATAATATTATAATTAGGTTGCTGCATTGGCTAAATTGCCGTCAAGTAAAAAAATGCTGCATACCCCAAGGGGCACACAGGCAATTTGATAAATTTCTCTGTATTGCCCATATCATAACCAATTGGAAGTGGTTTGTTAGAAACTCGGAGCACTTATTGGTTGGATTCGTTTGACACATGACTGCCAAGGTTGCCAATGGAAGGTTATTACAAATTCAAAATGTATGTCTTTTCAAAAGGCCAAAATTAGAAATTTTTCTTTTTATAAATATAAGCTATGAACTTTAGTATTTCCCTTCATCTGTCATATCAACAACTGTTCCTATGATCATATAATTAAGACATCATCCTCACTTGGTTAACTAATCAACATTTCCATTGAAAACGCATATACCCTATTTGCTGATGATGCTACGAAAAGGGTTGACTGCCCAGTGGCTATCATAGATCGTCGGAAATCAGCAGGCATGCCACTTAATTAAGTGTACATCTGAGATTAGCCACAAAATTGGGCATGAGTCTCCTCCCAAAATAAAAGGGAACCCCACTGGGCATAAATCCTGACTAGCGTCCGTTGCTTTTATGCACATATTTAAATAAGCATCGACAATGAGACAGCAGGACGAGCACAGCTCAGCTATGTCAACTGGTTGCAAAGAGGACTTTAATGTCTCTGTTGTGGCCTGTAGCTGTGTATTCATAGCTGAGGCGCTTCATTAATTTTATAGTCACTGCGGAAGTTGCTCCAAATAATGGCACACAGAGAGAGAGAGAGAGAGAGAGAGAGAGAGATGGAGAAAGAGGAAGAGGAAATTGGAAGGGCATAGCACTGTGAAATCTGGGGTCTAGCGGCTTGAGGTTCGCGGTTGTTGTTTGTGGTTTGTTGGGGTTTAGCTTTGAAGTTGTTACATATCTTGAGCAAAAGTTTTGATTGTCTAGCCAAGCACTAATACACATACATCCAACCAGATTGCACGCATACCACACATGCCACACATGCATGTGTGTGTGTGTGTGTGTGTGTGTGTGTTGCCAACTTAAGTGGTTAAACGTGAAACTTTTTTAATTAGAGTTGTGGTTGGGCAGCGCATTGTGTAAACAATTTTTGTAATCTTGGGCGCATAGTTTTGTTGCCATCTTTGGAGCAGGAAGCTCTTTGAGCTCGTCCTGCTGTGTGGCATTCTTGACTGCTACCCGCTTGCTGATTTTCTGTCACGGTATTTGCCTTCTTCATGATGCAGCCAAGGCCATAGCAGGAATCCGGCAAAAGTGCTCATCAAATTGGCAACAGTGGCACCACCTCCACCACCCCCCTCCCAACCACTCTGCTGCTATTTTCGTGCTAAATAAAATTCATGAGCCTTTGTAATAAAAACGTCACAGCGTCGAACACAAAAGACTCTCAGACAGCGCAAGCACAAGCTGAACAACCAAGTTAACAACAACAACAACAACAACGACAACAACAACAACAATGGGCTATGAATGGAGCAGCTGTCACCGGTTGGCAATGACAATAGCACCCGAGAGAGCAGCGCACATAAGTTCGAGACATCTTTTGTGCAGCGTCAACCAAATTTCACAACATTTTGCATTCATTTAATTTTGCTATTATCAAATATAAAAAGGCTTTGCGCTTGATTGAAGTTTCGTGGAATGCCTTTGGCCAGCGGCTCAATGTGTCTCAAAATTATGCAAAAGGCCTTAACGACGCTCCAACCGTGAATACCCTGTCGTTACGAATAAATTAGCAATGTGCAATAAAAAAAATAAAAAAAAATTTAAGACGCACAGCAGCTGAATTTTAATGAAATTTAATTTAAACGCGCATTCTACAGAAAAAAAACCAGAGCCAAAAGGGCTGTATTTTTGTGAGAATTTTATAAAAGTGAGAAAATTCCAAGTAAATTTTACTACAAAATATTAAATACTAAATGCAAAAGTTGTTAGTTTTCAATGGAATTGTATATAGTATTCTGATCGAGCAATTTGTACTTCAATTTTACTTAATTTAAGGATACGTGCAGTCGATTTTCATCATTATAGTCGAGTAGGCCTATATTTCGCTTCATTCCCGAGCTGCCATCAGCGAGCGCCTGCAAATATCCGCAGGATGCTTTGGCTGTCAATGCGATTAAGGCAACGCAATCAGCGAATGACGCTGCCACACAAACAACACCAATTTTCCTCCTGATTTCGAACAATTTTCGATGGCTTTCGATAATGTTTCTGTGCGCACAGAAATCGTTTGCAATATACACACAGATTCAATATTCAGTATATACGCAATATCAGAATATGCAATATTTATCAAGAGAAAATCTATATCGTTACAAATCGCTGGCTTGTTTGCGTATCAATGAAGAAATAGCCTTTATTGCATACTTTCCAAAATGAACATTACGCACTCAGCACATACACACACACACTTACACACACACACACACTTACGCACACACACTTACACACACCCACACGTAGAGATACACTCCCACCCAGAAATGCGATGACAAACAATTTCCGCAGCTGTCGCCTTGAAGCTTCCGTTCTTACTTCGTTTTTCTTCAGTTTTTTGTTGTATATATATTTTTTTGTATTTTGGTCAGGTCACATTTATGTTTATATTGTAGGAGTATGCATTAATTATGGCTATTTACTTGGCCGTCTGCCCCTGCCAATTATGTGCACGAAATGCCTTATTATTGGTCCATATATACATGTTTACATTTAGATATGGGTTCGCGTGGCAAAATCAGCTAGCCAAATGGCCCTCAAAGGCCAATTTTATGTGGCCCCTAAAAGCGCACCATCAAATCACCCCAATAAAAACAAAAAAAAAACAACAACAACAAACCGTAGCATTTTCGGCAAAAAAAAAAGTAGGCCATGTTTACACAGCAGAGGACGGTCTTAACATTTATTTTCTATCATCCACTTATATAGTATACTCCTAGTTGTCCTGAATGATGGATGTTATTATAATGTCGCTGACCAAACTTAACCTAAATTCTATTTTGTCTCCCCTTTGCCGAGAATAGCTGCATGGAGACATCGGTTAACCACAGAAATAGAGTTGGTTGTGCCAGTTTCTAAGCTGTTTACAAATTAAAAACAATTTAATATCAATTTGATTTAGTCACATAAAAAACACGGCTAAGCACGGGCAGTTTGTGCTTGTGTCTCAACTTCAAAAATTCATTTGGTAATTACACTAATTGCTTGCCAACTCAACGACCAGGCTAGCATAAATATAATGAGATAATTTACTGGCTGCCAACACTTGTGCATTTTGGCCACTTTCGTGACTGAAGTTGAATAAACGCTGGCATTTTCTGAGAACTACAAAATTAGTTTGTGGCATACGCAACGCTGGCTATGAAAATGTATTTTTTAAGCTTCGTTGTATTTTTTTTACTTTTGGCTTTATAAACTAAAGAACGCATAAAGCTTTTCAAAGTTTTCATAATTTTTAGGCTTTCACTGAACTGTATTTTCATAAAGGGTACTCCTTTAAAATATATCCCCACTGGTTTTCTATCACTTTTTTATATTTATATTATATATTTATATTATATATTTATATTATATATTATATTTTATATTTTATATTTTATATTTTATATTTTATTATATTTTATTTTATATTTTAAATTTATTATCCTGAGAACTTCTCTTTAGCTGTCAGACTATGTTACGCCTATTTCATTTCTAGCTAAAAATGTTGTTCAAATTTAAACTCAATTTCTGCCTAAAAATCAGATCAGCTGTTGCCAGCTTCTTGATGTTACCTTTCACACCTGACTCACACCTGAAACATTTGCGCCTTTGACTTAAATGGCGATTGGGACATATAACCGTATCACAAAATCCACTTTATAGCCAACAAGCCACAGTGGCTTTTATTGTTGACGACTGGCATTTTAAAGCTTTGCCTTTTGGTTTAAGCTTACAAATATGTAACGCAGTATGTAATCATTGGATTTGCTGTGAAAATTCATAAGAATGTACAAACAGACATAATACACTTCTCACCCAACAAACTTGCAACAGTAGTTGTATTTGTATTTTGTATGTGTGTGTGTGTGTGTGTGTGTGTGTGGGTGTGGCTGTGTTTTTGTATGCTACAATATCAAATGGTTTACGGCGGCAACACATGTTGAGAAATCAAAACAGACAGCAACAAAAGAATACAAATAATTGAATATCGCTCAATGATCGACTGTTGGTCACCCTTTTTTTTTTGGGGGGAATCAAGTAAATTCCTCAAATATTCTTTTTTCACTTATTTGCACGATAGAAAACAATTTCATAGCTTTCATTTAACTGAATAAACAGTTAAGATAATTACTTAAACGGAGCAAAACTGAGGCAGACAAATTGATGTTAATCTGTAACTTGTTGAAAGAAAGATGATTTATTATCTTAAAAGACACAGAAAGTGTGTTATTTCAACAAACACGCCAACCATTCATCTAATTCTCAAGGGAAGGGTATTTTAATAACGACAGCTGCAAAGCATCCACAGCAGCGAACCCTAAAATCATTTTATCAAACATTTTGAGAGTTGTTGAAAAGACTTTCCAAAAATGGCAGCACACGCCTCCATAAGGAAGAGTCGTATATATATTTTTTTTTTTCTTCTATATGCGGCACCCCAGTCTTAACTTTTCATTCACCATTGTCCTCTCAACCGAAACCCAACCGAAATCGCTAAAAGATGTGTGAAAAGCGGCGAAAAGGCGTCTCAATCGCGTTTGGGGAAACAAAAGGATTGCGTTGGTGTTCAAGTTTAAGCTACGTATAAAATTACTGTGCACAGCTGCTGTCGTTAATATTTCGTCAGTCTTTTTAATTCAGAATTAAAGAGGGTGTGGGGGGGTGTGATTTTGATTTGTGGTGCCAGAAAATCAGAGGGCTTTCATTTCTATTTCAAAGCACTCACGCTCAACCCACTGCCACATATTAAATTAGTCGACAGTCATGCAGAATTCTAGCTAATTTATTAATGGCTAATGTCAAAATTCTGGATGCCTTCAAATGACATTGAAAAATTGTCCATAATGTGTGTGGGTGTCTAAAATCCGGCTGGCGGGTACTGGGGCTGGGCTGGACCTCCCCCCCAACAAGTGGGAACTGTGCGCCATAAAACAATTTAGATAAGCAAAGTTTGCCAGCAGCAGGGCAGAGGACGCTTCTAATACTGGAGCACATATTTACATACGACAGAGCAAAAAACAAAATACTGTGCAAGTTTCACTTTTAGTCATTTTGTGTTTGCTTTTTAGCCTGATTGTGCAGTGCATGGTTTATTTCCTTTTTTTTTTTGGTTATATAGCAACTTAATCAGTTAAATTCTCTAACGGTTGACAAACTTGCTTCCTTTGCTGGTTGTGTCTATAGCCTTGATTAGGGATCTGAGTGATAGATACTCGATGCATAAACTCCAAGTGCTTCGATTAAAGCTCAACTATAAAAGTGTATAAATGTAAGAGACAAAAGCCACAGCGTGGTGCACTCAAGAGTTGGCCCGTAAAAAACTTGAGTGTTTAAGTGGGGTAACCCAATGCTGTCGAGCTCTTATAGGCCAACTGGACGAGGGCTGGTCACGACATTCAACACAAAAAAAAAAAAGACAACAAAAATAAATAAATATTTGGTCATGTCCAAGGCTGGTACATAGATAAAAATGGGTGTGGTAGGGGCTAACCTGTGCCAGAGGCAACCACAAATCAAATAATGAATAAAATAAAATAGTCGAAATTACATTAGGAACAGGCGAATGGAATAATGGCTGCTATCTGCCGATAACAAAATGTATTCCATTATGTGAAGCACACAAATTGCTGCTCACCTGAATCACCAGGACATCAACCGAATTGCTTGTCCTGTGCAATTATAATGTGTTTCTTCTATTGCTGACACTTTATACATTACTCTAATGCACATACAATGACCACTCATACGTAAACACATTCACACACGCACACACACACGCACACACACACACGCACACACACATATTTAAAGACATACATTTGTATAAATGCAAGCCATCAACATTTAGGCGACAAAAAAACCCGTAATCAGCATTCAACGCACGAGAAGTCGTTGTCCTGTGGGCCGGTTGAATGAGCTTGTTTTGCTTTCGCGAAATACGTATTATTGCTTAAGTGTGTCGTCGTTTGAGATTTAAATTGCCGTAAATATGGGCGTTGGAGTGTTCTAACCAGTTGCCCGACGCGTTCTTATCTGAAAGTTAATGCCAGCCATCGCCAGGATAGGAACTATGAAATTCAATTGACGAGGATTTCGCGCAGGCGCACAACTTAACAGCGAGAGCGACTGTTAAGGACTTTCAAGTGGAAACAATATGAAGAGAACAAGGACAAGTTCGAGTTCGGGTTGAAGTTCGAGTTGCTTGACACATTTACTGTGTAAGTAAGTATGTACATAAAGTGTGTGTGCCTGTGTGTGCCTGTGTGTGCCTGTATGTGTGTCTGTATGTGTGTCTAGCTTTGACATAAAGTTAAACAAACAAAACAAATGTCAAGCTGATTTTCCTTCAAGCTCACAAACATATATTGAAAAAGTTGTGATATCAACAAGCGACTTGTGCGCTTCTTTCAACTTAAAGTCATAAAAATGTAACGAACACACACACACACACACACACACACACACACACACACACAGGTTCTAGAAATAGACAAACAGTCGAGCACACCCACTCTCAACTCATGTACACATAATTTAGAAATGTTTTTCTTTTTTTTTCTGGCGCCTGTGTCGAGACATTTTCAATTTTTGTTTATTTAAAAATCATTTTGTATGATTATAAAATTATTTGTTGCCACCATGAAGCTCAATTTGTTTGCTTCCCTGCTGACAAGCTAAGAGATCCCAAGAGGGCAATTTGTTGAAATGCTAAAACGTTGATAATTAAGAAAATACAAAACCTACGTTAGCTCTAATTGTTTATGTGCGTATTATTCTTATTATTATTATTCTTGATATAGCTTAAATGTCCTGGCAGCCGTCGACTGTCGACTGTCTCCTGTGGTCTGGGGTCTATTTGGCTCTTTGGCTTCACTGCGGTTTCACTCAATTGCCACAAATCCCAGACTAGGGTGTCAAATTAACATAACTAACCAAGTGTGCAACCCTCCACTGATATCCCTCAAATTAAGCGTAAAAGGGTTACTTGTCATTAAGTAAGCTATCAATTAAGAATCAAGAGAGACACTTCACCTTGTCATTAAGCCATGAATTAGAAACGCGATTCTCTCTTTGAATTCATGTGCTCTCAGATTTTCCAAATTTAGAAAAATTAGAATCGCAATTATGATTGGAAAGTTATGTGAAAAATAGCGGATAGAGAGAAACCGATTTTAAAAAGAAATGGATACAGTTAAATTTGGAGAAAATAATTCACAAGCTAATAATAATATTCTCTGAAAAGTCAACAACTTTTTTGTTAAAAACTTTGCCGTTGAAATTATTCGAGCCAAGCAAAAATACTCTCTGAGCAAACATTTACCATGTATTTTTATGCACTATTTATTTTCACTTGAGCGTAAGTTCAAAAGCCATTTAGCACTCCAGCAAATGTTTAAGTTAAAGATAACGTTTATATTGCACTCGTGCAGAAAGAGATTGGCTTAAAAATATGGGGTCGGAGTGGCTACTTTAAGCCGGTACACTTGGATGCACATGCAAAGAATATATCGGAGCCTCACATGAGAGCAGAGAGTAGAATAGATAATCAGATTTTTATTTCAATAAGCAATAACCAGACGAAATGCCATCAATGGCAATGAGTGAGTGATGGGGCTAACATTCCTCGTTTTGTACTGGAATTTGCTTAAAAGCACACACAAATATAAACACATATATCAATGACATGATATGCATTGTTCGTGGATCCAAAAAGGGTGGAGGAATCATAATACAATGTCAGTGGATGAACGGAACTCGGCCATGATGAATGCAACTGTTTGCTGTGAAAGCGTTGTATGTTGTACAACAAAAGATATATATACATACATGTAACCTACAATTGTCATGCACACACAAACCAATAACGGCTAAAATCAACACACACACACACACAGAGAACACAGAACACAAACAAAACGATAAAAGGCAGGCAACAAACCTGAATTGATAGCATCACTTGACAATTGAAATGAAAGCAGAAAATGCATGGAGCTAATGTAACGCTTTCCATGTTAAATCTCTCCAAGGAATGACATGCTGACAGAATGTCTCTCGTTCTCTTACAACCAACACGAATCACAGCACGATGGGGGCAACACTATGTTTTAGTCAGGTCTCTATTATGAAGAATATGTCATTAGTAGGCAGAGAATGTAAAACGTTTTTTAATCAAATTAATTGCCTCGATATAGCTGCTACTCACAAGTATTCATAATCCACAACAATTTTGAATTAATTAAAAGCCAATAAATGTTCCTATTAGCATGAAAGTGGAAACGACTAGAGTGAACGGATCGATGGACAGGGACAGGGACAGGGACAGGAGAGGAAACCACCAACACGGCAGGTAAACAGCCGTCGACTTTATTAACTCCGACGATGCGTGGGTAGCTTAGCGAGCAATGAAAACTAATTAAATAACAATTTATCGCAAGAAACACTCGCAACCGCAACTTGAAGCCCGTCAATTAGCCAAGCAGTCAGTCAGAGTGTCAGAAAGTCAGTACACTTGGATAAAATCTAACAAGGATTGTAGAAAATCGACAGACTTATTATGCACCTTAATTTCAGTTTACTTTTAATAGTACTCTAAATATATATATATATATATAAATTGTGGAAATATATTTCAGCCTCTGAACTTCATTATTTAAGTTGTCTTTAAATAATTCTAGCTGAGTGTGGGTGAGAAATAGGACATTAGCCAGACGCAATTAGATTTAATTATTTGTCGCCGCAAAGATGCTTGACCGGAGCACACTTATGCTTTGGACACTGCTGATTCAGATGGATTGGATGAGCTCAGATTTAATGCTGAGTGGCGTCCGATGCCAGTCGCGTCCCATCATCATTTACTTAATGGTCCGCTTACAGTCAAAATGCGGCAGGCGGTGTGACTCAAATGAAGCGTGTCCTGAATGGCAGCCAAGTCACGACTAACTGTCCCAAAAAAAGGACATCAAATATTTACATATAAGTACACGTATGGGGCCAACTCCCAACTGTTGGCTTCTGCTGCAGCTGCTACCATATATCGATTAAATTGGTCGAGTGGCATTAGAAAAAGTTAGCTGACCAGCAATACAATTTAAGCACATTATTAGCCAGGGCAGTGAAAAGAGCATTTGTATACTGACAGCTATATTTTATGACATCTATATATCTATGTATAGAATTATATATAGTACTTCACACGAAAGTTGCAGCAGAAACTTTGCCAGCCACAAAAGGGGGGGAATCGAGCAGAGATATGTAAATACCGCCCTCGGGCCAGACAAACTGCTTCAAGTTTGAATAGAAGTGTTTGTGTGTGTGTGTGTGTGTGTGCCTGTGTTCGTGTGTGTGTGTGTGTGTGTGAACCACAACATGTGTCGCCGGGCGTGAACAAAAGTGCTCTGAAAATCACATTACCAATATGCCAACGAACGACCAAAACTTTGACTGTGGCATCAACATTAACAGCAGGATGTGGCCTCAACGCCCCCATCCCCTTTGCCTTTGGGGGTAATGCCTTAATGCGCCTAAACTTGCTGTAAGTCAGCAGTGCTTTTAACTAATTTGCAACGTTGTCTCGTCGCCTTAATCCAAACAAAACCAAGTAAAGCCAGGTGTTAAGGAACCCAAAAATAAAATGCAAACAATCGTCTTTAAGTGGCCCTTCGAATCGGACTGTAAATCGTAAATAGCAATCGCAATCATTTCACGAATTTTAATGCAAATTTTTTAATAAACGATACCACATATATATACACTTATATGCACTTACGTGCTGGCGAATCCTCGACTATACAACAACATCAACGACGGATAAGGGCTTTAATTAATTTACCTTTATTGTATATTCACACATATATAAATTTCATACATATATGCATATATTATGTTCTTTGTGACAGGACCTCACAAAAACGCGCGCAGTATAATAATGCAATTTGTGTGTGAACTTTTTAACGTAGTTTCGCACACACACACACACACACAAACACTAACCACAACAGAAAATCGCGGAGAAACGAGGGTTACCCCAAACAGGACGCAGAAAGTAGCTTATCAAACATGAATATTTACGTACTCCATTAGCACACAAAAGAGCAACGTATTTATTTCTATTCTTCTTTTTTAAACACTGGCGACGAGGCTTCGCACGACCGCCACGAGTAGCCAACGGAAGCGAACTGTGCGCCCGAGGAGCGCCAAGTTCTCCATTTAAATGGCGCGCTTCCTGTGCGCTGTTAAGCTTAACAGGCGGCTGTTAAACCACTGTTATTCGTTGCATGCAAACGAATTTGTTTGTGTGTGAAAATGCTTGTTAATCATTCTTTGTTCACTTATAGCTGGAAAATTCGCCGGTAATAACAAAGCAAAAAAAAAAAAAAAAGAATCGGGTCATCATAATTACACTCCTCTTTACATAATTTATATATAGAATTATTTATGTAAAAAGCGCTTGATTAATTTTAATTTATCACTTAAGGCAATCGGGACCAATTAACTAGAATCAGAAAATTGTTTCCATGATGCCTCAGTGCAGCTGCTAAAAGGGAAGGACCAACCCGGTTCGCTGAAAGAGCTTTTATTGGACGTTATTAAATTTCATCGCCTGTCAAATGCATATTTTTTTATTCAATTTTTCTATACATTGTTGAGGTGTTAAATTAAAAAACATAAGCGAAATAACTCTCTCGAAATGTGGAACGTGTCAATTGGGCGGCAGTGCAGGTAACACGTTGATGGTTTTTGGTTTTCGGTGGTTTTTTTTTTTTTTTTTTGATTACAGTTATGGGGCTGACCAAAAAGGGCACTACACCGCAGTTCATAGTTCAACTTTTTAATGGAGCAACGATGACGACGTTAGTGTCGGTTGTGCGTCTATTACTGACTGTGTGTGTTGGTTCTTGGCTATTGATTTTTACTTTAAAATAAATTGGTTTCGTTTGTCTGCACTGCTATTTTGCTGTCGACAGCTCCTGGCTTCGTTCATTGTACTCGCCGCCTCGACTAGCCAAAAAAAAAAAATAGAAAAACTTGTCAAGCAATTATTGCTTGAGATTATTTTTCATTTGGTCGCCATGTCATCGCCTCCAGCAGTCAACTATTGTTATTAATCTAGTCCAGCGCATTTCTGGACAATCCGAAATATTGCAGCTTAAATGGAAAGTGACATAGAACAGAATTAAAAGTACATTCACAAATCCCATGTTTTCCGAAAAAGGTTATAATGGGGTTTTTTTTTTTTAAATTTCAGCTTAAATAAATTGCTAAAAATGACTGTTGGGATACACCATAAATGTTCCCAGAACCCTTGCCCTTCTCAACGCTGCTTTATCCACTTTTAGCTTAATTGAAATGCTTGTTTTTGCCTACCCGTTTCTTGCAATAGCTACTTCCGAGTAGTGCTTTTGGGCCGTATCATTTTTGGGGCATTCAGTCGCATATTTTGCCGGCTACGTGACACATGCCGTTACCAAAAACCATATCCCCCGCTTCCCCTGGAGGCGCACCCAAAAACATTATCCAGTTAGAAGTGAGAAGACAAAGCTATTTTTCTCCTTTTTTTTCCCTCCTATCCACGTAAATACAAATGTAAGCCATTTGGAAGAGTCAGAGAGACCTGTTTGCATATTAACACTCACAAAAGGGGCTGCCGCCAACCATATTGTGTCTATTTCTATCTCTATTTTCATCTGCCTCTTTGTCTAAACTTGATCCTAGCATAGGTGTTGAAAGGATAGAATTGTCTGCGTGGACAATGTGTAAAAATAAGAAACAATTGATATGACAGATAATAAAAAAAAATCACTTCAACTCTTAGAAGGTCTTTGTAACAGAATTATTATCATAAAATCACTTTAGCTCTTAGAAAGGATGTGTAACAGAATTAGTATTATTAAATTAAATCAAATATTGATATATTCAACAAGCCCAGAAAAAAATATACATTGTTCCGAAAGTTGTGGATTATTTAATAAAATGTATAAATGCAAAAATACAAATAGTCAAATGAAAAACAAACAAATGACAATGGGACATCTATTTTAAAATGTATAAATATCATGTGCCAGCAAGGACACACACACACACACACACACAGGCTCACACACACATTTTTGTCAAGCCCAGCATATCAAATTTGGAAAGCATTTGTGGCCCAGATAGTGCCCACATTTCCACAAACCATTTATCATCAAGTTGAAAATAAAATAAAATTTTAAATAGAAGTTTTTGATTACACAGCAGGCAGGCATTGTTTTTGCAGGAAGTCAAACGACAAGCAGCATCAGCATTCAAGCGCGAGCCACCTAAAGTTGGTAAGGGAGTGATTGGAACGGGAACGGGAACGGGGACGGGTACAAGGACACGGATGCAAACGAGCGAATCATATAAAGAGCGATTGTGCTTACCTTTCGTTTCCTGTGAGTGGGTCTCTAAATGTGAATTTTCACAAGTGTTCACAAAACGTTAAAAATATTTATGCAAAAATCAGCCAAATGTTTAAATTTAACAGATATGCTAATATTTTTATATATATACTTGGTGTTTATTTGTACATGTTTATACTAACCCAATTGTTACGGATATCCACTTATTATATAACATAGACAATATCTACGGAAACTCGTAGGTTTGCACATATATATTTAATTTATAAATCTGACTTAATCTTTTTAATTAACTACTCATATCCGCCACAGAGCATGTCTAATTTATATGTGGAGACTGTTTACCAAGTTTAGCGAATCCCCCATTTGCCACAGTTCATTACGAGCGCTGCTTCTGCGTGTGTGTGTGTGTGTTTGTGTGTGTGTGTGTGTGTGTGTGTGTTTGTGTGTGTGCTTTTCAGTGTGTGCGATTAGATGTGATTGTGCTAATACTCTCGTTAGATTCTTATTGAATTTCCATTTAAACAAAGGAGCTGCTTGAGCTGTGGGCTATAAAATCCATGGTGATCCAAACCAAACGCGAAGCACTGAAATAAAACTCAAAATTAATGCAGTTTTTTTCTATGAATCAATTCTACAAGCATTCATACAAACTACGATAACTATATTTATAGCTATTTAGCCCCACTGTGCTCTGCTCATCGCCAAGACGCACAAAATCTTAACTTACGGTTTGTGATGCTGTTGGCATTTTGGTGGCTTCTCGACTGTTATTAAGACACAAATTAATTTTGAATGAATTGGCAGGAAATTAGTTCAACTGGCAGCGTTTAATCTGCAAAACTACACGATTATCTGCAATAGTTTATTTATTTATACAAATTGTATGGAACTTTGATTCGATAAATGGGAACTATTATATACAAAGCTTAAATCCATATTAGTTTGATGACTCGCTTAATACTGCTGTTGACGACGAAGTCTATCCTCTTGTTCCTCGGGCGTGGGATGATTTTCAATGTATTCAATGGAACGCAGTATTTCAGATGGGATTGGTGGTGCAACGGGCAGCAAGTCAGATTGAGGATGGAAGCCATTTTCATCAGCCAAATAGCTCAAATAGACAGGAACTCCTTCAGGTGAAGTGTAGCTGAAACTTCCGGCAGCAGAGTGGCCGGCTTGTCCCTTCTCGCTGACAGCACTGCCATCGGTTTTTTCAACATTATAGGAATAGCTGCCATCCGGATCAGCACTTGTTTCAAATTTTGTTAATTGAACATCAGCGTCGGCTCCTGGCCTGGGAGCGGCGTCGGCGGCACAAGCCAAGAGTGCAGCGATAAGAAACTGTCAATAAAATGCAAATCAATCAATATATAAATCAGGATTATTAAATCAAACAGCAAGGAAACTTACAATTTTATACATGATGCTAGCTTTAGTCTGCCAATTTTAATATGAACTCTTTGCTACTCATCTCCAGCATTTATAGTAATCCAAAAAAACACAATACTTTGATATTTGCAATAAACACTCAATATGTAAATCGAAAACGATGAGCAACCTAGATAAACGACATAATTATCATCAAAAAGCGACTTTTCAAATAGTGACTCCGCTTACCAATGATATGGGTTATTTTATCGAGATACTCGTTATTACAAAATGTGAGTGGATTTAATTTAACTATACCCCAAACGACATTCAAAACTGACAATAAAGTATTTCTCAAGCTGCAGCGACAAAAACTCGTCGATCTTTAAAAGATTTGACCATCTACAAAACACACTTTAGTAGCTTAAGTACCTTAACTACTCTACCCAAAAGAGACACAATGCCCATGACCCAACATCAAATGTGAACTCCCGACACTAAAAATCACTCAAGAGACAATCTTCGCTGGGTTGTTAATTGAATCGAGTGGTGACACAGCAAAGAGCAGCAAATTTGATGTTGCAACATAAAACGAGTCAATCCAGTCACTCGAACGCAAAGAAGCCAGCAACAACAACAATGGTAGATAAATTTATAATTTAATTTACCTAAATTTCAGATAAAGATGCCCCTAAATACATGCTGATATATATATGGAAGTTATTGTGCGGGGAGAATCCTGTAAAAGTGCGATTTATGAGCCAGCTGGTCTCTGTGTGGGTGGTTGGATGGTTTTTCTTGGCCATATGGTGATGGTTGGCAAAAGCAATGCCATTCGTACATAGTATAAACAACAATATTAAATTGTATTTTTTCTTTTATTACATTATTATTATCTCTGGCAATAAATGTCAACGTCAACGAGAGCCGACAAAGGAGACACAGCGCCCAGGAGCGGACGACTAAATATATATAGTATGTTGGTGTGTTTTTATATATATGTACAAGGCGTATGTAAGTGTGTGTATGTGTGTGTGTGTGTGTGTGTGTGTGTGTGTATGTGCATGTCCCATCATGTGCGTGGGCATCCCTTAGCAATCCAGCATCCAACATCAGCTTCAGGTCCAGAGTCAAAGTTGTCAAAGTCGCGCTGATTGTTTGCTCATGTTTGTTGCCTCGGCCATGGAATAAACATATGCAAAGACACAACACAACACACAGCACAACATATGCACACACTTGAATGCAAAGAACGAGAAAGAGAGAGAGAGATAGAGCGAGGCGGACTTAAACTACAAGATGAACATGATAGGGGCAGAGTGCATCAATTTAAAGTTTCTTCTCGTATGGAAGACCCGATGCAGGAAATTGATTACCCTGGTCGCCACCATGACCACCATGCTGGTACTCCTCGGTCTCTTCCTCGGGATGGGCTAGGTTCCATTCCAATGACTTGAGAATCGCCTCGGGAATGGGATGTGGTGTTGGCAGATGCTCACCCTGCGGTTGAAATCCATTCTCATCGGCTGTGTAGGTCAATTGAATGAGCTGACCCTCCGGTGAGTAGTACTGCGATGAGCCGCTTGCATAGTAGCCGCCCACTCCCTGCTCCTGCTGTGCAATGCCATTGCTTGTCTCGAACTGGTACTTGTAGCTGTTATCTTCCTGTTTGATCTCATTCACATAGCTGCGAATCTCGGCGTGTGCATCCGCGGAATCTGATGGTGCTGAATGCGTTGTGCCCAGGAAGACAACAGCAGCAAGCATGACGAGTTGCTGCAAATGGAAAGGAACTAGTCAATATCCACGACTCGACATTTCCTCCTATTACAACTTACGTATTTGAACATTTTTGCCTGGCTTGGGGTTTTGAGATTTTGAGATTTGTTTGGTTTTTTAGCTGTTAAAAGCCTAAGAGTAAAACTATGTTTGATGTTTGGTCTTTTGGTCGACCTCAGTTTTATATACCCCCAAAAGTGTAATATCTATGAAAGTTGGAAAGGTGAGTGTTGCTGCATCCATTGATAATGATGATAATGATGATTATGGGCTAGAGGCCAAATCCAAACGGTTGCATTCCCAATTATGACAGCTGCGTGTCGATATGGCTTTAAAGCCTAAGCTTTAACTTTAATAAGCAATCATTTAAATTTTTAACACCAATGCTTTCTCACTCTGCTAACTGAAATTGAAACCAGGCAGAAATCGAAACCTAAAACAAAGCCAACAACAATCTGACTGGTAGCACACATTTTGTTGGTGTTGTGGGGAGCCCGGGGTTCAAGAAACTCACTCCGCAAGGTACACGCGCTGCGATTCGTTGTGGCTATTAAAATAATCAACTGTTGGTGTTAACTCATTAATTACAGTTTCTGCATATATGTGTTCACTCGGCAACGAAAGCAGCTCTCTTCCCCAACCAAGCTCACCAAATGTATCTGTTTCCCAATTTGTTACTCCAACGGATGAGCTGCTCTATTTGATGAAATATTTATTTGGAAGCTTGTCCGAATTTATTATTTGTTTCAGAGTTTGTTGACTTACAATTTACATTTACATATGAACAATGGAAGTAAACATAATATTCGCGCTAAGCGTGCAATGCGATAAAATAAATAATAAATAATAATTATAATAAATAATTGTAAATTAAATCAAAATCATCTAAATATTGTTTTAGTTAGTTACATCCATCGCCCACATCTTTTATGATTTGTCTTTATTGTTTTGTCCATTATAAAATTTAATTAATATTACCATTTTAGTCATTTATGTAAAAAACAAAACTTGATTTGTTTTTTATGGCTTACCTCTAAAAATGAGTGGTTCAAGTAAGGCTTGGTCACTCCAACATATACAAAATATTTTGTAAATTGTATTGTATTTATTAACAATGCAATTTTAATATGTATCAAGTCATTTATTTTTTTATTAATCAATCCACTGCAGAAAATAGATTAATAATTAAAAACAAGTAAATGTATGTCATGTATTTACAATTATTCACAACCTACATAAATCATATGGTTCCTATTAGGTATTAATTCCCATTGACAAATGATACCCAAAACTCAGATTTTTCAAAACAAAACACAAATAAAGGTGCGATTTTGTAATTTTGTAAATAATAGATACCAATTAGTGCCAAATTTGGGGGTTTGTCTTTCATACAGAGGTCAACATTAGAATGTGTGTGTTTTTGAAAGTAGTTGACATTGTGTGCACTTATAAGACAACCTAAACTAATCTAATGCCCGTGTAAAAGTCATCAGTAATATGTATAGAAACTGGATAAAGTTATTAACAAAATATTCGTATCTATTGGCAGCTGCAGGCCCAAAACAACAATGAGGCTAAAAGCTATTTAATGGCCATAATTTAGGCCTTAATGCATGCATCGGCCGATTACATGTAAATCAGAGTAAAAAAATATATATATATTCAAATGCCGGGACTTAGATTTTTACGACGATCATCAGCCTCAGCAGACGAACGAGAATTGAAAGTGCGAACCTGAGTTCACATTAAATGAGATACAAAATTGATATTGCTTTTTTTTTTGTATCCATGACCTTGAGGCTTGAGACTTGTCGCAACCACAATATTTAGGTCAATTTTTTTTTTTGGTTTTTTTTCTTACTTTGGCTAGCAACAACTGAACGTGGAGCAAGTGCTCCTTTTATATGACATTAATTCGCAGCCCAAACGGCTCGGTTTGTAATACAGACTCCAGCGGAAGCCACTTAGGCAGCAGGCAGCAGGCAGCGGCAGGCTTTGAGGCAAGGAAGTGACTGAGAATCGTAACAAGTTTTTCTTCGTTCATTTAAGCTCAGCCAAGCGTCAGACGGCACCCGACAAATTGGGTCCGAATAGCCGGTTCCGACAAAAAAAAAAAAATACCTAAAAAACGCGAAAAAAACAAAACGAGAAAAACAGATTATGTTGCAGGCAAGCCAAACTTGACTTGACTTCTCCGACTAGCACTCGCCCATATGCGAATACGAGTATTCATAAAAAGCATTCACAAATCTTATAAATGGAACAGCATGTGGCTGTGGCTGTAGCTGTAGCTTATTTCGTTGCTTTCCCTTCCACGACTTATTCGCAATAGTGATGCACCACTAAATCACGCCAAATTGGCATATTGTACAGGATTTGACTTACAGTGGTTTAGATACCTACGAAAAATGTACCAGTTTTTTTTTTACTGCTCCGTCGATGAATACAAATTTATCTTTATGCATATTATTAGTAGAGGATTCAATTCTTTAAACTTATTATTAATAAAGATGATATTAATAATACTTAATAATTTTGAATGAATGCGATTGCGATTAATATTTAAATACATATGTAAACTAATTAAGCGCTTAATTTTTTAATTTACAAATAATATTCAGGCATCAAATAATCGTGACTGGAATCGATGTCACTTCAGCTGCAACCGCATTAAACTTCCATCCGACCATCCCTGTCATAAGCGATATTTTTTTTTAGCCAAACCAGAACTCGACACATGTTGCTGTGGCAAGGTCGCGACTTCAGCGCATAAGCTGGCTGGAATATTTGGGTATTTTGGGGCATTGCTCACTGATTTTGTTATAAATGAATCCGCTCAGTTTTAATCGAACTTTTAAATAATTGTTTTTGTTTTGTTTATAATAAAATTTTTATTATGATGTATTAACATTTTTTTTTATATATACATATTTGTTTGCACTAACATTAATATAATATATGTATATATGTATTTATGCGTCAACCTGAACTGCAACCATTTGAATATAATTCATTAACAATTTCCCACCCAGATGACACATAATTTTGGGCAAGGTGCTAATGAACAATTAAGCAAAGCATTCATAAAAAAAAAACTTCTTTTGCTGTGTGGCTCAAAGGCAGAACACGGCTAAAAACCGACAAAACTAAAATAAAAAAAAAGCAACAGCATAAAATTTATGGGCATGTCTGTGGTTTTGTGATAGTCACAGCAGGGCCTGCGATGAATGACTTGTTTATCTTTTGAGAGTAGTTTCAGGTTCAATGCTGAACACCTTAATAAAGTTGTCGTTGGCTGGTGGAATGTAAAAAACCGACTATAAATGGACCGGTACTCCATTTCAGCAGCATTCATTCTCGCATCGACTGCAAACCAACAAGTACCATGAAATTCGTAAGTTCACATGTCAATCGAAAGAAACCCAATCTAAATAGCTGATTTCTACTCAACTCTAATAGTTCATCCTGACCGTTGCACTTGTGGCCGTTGCCCAGGCACGCCCTGACTCCTTCGATGCCAACGCCGAGACGCGTGAATTTAAGAGTGATCTGCAGGAGGACGGCAGCTATTCATATCAGTATCAGACATCCAATGGCATTGCACAACAGGAGCAGGGCGTCGGTGGCCACTATGCAAGCGGCTCATCCGCCTACTACAGTCCTGATGGTCAGCTAATCCAGCTGACGTACACGGCCGATGAGAATGGTTACCATCCACAGGGCGCTCATCTGCCCACACCGCCACCAATTCCAGCAGCTATTCTGAAATCCTTGGAGTACATTCGCACTCATCCCCAGCAGGAGAAGCAACATGGAAATCGCTTCTTCTAAGTCTCAAAACCAGTCATAGTTGTTTTCATTATTATTTTTAAAATATTAACATGTACGAGCTAATTTTTTTAGCTGCTTGGAAATAAAGAACTTCATCCAATAAAATAATAACTTTTTTTCTAAATGACAGTATTTTTGTAAATAAGCAAACCTTATTTGGAATTTTATATTTGTAAAGTAAACATGATGCAAAAATTAAATCGAAATTTAATTTCCATTTTGTTAAAACATTTAAACACATTCTAAATTCACCAGCATTTTAACAGTTTAATTGGCATATGTCCAATAAAACAGACGAGCCTAATTATAAAGTAATTAAATTAGCATCGCAATTATGTATGGAATACTTTATTCATATTTATTTAGCACATCAATAAAATGGATGAGGTAAGTGTTAGTAGCAACCCGACTACCCCGGAAGCGAAACCAGATTTGTTGGTTGATGACCAGCAACCAACAATATATACATAGAGTATTTGATTTTTAGAATTTGTATATAATCAAAAATGCTGTAATAGAGTTTTCCATTCAGTAAGTGTGCTTCTGGTCTTGCTATAAAAGTATTGTAAATATTTAGTGCCCTGTTCATAAAATTATAATAAGCATAAATATAATTTACGATTATTAAAAGAGCTATATTAGTGTTTTATCTACATAAATTACAATTGATTAAAAAAGCTCTAATAAATTTAATCACGTTGAGTTATTTCGATTCATTTTCGCATTTATAATGAGCAATACAAATGGAGAGCTGCAAATAATCTTAAGTTTGTTGAAACTGATTTTATTTTTTAAAATTTATTTATTTTATTTGGACAGCTAGATAAATATTTGACCGTCAATTCAGAATTAAAATCATAATGAGTGTGAATTCCGACAGCTATGTATTTTAAACTGCGAAACTAAAATAAAATTAATTCAAAAAAAATATAGTCACTTAATCATTCATAAACTCGTTTGCGAGCTTATGGATCATTTTCATACGTTAAGCTTTTGGCAGTTGTTGTTTATGTCTTGGACTTTCATAACTAATAGACAGTAACTAATTTTAATATTCTTATAATTCATTGTGCATTTTAGTTGTAGTAGTATTACTAAATATGACTATATAACTTTTTTGTGGGTCAACACTAAATAAATATATTTATATTACCGAATTAGTGATGCTGAGGTGATTTTATATTGACATTTAGCATTAAGTTTGTTAATTATAATAATAATTAGGATGAGTATGCTATAAAAACAAAACCTGGTGCACAAATCAAATTATCTAATCAGAATATGCAAAACATACAACTCGTCAATAAACTCAAAGCCAACTAGAATATTAGTTAACAATAAATTTAAATTAATTTAATACTTGCACACGAGACTAAATCCTGTTTTCCAATACCTTTTTTGTGGGCATTAAATTATCTCCAATGCTATGGTCCAATTTGTTAAGCTCATGCATTTAGCACTATCATACAAAAAAAAAAATGAATTAACATTTTTGCTCAAACAAAAAGTAAACGGACAATGAAATCAAAATGAAAACTTAAAAAAAATAATAAAAATAAAAACTATAGCAAGCGCGCAGCCAACTGAAACAATAAATTAAGCTAAATATTTATGGTAATATATATATATATGTACACTTAATTTAGACAAAATGAGTTTTGGGTGTGCCGGTTGTCCCACCCATCACTGCTCGACATTGACACTGCTGCATGCGGCGATACTTTTAGCATTTTTCGCTCAACTTTTAGTTAAAGCCCACTCAAAAGGTAGACGTCGAAACGGCTGAGGCTGATGCTTTTGCTGTTGCTTTGATGCGTACACAGATTCTCCGGTTTTGGTCAATACGGGTTATTGGGCTTCTCTTTTATTGTTATAGTTTCTTAAATTAATTTAACAAGCATCCGACGTACAAGTGGTTGGCGTGATCAGGTTTTGTGCGAATAGTGATTTTTAGTATAAATTTGCTTGCAATTCACAACTAAGTCAGCAATCTAGCTTGTCCATTAGTCGAAGACACACAAATCAAATTTCAAAGATGTTCCGCTTCGTAAGTATTCAGTGCGCAACGCAAACGCTGCAGATTTTTAACTGAGGAACTATCTCTTTTAGCTCCTTGTAGCCTCAGCATTCATTGCATGCGCCTATGGTGCATCCTTGAGCTCCGATGCCTATGCCACTGGCGAGAGCGCCAGCGATATCCATCCCGATGGTAGCTACAGCAACCATTACGAAACTTCCAATGGCATTTCTGCTCAGGAGCAAGGAGTTGGTGGCTACTCTGCAAATGGTGGATACTCTTACTACTCGCCGGAAGGACAACTGATCCAGGTCTCCTATGTTGCCGATGAGAACGGTTTCCAGCCATCAGGCGCCCATCTGCCAACATCACCACCAATTCCAGAAGCTATCCTGAAATCCTTGGAGTACATTCGTACTCACCCACAATACGACGATGCGGCCCAACAGTCCCATCAATTCCAACAGTCCCGTCAGGTCCAACACCGCCCAGCGTCCAGGCGTAACAATGTGGTGAGGAAAATTAGCGGTTAGGAGTTGAAGACTCTCTCTAAATTCTGAAAGCTTTGTTGTTATCAATTATTTAAAATAAACAAATGTAATTTGCAGTCAAAACTGAAATTCAATGTGTGTTTTTATATGTGTGTATTTTTTTTTTTTTTTTGATTAGCAAAATAAATTCTTTTATACCCTTAAAAAATATTTGTCGAAATAATATATTGACCCTTTGAGATTTTTGAATCACATGAAATCCCTACAAGTATACTATGAAATATTGATTTTTAATAGTTCGGTATGAAAATAAAATAGTTATATAAAGCAAACACAAGTTTTTTAAAGTCCTAAAATGTAATATGACTGAAAGATGAGTATGCGTGAATGTATAGAAAATAAGCATTTATTAGGAAATTTGTTTTATATAATTCAAGCTAACATTATTTTTCTTCTTTTTAAATCCTTATGCAGAACAATCCCTTGAAAAAAATATTCTTAAAGGACTTTCAATTGCCTGAACTTTATTAAAACTAAATTCATATTTAAGCGAATTGAAGTGGTCTGCTTCATCAAAAGTACTCAACTGTAATATAAAGCAATTAAAAAACACGTTTACCGTGTTAGTCGTCAATTTGCGTTATAATCGGCAGCTCTTTATAAAGATGAGCAGAAACACAAATATTTACCAGCTTCGAGGCTATTGTCAGCCTTCAACTTGACAAAGTATAACGATTGCTTTTGCATTTCATTAACATCAAAACAGGTAAAGGCCGAGCAGCAACAAACGAAGTGTATCAGCTGGCGACGGTCGGTTGCTAATGCTGGCAACTCTAATCTGTGTAATTTCTAGTGCAGAAGAAATGCCTGTTAATTTAATTATATCTCACTTAATATAAAAGCAAATGGCCCATACTGGATGAAAGTATCCAGTGTAGCACAATGCTTTTTTTTGTGTGGGAGATTCACAGCTCTCCTTAAAATAAAGAGAAAAAGTATGCAAAGTATGGCCGAGTCGGGCACACTCTCCTTTCTTCGGAAAAGAAAACACAAATAAAATTTAAAACTTATTTAAAAATTTACTATCTTAACCTTAACATTATAATTCCATGCTATACAATCTTAATTCTTGGACCTTAAAACTGGAAATGGATGTGATTTAATGTACTCCAAGCCCCTCAGAATGTAATCCGGAATTGGGGGAGGTGTTGGCAGATGATCGCCTTTAGGTTGATAGCCATTGACATCTGCTGTATACTCCAGATGAATTGGCTGTCCATCAGGTGCTATATACTGAACAGAGCCTTGGGCATACGAACTGCCCACTCCTGTTTCCGCTGCCTGAATATTGTTCGATGTGCCAAATTCGTAGCTGTAACTGCCATCTTCGCTGATTTGACTTGTATACTTGGTAATAACCGCACCCGATTCATCGCCTGCAATGCAGCCTGAGATTAGGCATATTACTCCAAAGATTAGACTCTAAACGAAGATAACAGAGTTTCGGTTAGTAAGTACTGTTCTCAAGAAAATATATATTTCATGTATTACACTTACTATTCTGTTCATATTTGTTCTAAATTTAGATTAATTCGTATTGCTCGGATTGATATTGCAGGTGATACTGATGTCCAAGTCAGAAAATGCATGACTTTTATATAAGACATAGCTAGAAGATGTGACCTACACCTACAACAACGCAAAGGCTTTAACTTAGTAAATATTCATAATAAAAGACTATTAATTTACGGAATCATTAATTTACGTATTAAAAATATGAATATGACCGCGTTTTACACTGCATTCACAAATATGCGATTTGTGATAAACCCGACTTACTTGGTTCAATGGTCTTGTCGTTCACACAAAAATAGATGGATATTTATTCAACTTTATAAAGGTCATAATTCTTTGCTGAATGCCTGGGCTTATTATTCAGAGCATTAATACATTTTATTACATTTACTAAACAATACCAATTGATTATGCTATATATACCAAATGAGGTAGCTATCAAATATAATATAACTATAAGATACGTTTTCTTGCCTATATACTCACTTTTATCAGTAGCTATTCCCATGCCCATCTAATCGAGTTGAAATATTAATTAGTATTAGGAAGACCAAAGCAAATAAACAAACAACTAGAAATTTAATGGAATGTTTTGATATTTTTAACAACTTAAACTTAATAATTTAATGAATAAATAAATAATAATCGATAATAATAAGCTGATTGTATTTGTTTTACTCCATTTGTATTATCATTTTATAAGCATATCTTGCATTAACATATAGACAAATTTTCAGTTATTTTGTTTGACTGCTGATAAAAGATAAGCATTTGTCCATAGAGAAACCAACAAATAGCCATTCGGTAGAATTTGAAGTAAAACACAAGTTGGCATTCCACTAAAGAGCAACTCTACTGCCGTCGTCATTGAAATGCTCCAATCCCCTCATTTAACAACACTATTATCGCACGAAAATGGCTAGTAACTCACTGACAATTTCTGCATTCGATAGATACAATATATGTTATTACTATCGCATATAAAATATCGATTTCATAATGTATTCGAAGATATCGATAGCTATATTCAATGCTTTCCATATCTGCTAAGCAACCCTGATTATCAAGTCTGATATCGCAATAAAAGAATAAAGAAGTAAAACGTAAGAATTGCATTACTTCCATAAATAATTAAACGCAAGCCAAATAAAACGAATTTACGCACAATGTGAACAACGAAAAGTGAAAATGTATAATGCATAAATATAGTTTAAAAAATAATGTGTTTAATATGCTTTTTGTAAGCTTTTGCAAACCTATAATTTTTCTTACAAGCGCGCCATTTTGTTTTTGGACTTTCTACTTCTCGCCGTGTTTTCTTTTGTGCAAAATAATAAAACCTCCCCCCTTTACCACCGAAAAAATAGAATCGAAAACATTGAATATTGTTCGACCAATAAATATTTAAACGTATAGCTGAAAAGCAATTATATAGTAAAACGCGCGACATATGCACATATGTGTGTACATACCCAAATAAAAGCTGCTGAAAATGTCAATACGATGAATAAACGAAGCAGCGATTAATACGACGACGTTGGTCGTGGTCGTGCCTGATGGGCCTGTCGGTAGAGATATAGGCAGAGGCAGAGGGTCAGACGCGCTAATTACGTCATAACAATCAAAGAAAATTCAAGGTCTCCATAGCGCACATCACAGATATGAAAGCCTATGTATTAGATTTCGTTACGTTTTCATTAAAAATAAAACTTGGGGCAAACCAAACCAACAAAAAAAAAAGTACACAGACTTTCTGTTAAATTTCCGAGCATCTGTCCCCGTGTATGCATGTGTGTGTATATGCTATTCGCGACTGTATAATTACACACATATAAACTGATGCACGTATTTGGTTGTTGTTGGCACTGCTGATTATTGTTGTTGTAAACAGCAACGTGAGTGAGCGCATACGGAAAGAGAGTGGGAGAGAGAGAGAGAGCGAAAGAATGCGCGCGTAGACAAGAAGTGAAGAGATAACTTCACACACAGAAAACGGCGGAAAACTAGAAGAAGAACGCGAAATAGTTGAACCAAACAAATTTTAATATTGCTCTTATCAAATAAATATTTGTAGATGTATACTTATATTAAATCTTTCCAATTTCAGCAGCACATAAGATGTTGTGTGCATATGTGTATTTGTATTTGTACAACGGTGCGGCATAGAAACCGCCGCCAAACGCCAAAAGTTCATACCAACGTATAACGTCAATACATGCAATACATTGAAACAGACAACGACCAGAAGAACAGCAACAAAAACATAACTTGAAGAGGCGCCCCGAAAATCATACTGTACATACATTTTAATTAAAACAAAACAAGAAAACGAAAACCATAAAAAACGTAATATCAACGGGGAAAAAACCTCAGAAATCAATAAGCTACAAAAAAAGTGTTGTTATCAGCGTGTTTTCGTCATTACGTTTTGAAATTGGAATTAACATCGGTATTGTTGGTTGAGTTTCTTTGCATCTTTAGTATTTGTGACACATTGTTGTTGCTGCCGCGAGACAAAGTACGCGGCAGCGGCAACAGCATCGCGCTTCGTTGTTGCTGGAAACGGCGTTGACGCTGACAATGTCTGTGCAGCAGTTTTGCCTGCGCTGGAACAATCACCAGCCCAACTTCATATCGGTCTGCTCATCCCTGCTGCACAATGGGACGCTAGTCGATGTCACGCTCGCAGCGGAGGGCCGCCAGCTGCAGGCCCACAAAATTGTGCTCTCCGCGTGCAGCTCTTACTTTCAGGTGAGTCAAACGTTATATTAAGTATCTATGTATATAAATTTAAATGTATCTTATTTATAGGCGCTCTTTACAACGAATCCGTGCCAGCATCCGATTGTCATACTGAAGGACGTGCAGTACGATGATCTCAAAACAATGGTGGATTTTATGTACTACGGCGAGGTGAACGTGTCGCAGGAGCAACTGCCGCACATTCTGAAAACTGCCGAGATGCTCAAGATCAAGGGCCTAGCCGAAATGCCCACTGATCCGGCCAACCTCACCAAGTCCGACAGCAAATCTTCCAGCGAGGCGACCGAGTTGCTCGGTCAGGCTGGCGCCAATGTGGCCGGCACTGGTGCTGGTGCTGCAGCGTCTAGTCTGGGTGCAGTCAGCGGCAGCAGCAGTGCTGGTGATTCGCTTTGGAGCAGTAGCGAGGCACAGCAATTTCAGCAGCATCATCAGCAACAGCTCCAACAGCAACTGCAGCAGCAACAGCAGCAGGCGCAACAGCAGCAACAACAACAGCAGCAAGCGCAGCAGCAACAACAACAGCAGCAGCAGGCGCAACAACAGCAACAGCAGCAACAACAACAGCAGCAACAGCATCATCATCACCATCATCATCACCAAGCACAACAGCAACAACAACAGCAGCAGCAAGGCGGCAGCCAAGCGCAGGGTTCGCAGACGCATCACCATCAACTGAGGCGAACGCCATCGCCGCTAAGCGCTGGCACCTCGCCAGCCACGCGGCGCAAGCGCTTGCGTAAATCCTCGAATAACGGTGAGTGTGACTTGGGTAATGCATCGTACATCGTGTAATATAAATTAGTAGTCGAGATGTTACTTATTTAATTTGTTATTTGGGCAATGAACAGGTTCTGGTGATCGCAACAACTCGGAAGAGCAGCATAGCAGCTCTCTGGATGCAACTGGCGCCGCTGGCAGCGCTGCTGGGCTAAGTCTGGCACAGATGAGTCAAATGTCGTTTGGTGGTGGAGCGGGTAATAATTCGACTGCAGCACTGGGCAGCCTCGCGGGACACTCGATGCATACCTCCAAGCTGCTGAAGGAGTCAGCGAACACAGAGCTAGAGCAACAGCCGCAGGACTCGGATCTGGACGAAGCTCACGGACACATACATATGCAAATTGTAATGAAATTGGTCAAGTTAATCCTACATCTATTTCGAAACATTTTACTGAACTTCATTTCTCTCATCCTATTTATTGCTGGCCGTGCAGAAGCCGGAGGTGGACATCGGCAGTGTAAATCAAACGATGCCCTTGGACATTTCTGGCACCACAACACCATCGGAACACGAAGCGCCCAATTCGCAATCTTCTCACTCTGGTAAGTTTTAAAATATTTCTACAGTGTACTTGCTACAAATGAATCGCACAGCAGAGACTCAACCGATTTGTATGGTAATAGAAATGAATTTCAAAATTAATGTCTAGCACTGGGTAAAAATTAAAAATGTATATTTAATGTTACGAACTATCTTTTATTTTTAATTGAATTGAATATCTCTTTTAAATAACAAATTGAGTTAAATGTGTGTAAACTGTGCGATTCATTTTTAATGTGCTTATGCACTGAATGTGGTACATGAGATTAATGCGCTAGAAAAAAAAAAACACTTACATAAAAAATCATACGCCAAGATCGATCATGCTTCATTAAGGGGTTGTACTTTCTACATTGCCTATATCAGGCTGCTAATGCGGGAGTCGAGTCAAGGTTCTCCAAATTTTGGTCCCTACGATTTTGTTTTTATTTGTTGTTGATTTTGCCATCATTATCATTATTTCATTCTTAAGATTTTGCTAGAATGTAGCTACTCCTGTTGTTACTCTGCTATCGCTCATTCATATGTCACGCATTCCATATACGCACACACTTACACACACAGAACACACACACTTCACATACAATTACAATTATGTTTAAACAATTTAAGTGCGATTCAAAGCGCTTGGAGAAATGAATGCTAAAGCTAAATACGAAAAAAAATAAATAAAACAAAAAAAAAACAAAGCATAAAGACTACCGTTATACCGATTAAGTGCGATTAAATTAATTACGTTACATGAAATTAATGCATTTGTATGTACATGTGTATATAATTAACTACTATTGTGTATTCTATTCAAAAACGAAATCCTACCTGAACTTGGGAATGGGAGAGAGCTAGCACAGAGTCCAAAAACTAAATAACTGTATTTTACTGATTTGAATATTTCAAAATTTTATTTTTGTTGTCGATTTTATTACTAAAAATCTTTTGTTTTGGCAATTTCTTTTTTTGTTTTCTTTTTTATTTTTTTTCCTGTGGGAAGCATTTTGAAGAGCGGTTTTCGAATGATAATGATTTAGCATTAGCAATCTTTCTACTACTCGATACCGAATACCAAATACCATTCTATATACTCTGTAAACCACTTACTATACTCTATTCCTGTTTTCCAATGGTTTGCCCTTATATTTTCAAAACTCAGATCTTGGCCAATTGAAGAGCCCCGTCCCCTAAACAAAACGATAATTGAGAGTAAATTGTATAGAGAGTAATTTTGTTTCGATTTCAAACCCGTACTAAAGACAAAACCAAATCTTACGCCTGTCTCTCTCTCTCTCTCCCCTTCCCAGGTCTACAGTGGACAGTTGTTGATTCAAACTATTCGCGCTTTTCGATGCCCGCCTGTCAGTCCAATTTGATTGGCAATGGCAACGGCAATCAAAACAGCGCCGCGAATAGCAATGCCGGCGTCGGTACTGCCGGTACCACCGCCGACCAGCGCCAACAGCAGCAGCAGCAGCACGAAGCTCAGCAGCAGGCGACGCAGCAGCAGCAACAGCAGCATCTGCAGCAACTGCACTATCAGCAGCAGCAGCAACAACAGCAGCAACAGGGTGCCACAGCTGGTCAGGCGTACTCGTCGCAAATCATAACAGTAAATAACCTGGTCAGCGGGTATGCAACAGCCGCCCAAAATCTATCGCCCACATCGCCCAACGAGTCCAATATGGTGCAGTCCGTCTACAGTCAGGGTCCGACACCCACACAGTCGCCTGTCCACTCCGGAGTGGGCGGCGGCGGCGGCAGCAGTGCGGGTGGAAGTGCGGGCAGTGCTGGCGGAGGCGGCGGTGGCAATAGCAGTAGTGGCGGTGGTGGCGGCAGCAGTCAAGTGACCAAACGCAAGCGATCCGTAAATCCCCAGGGCGATGAGAATTTCATTAGGGCTTTGGAAGCGGTGAGGACCGGCGGCATCGGATTCTGCAAGGCAGCTCGCCTCTACGGCGTGAACAATCGCACGCTTTGGCTGGAGTACAAGAAACGCGGCTATCCGGTGTCACGGCCGAGTATTAAGGCGCGCGTCGTCAAACAGGAGCCGAATCTATCACCCTCGCCCACACCATCCACAAATCCCGGCGACGATACGACCAACGAAACATATGACCATCTAACCGCTGCCGTTGCCGCAGCACAAACGGCTGCGCTGAACATGCAAATCCCGCCGCAGACGGAGACGCCGACGCCATCGCTAATGTGCACGCCGCATCATGCGGGCGCAGGAGCGGCCACCTCAGCCGGTGGGGCCAACACGCATCCGACCATCGGCGTGATGAGCCTTTTCGATGCCCGCTACATGGACTCACCGGCCAGCGTGCATACCATGTCCCGGCAGCGGTATATCGATGCGACGGGCGCCAGTGCTGCTGCTGCAGCTTCGGGAGCGGGCACAATTAATGTTAATCCGGCCGCTGCAATGAATCTACAGAGTATTAACTTCAACTCAATATAGAATACGATTTCCAATCACATGGGCGTTGTTGCTGCCGCCGCCGCTGCAGCGGCAGGTGTAATGCCTCTGCAGGTTGACCAACTGAGCATCGGCAGCGGCGGCTGCGGTGGCGAGTCTGCACACGGGCCCGGGCCAGCCCAGTTGCTGCAGGCAGCCGCTGTGATGGCTGCCAACGACCCAGAACCAATGAGCATATCAGCCGTGCCCGTATCGGTCTCAGCAATGGGCACTGCGCATAGCGCAGCGGCTACCGCTTTTCTTTTCAATAATTTTGTAACTGTGGCGGCGCCAACACACCCGTCGCCGTCGCAGCCACCACCATTGGTTGCTAGTACGTTTGCACCGCTGGTTAACACTGGCATGCAATATTTAGACAAATCCTAAGAAGAACCTCGTCTCCCTCAATCCAGGCGCTTGGCCGACTCTTGATACAGGTATTAGGGCAACGGCAGCTACTAGTGTGAACTATAGTGAATAAATAAGGCATTGCAAATCGAAATATGAGCCGGTATGTGGATATAGCATGATGTCAGGCAATTAAAATACAGCTACACCCACTAGGATATAGTGTGCCTCTAAAGATAAGCAGATGTGCCGATAAAACACACACACACACACACAGATATGTATGTAATAATTCATAGAACTTAATTCCTTAAACTACATGCTTCGAGCCGAACATTATTTTTTCCGTTGTTGAACTAAGGAATCGGTATTACAGTAATTGTATATGTAAACCCAAACAATTTGTATTTGTACATAAATTTATACACAATTTTATTAGTGTTAAATCATCGAAAAACAAATGATTTATGATATATCGACTTAGCTAGTATGTATATACAACTTTTAAATATAAACTACATCAAAAACGGCCTCCCCGTTTTCCCTATAAATCCCGGCACTGGTGTTACAAAAGCAAACCCTTATTACGTATACATTCTAACTCGCATAATATGATATATATATCCTGAATATATATTTTTTGTACAGTTAACGGTCAAACAGTTTTAGTTGAAATTAATGTTTGTATCTAATTTGGGGGAGAAAAGAATCAGTCGTTAGACGGATAGTGTTGTAATCCGTATAAAATAAACCGTAATTAAATAATTAATTAAGCCAACTCAATAATGTATGATATATATGTACGTACCAATATATATATTTGTAAATGTACGCATTAATTTTGTATTTTCGATCTTGGGATGGTTTTCTTTTTTTATTTTCTTAATTATGAAATTATGGATCAGTTCAATATTGGCGAATCAAAAATGTTTACACCATTCCACTAAGAGTTTCTGTTAAAAAAAATTTATAAATTCTACGCAAAATTAAATATGCATATTGTATATATGTATGATTGAACTATTTGTTATTATTTTTGGAGTGCAATTAAATACATACACTAAACATATCTTAAAGGGATTCTTGGTTTTATCATTTTGAAATTCATTTATTGTACATATTCCATATACATTACATATATGTTTTACTATGAATACATATGTACTTATGGAGAGCCATACGCATACGATAACAGATAGGACTAAATGGGCAAGCCATATACGCAATATACAAAACTAAGATAACTCGTAACCACCCAAAATCCTAAATGGAGACTGCAGAAAGTAAAGGAAAAATCGAATAAGGATAGTGTGTTTTTAATACAATACATATATATATATATATATATACAATAAAATAAAATACTTATAAATATGTATGTAATAAAATAGAGAACTTTTTATATTGTCTGTCGGAAGGCAAACTAAAAACCAAACGTGATTTGTTAGAAGTCATTTGTATTGTAATTGTAAACGTAAAACTTTGGTAATGCATTTTAATTCCTACATCTAGATGCATAAATCTTACACACGCCAATAAAACGAATACTAATTCATCAAAAACAACGCAAACAAAATAAAAATAGCATAAACAATAATTATGACTAACTCTGTTTCCTACAATTGCGTGTTTAACATATACAGTTATATATATATATATATATTTAATTATTTACAATTAATGTACTATTAGTCAGCGGTAGTAAATAATGAAACGACTGTAAAATAAGTTACGGAAAATTTATGTACGATATAATGTAACTAACGAAACGAACCTTTTAGATTTTAGGCTTCTTCAATGTGCAAGAAACAAATAAAATTTAAAAAAAAAAAGAAAAAAAAACTCATTCATGTATAAATCGAATTCAAAGCTTTACGTTCTATTTATTGTACAGTTTTATATGATTATGTTTAATCATGATGATCTTATGTGTATTTTATCTATCATTACAGAGCCCAGTCCAGCCCATGTCTCTCAGCATCATCCGACGCTGGCCATCATGCACAGCCAGGGCACCAGCAGCAGCAGTGGAAGCTTTGAGCGCACACCAAGCGAAACGGAGACGGCCACAGATCTGCAGACAACGCAGTCACCGGGCGTGATGGGTTCGAAAAGGAATCGTGTCCTTACGCGACAGCCAAGAGTAAAGCGGGACAGCGACAGCCTCTCGTCGACCAATCAGATTTCACCGGATACGGCTGCCACAACGCTAGACTTTGATTCTTTCAATGCGGCGGGCACGACAACTGCCAGGGATTACTCGACCCATCATCATCATCAAGCTCAGCAGCAGCAGCAGCACCATCATCATCATAGTGCGCATCATCCGCATCTCTTGACAGTACCACCTCGAATTGAGCGGCACGCGTCTGAGCCTGCGCCCAGTCTCGCATCTCCGACGACCCCGCATCTGTTAAGTGTGCCGTCCAGCACGCCATATCTGATTAAGCAGCACTCGGATCCCCTGTTGCCGCGCCAGCACTCGCTGCACTCTACCGGCAGCATTTCGGGCACAAATCCATTTGCGCCATTACACCGGCAATACTCGCATCCGCTGTCGGGAACTAATGCTGGATATGTGCAGCCAGCTCCGCTGCATCATCCACATCATATCTCGCTGCCCGAGGCAATTTATGCCTCCGGCTCGCCGCCGCCAGCCGGCTCTTCGCAGTACCTGGTCCCCACACGCGTCATCAGCACGTCGAGTGAGGCTGCGGCGACGCCAACAAACTCAGGTGGCACGCCAGTTTCGGTGGTCACATCACCACCTGCTGGCATCAGTCGCCAACCCTTTTCGCCCACATACGGCGGCAGTACGGAGCCGTCTCCCATTCCGGAACATCGCTCGCCGCACTCACCGCTCTCGCACATTGTGGAGCGTAGCAGTGCAAAGGTCGAAACAGCGAATGGTGGTGGCAGTGGCGGTGGTGGTGGTGTCAACAAGCTGCGTAGCTCAAAGTCAACTGGCAGCAGTAGTAGCAGCAGCAGCAACATTCACCTGCATCCCAGCCAGTCGACGACGAGCAGTTCATTTGAGCATTTGCCCACGCTGCGCGTGAAGAACGAGGAACTGCAGCGTTCAGTGTCATCACCTCAGGTATGTACACACAATTCTTTGAAGAATTTAGTTAACTGAATTGCTTGCAGACCCAACGTGAAATCATTACCTTGGAGAATCCACGTTCTAGTCATTGTCCGGTCATACGACCAGGACCAGCGCTGGGCTGCAATTTCTGTTGGAATACCATCGATGGACATGGTCGCATTTTGCGCCGCAAAACGAAATACCATTGTCCAGAGTGTCAAACGAATTTATGCATCGTGCCCTGTTTCCAGGAGTACCACGAGCGGCTCAACAATGAGGCAGCCGCCGCCGCAACAAGTAGCAGCAGCGAAAGTCACGCCAACACCAGCAGCAGCAAAGGCACCTCCGCCTATGCGTCAGCTGCTGTTGGTGGTGGCGGTGGCGGCACAGCTGCTCGACTTTACACGAAAACCGAATCGATATAAGCCGCACCGTGGAATCGAGTGCTTTGGCTTTACACACACACATTTGTATTTTGTGGCACGACGGATCAAAATGGGCGTCTGTCAAATTTGTTATTTGTCGCCAGGAAGTGACGCTACCGTCCGCTGGAGCATGAAGCACGGCCAGCAGTAGCGCACTTGTCATCCTGCATCGAAAATTTTTCATTTGTCGCAGTCCCACTGTCTTGGACGGATCTAATGCCGCCAGTACAAGGACTGTTCAAGCGCGCTCGAAGCGTAGCTAAATTTGTTTTGTACATCTGCGCCAAATTTGTGGTCGCAGTGATGTAAAGTACATATGTACATGCATAACTACATACGTATATGTATGTTTTGACACATTTTAACCTAATCGTAACCAAGCTATGTAAATGTAAAATTATTGTTACATATGTATTGTATGTATATTCTTGTACAAATTGCAGAAGTAAAAATACAACAAAAAAAAAAAGAAAGAAAATCAAAGAAATAAAGCATCAGCGGTGCAACTAAATAGCGTGTGCAACTAATCAAGCTCGAATCAAAAGTTATATATATATATACATACATACATATATATACTGGAACAAAAATTCTACTTGTACACACAGTGATCGTAAGATGAATGAAAAGGTTCGGATTTATAGATGTAATGCAAATTTAATGATTGTGAAGAATATGATTTCAAAATTTCGTCGAAATCGTAATTCTAATTTCTGATATATTTTATTTTTGAGCGATCACTGTATTTGTAGTACTACATACTTATTAACTTCCCGCCAAACAACTAGGATTGAATAAGAAGCCAGGCACCGCTGCGCAGGCGCACGATTTTTCAATACGATAACCTGGTAAACTGAATTTTTGTGTTAATAACTGTTTTGTAAGTGTAATAATAACAATAACAAAAAACAAAAAACAGGAAACACTATGCATATGCATGTGTCGTGGTCATATATGCATTAATCCGAGCACATCTGTGTAAACTTGAATGTTATTAGGTATTTTTAAAAACTAGAATCAAAAAAATTAAATGCAGTTCTCAAGAATTTCTCTGCTATTAACTGTAAAGCTTGGTTATTAAATAAGAAGAGTACAAAATGAGGTTTGCAAATATGTCAAACAGAAACGTAATGCCAACTAAACCAAGCGAATAAAATGTTAATGAATTAAATTCTAGATGGAAATTTACGCGATTTCAAATATTGATGTTGTAATTCGATATATATATATATATGTGTATATTTTTAACCAGCTCATGAGAATTTAAGAATATCATGTAAAACTCAAAGCACGAATCAAAAAAAAGAAGAAGAAAAATTTTTGTAATTGTCTTAAATTTCGAAGTTACAAAAAACATATTTTATAGAACTTGACATTGTCTATTTTCTTACTATTAGAACCGAACTCCCGAAGCCTGAATGAATGATTTAACTTTGAGGCCTCTATCAATAAACCATTGTTTTTAAATTTACAATTTCTACATATCGTTTTTATTGATGTATTCATATATTAATTACCATTAACAAACTGCAAAAACTTGTGATGCGGTTTGCTTACTTCTTGGCTGGCTCCACCACCTCGGCTGGTGGGTTTGCATTGCGGAAATTGGGGAACTGCTCCCACGGTGCCGACAGATCAAACTTTCTGAATTCCTGTGCCAGCTCCAAGGGTTCGCAGACGACGCGTTTCTTCTCGTCATCATAGCGCAACTCAACATACCCAGACAACGGAAAGTCGCGACGCTGTGGATGTCCCTCGAAGCCGTAGTCAGTAAGAATGCGGCGCAAATCGGGATGATTGGCAAAGAAAACACCGTACATGTCCCAAATTTCACGCTCATACCAATTGGCAGCCTTGTGCACCTCACAAGCCGAGTCCAGCGGGGTCAGCTCATCAGTGTAGGTCTTGACCCGAATGCGAGCATTAAACCGTAGCGAAAGCAAATTATAAATAACCTCAAAGCGATGCTTGCGGCAAGGCACATCCATGCCAGCAATGTCAATTAAATTAGTAAATTGTGCCTGATGATGATCCTTCAAAAACTGAAGCACAGGCACAATACCATCCGGGGCAATAAGTACCTCCAGCTCATCGCCCGAGGTCAATTGCACCTTTTGCACATACTTCGGCATGCACTCGGCAACATAGCGACCAAAATCGGAGAGGGATGTCCGAGCAGCTGCGTCTGGTTTGCGTACAGTGGCTGTCAAAACAGATGGAATTATATTAAGAACAACTTGCGCTTCTTACGGACTACTTACGTTTCTCAGGGGCTTTGGCGTCGACAGCAGCAGTGCTAGATAGGCGCAGAGCAGCTGTTCCAGCGGGCACCACTATATATATGTAAAGAATATGTAATAGCTTTGATATTTAAATAATGAGCATGCATTGATTATTTACCATGCTTGGCCGTCAAGGCGGCGGAAGCAATTCTGGCACCCAGATTTCTTATTAAGGCGGCCATACGCTCGTTTAAAGCTGAATATTTGAGTACAAATCCAATAGTCTTCACACTATTTGACAGTTTATGTAACAACAAAACGTCAAGATGCCAGTGTTGGCTAAGCTCGTTGTATTTTGTGAACTAGTTCGTTGGTGACAGAACAAGTTGCGTGATACTTAAAAAAAAAAATTTATTCAACAATATTTAAATGACTGGAGGTATGCAGTCTGTGTATATTTCAGCTCCAGCTATAAGGCCAGTAAACTAAGTATTAACCTATTTCAGAAGAGCTACTACCACATAAGGTTTTGTATTTTAATTTTTTAATTCTAAAGAATAACAATACCTAAAACTACTATTAGCTCAAAAAATAGAAATCATTACTGCCAAGTCCAAAAAACTGTACAAAATAATGAACAGGTTCAGCTCATGGTTTAGCTGCTGTTATTGTTATTGCATCCCAAGCGCGTTGGTGTTGCCATCAGCATTGCAATAGTTCCATATTCCATACATATAACAGCAGTAATAATCAAAAGCAGTTGACAACCCTGACGCTCTTCATTTTCGTCGCGTTTCGCTTCTTGCGCTGGAATAGAATAGAAACAGATTTTTGGAAAATAAAACACAACAAACAAAAATGGTAATGGTTTTTGGAACAAATGCAAAACAACACAAATCTAAGCTGGTTTGTTTACATTTGAGCTGTGCTAATCTTTTCACAGAATCACCTCAAATGGATGGGCCACTCGTCCACAATAATGGATATCCAGCGCGTTTTACTCCACCAGCAAAGCAACAATCAAAGCTGCGAGGTCCTGCTGGTTGCCAAAGATGGGATCAGCGTGCGTGCCCATCTTTTTGTGCTCAGCACTTGCAGCGATCTGATGCGCAATATCCTCGTCGATTTACCCACTGGCCAGGAGGCAACGGTCATTCTGCCCGACATACGCGGCGAGCTGCTGGAGAGCATGTTGTCTTTTATTTATATGGGTGAAACGAGTTTGCCCTCTGCCATGCTCTCCGAATTCCTTGAAGCCATCAATCTGCTGGGCATCAAGTCTGCTATTAGTTTTGAAACGAATCCAATAGCCATGACCAGCACAAATGTCATCAGCAGCGCTATGGCCGTCGAAGCAGCAAAGTCAATTAGTGGACTACAAATTGCAAATGCATCGCTTGTCGAGGTGGAGGAGGAAGAAGATGCTAGCGCAGTGGTTGGCAAACTTCAGATGGATAACACAGTGCTTGCCAATCCACAGCAGCAACAGCAACAACATCACGATCAGCAGCAAGGACGAACATTGGAGTTTCTTGATATGTACAGCGATCAACCGAAAATAACGTATTCCATTGAGCATATGGGCGGCAATAGTAATGGCAATCAGTATATATTAACGGAGAACACGGGCACCTTTACCATTACGCAATCGGCATCTTCCGTAAATAAATTAGGCGAATCAGTTAATTCCGTAATGGATACAGCGACGCACGGCAGCGAACTAGTTGACGATGAAGTTGAGGCGGATGTCACCGATGATCACGACGAATCCGAATCTCAGTTAATTGAGGAGGAGTACGGAGCATCCGCCGATCGCTTGATAGAGATCAGTGCAGATGCAGATGCCGATGCTGATATGGCCGAGGATGTGATGCATGAAGTGGGTGGCTGTGACGAAGAGGAAGATGATGAAGAACTGCTGGATGTGAAGCCACGCAAATCCCACCTAGACATAAAATTGTTAAAAACGAAGATACGGCAGCGCGCCACGCCAACTAAGGCGTCGTCCAAAAAATCGATAACGAAACAGCATCAACAGCATGTGGCACTGAAAAGGGAGCTGAAGGACGATATCAATGATGCTCTTGATCTGGCCGCAGATGCTGTCCTCCACGAGGGACTGAGTCTGCAGAAGGCTGCTGATCGTTTTGACATATCGAAAACCGTATTATGGCGACGGGTGCGCTCCAATCCAGCGTATATGCGGATTAAGCGGGAGAAGCCTTCGCTTTCGGTGGCCTACGAGCGTTTGAAGAATGGCGACTCTCTAAAGAGCATCAGCCAGGATCTAAACATACCCATGTCAACGTTGCACAGGCACAAGGTACGCCTGGCGGCCCAAGGACGCCTGCCCGACTTCGTTGCCTGTCGGCGGCGAGACAGCACTCCCAAGGATGAACTGCGCGACAAGCTGGCGAAGGCGTTGCATGCTTGCATCAACGGTGGCATGTCTCAGAACTATGCCGCAAATCTCTTCGAAATACCCAAGAGCACACTCTGGCGACATTTACAGCGTCGTGTCACCGAAGCGGAACGGAAAGTCAAGGAGGAACAGGAGGAGGACGACGAGGAGGATGGTCTAAACTAAACATAAATGCAAAACATCCAACATTTGTACACACCCACTCATGTATATTTTAACACTTTAACATAGTTTTCATTTTACAACCCTTGTAGAGATAATTTACCCTTAAGCTAAATATGTCATTCAAAATGTTTACATATTAATTTTAATAATAGATTGAATGAAAATTACCAGCTAACCAGCATTTTGATATCCATGCCGAATGTATAATACATCTTACCACCGATGTTTCGATGTGAGCCTTTTTATTATTTTTACATTATTTGTTACGGATAGCTTGGAAAACAAAGGGATTGTCAATAGTTCCTCTTGCAGCTACACTTATTTATCTATTGTTGTTAACTTTGTTTTAATTTACTGCATACAGCAAAAGTAAAGTTTTGGTAGAGATTTTAAAGCTAAAAATCTAGTGGAAAAGTAGCTAAATTGGCGGGATTTCAAACACGACACGCACGCATCTCAATCGATACTCTGGCAGTGTTATCGATGCCGCAATGTCTGCCGGCTTGTTAAACAAATTCGAAATCTTGATATACTTTTCCGTTTATATTGTCTATATAGTTATTGGCCTGTATAAAATCTATGCACTACGGGATCGCATCGTAAACTCGACGAATTTTAAGTTCGCCGACGGCTGGCGCCTGCTCCAAGGCGATGGCGTAGTGCGTTTGCGCGATGACAGCAATGACGAATTGGAGAATTTCACTGATTTTATTGCCAAACTATGGCCATATTACCTGTTGCATGGCATTGTGACGGGCGTCTGCAGTTGGAAGTGGGCCCACCTGCGTCGCTATGGACACATTGCCATCTGCGCATTATCGCTGGGCTTACATCTACACTGGACATCACTGATTATGTTTGTCATGTTGTTGGTGAGTTATTTTTGGACTGCCAGAAGAAGGTCGAAGCGTTTGACTTGGCTGCTGACTGGCCTCTGGATTGTAATCATCAATGTGGCCAAGGAGAGCACGTGGTGGCTGGATAAAGTGGGTTATGCGGAGTATGCAATGATGATAATCACCACATCCTGGAGTTTATTACGAGGCTGCAGTTATTCCCTGAGTGAAGGTCGGAAAGAGGGTAATATAATTGATTACCTGGCATACACCATGTACTTTCCCTGTCTCACTTACGGCCCGTTAATCAGCTACGAGCGTTTTAAGCAGCAAGAGAAATCTACTCGCCAACTTCAGTGGCGGAGATTTGCTGTGGCCCTGCTGCGTGTTGGATTCTGGTGGCTGTTGATGATGTGGTCGCTGCATTACTTCTTTATCCACTACATGGCGCGTGATGTGCGCACCGTGGCGATGATGGAGTCCGTCTTCTGGCAGCATGCGGCCGGCTACTTTATGGGTCAATTCTTTTTCGTCTACTACGTGGTCACCTATGGCTTGGGGATTGCGTTTGCCGAGCACGATGGGATTGCGGCACCGAGGAGGCCACGTTGCATAGGACGCATTCACTTCTACTCGGATATGTGGAAGTACTTTGATGAGGGCCTGTACGAGTTCCTCTTCCGGCACATCTACGCGGAGTTGTGCGGCAAGAAATCATCTCCAGCTGCCAAGATCTGCGCTACTGCTTTGACCTTTGTCTTTGTCTTCATTTGGCATGGCTGCTACACCTATGTGCTCATCTGGAGTGTGCTGAACTTTGTGTGCCTTGCGGCGGAGAAGATCTACAAGACCTTTGTCGCGCGTCCAGCCTATCAGAGATGGTCGCTGCAGCTGTTCGGTGCCGCCGGCGCTCAACGTTTCCATGCGCTGCTTGCCACACAACTCTTCATACCCGCCGCCTTCTCCAACGTTTACTTTATTGCCGGCCAAGATATTGGCAGCTTTCTGATGCGTGGCGCCTACCTGAGCGGAGTGGGCAACTACTTGGCGCTATCCTTTTGCAGTTACTGTTTCTTTCAATGCTCTGAGCTGCTGCTAATCAAGATCAACCAGAAGAAAACTAAAAACCTTTGACTATCTAAAAGATGATAAAATAATGTATATAGATAAAATGCCTAAAATCCGCGGCTCCGCGTCTACGGATGTTGCTAATGACTTAGCAGAAGACTATTTTTCAAGATACAATAAAAATACTAAAGACTACATTAATGACAACAATTATATTTATACATTAAATAAGTTTGTAAGCCTCCATAACTCATTAAAAGTCTATTTAGATTCATATAATATACAGTTATCAGTTGGCAGCTCCTTCGGTCTCCTGCCACTTAATCCAAGAGCCAGTTTGCGTACAAGTTGACGGAAAGTTTTCCAGCAACTCGTCGAGCATTTCGTCGCAGGTCTGCGTATGCTGCGTATTGTAGAGCCCATCGTCGTCGTCGTCGGGCCAGTGCGTCTGTGTCTGTATGTGGGATAAGCCGAGCTCCTCGAACAGCTCGTCGCAGGTCTGGGTGTGCATGTGCGCCGAGTTTTGTGGGCCAAACATTGGCTCTGCCGCCTGGTATACCCCATACACGACGCTGTCCGTCTCCAGATCGAGATCCGTCATTGTGCCCTGGTCGAGCCGATTGTCGAGCGTTTGCGTCTGTGTGTCACGCAGCAGGGGAGCGAGCTCGTCCGCATTGTTCATCACAATTTCACTAAAATCGACGTCATCCGTTTGCGTTTCCATATCACGCAATAGTCGCTCCACTTCCTCGTCAGTAAAATTGGACAATGCCAGTTCACTCTCCTGCCTCTCACGCTCCGCCAGGGCAACATTCAGTGCTTGTTGTATGGCATCATCCATGTCGATGCTATCATCCGTTTGAGTTGCGGTCTGCAACACAAATGGAACTTCAATATCTGGCAGGCAGTATAATGATGTTTGTTTAGGCGAATCCACTGGGGCTATCTGTTCCTCCGCAGGATTATCTACTACAAGAACTGACACCGTCGGATTTTCTCGTCCTTGTGGTTTCCGAATGTGTGTATCTAAAGGACTTACTGGCTCCGATTTGATTGTGGAAACACTTGTTGAATTTGGCGCAGACTTTTGCTTCTTGTCGTATGGCGTATCCACTTGGGCTGTTTGTTCTTTGCTGGCTCCACCTAAATCAGCAACTGACTCCGTTTTGATTCTAGAATAAGTTTTTATAGAATTCTGATGGTTTCTCCATGACTCCAAAGTGGGAATTGCAACTTTCGTTGATGGCACCTCATTGTTTTCTATATGATTTTTCCGTCGCATATGAGTGGCAAGGCTCGCCTTGCTTGAATATGTGAGCCCACAGACGCTGCATGGGAAGGCTGTGCAGCACAGATGATTCTCCAGATGACGTGCGAGCAGAAATGTTCCGTTGCATTCGTTGCACTTGAAATCTTTGACCATGTGACTCTTCTGGTAGTGTTGACGGAGGAACCGAATGTTCACAAAACTGCGGCTGTTTACTCGGTCCACATGGTAAACACAGTTGGGCACAGGACAATGGAATTCGGTGATGTCCACATCGCTGTTGATGTGCACCAAATTGTGGCGTCGTCGTAGATGCAGTTGATAGTGGCTCTGGTTGCCGAATACCTGATCGCTGCAGTACTCGCAACGGTATTCGCGCACTGGCAGCAACTCGGTAATGTCAGGTGTGCGTTTACATGACATCGACACAATAAGTAAAATTACTGAAATTCATTAAAAATAAGCAATAACAGAAACAACCTGCAGGGTTGCCAACTTCTTTAAATTTAAATTTTAATTCGTATCGATAGTCATAATTGCTGAAATCGGGCTGCGAATATTAGAAGTCCCAGCACTAAGCAAACAATAGAATTGTTGAAATACAAATCGTTTAATAAATATTTCCACAGCCGCAGAAACATCGATGTCACGGAACTTATCGATACTCGATATAGATATTGCATAGTTTGCATCGCTAGTTAGCTTGTTGCTGTTCTCGTGTTGTTGTGCAAAATTTTGCTCGGCTAAGAATTATTGAGGTAATTTGAACAATTTGCTTAGAATCAAAATGTGTGCATACTTTTATTTGTATGTTAGGGCAAGAAGTCTCGCAATATGAAGGTGTTCAACAAAAATACGTACATTCGTCAAATACTGCACATAAATATTTACATTCAAATATAAATATATATATATATATATATATATATATCTATAAGTGTATATATATATATAAATATATATTTTAAGACCAAGAAGGCTGAATTTTCAGCAATAAATTACGTAGAATGCGTGCTTACAATTCTTTTTTTTCGGATACGACTTGTTCAAGGAACCTTTTGACTATTTATTATTGTCTCAGTGTTATTTATTTTTGATCTCGTAATAAAATTGTTAGCGTTACTACCACATTCGTATAGCTGTTACATGTGCATGTGTGTACATATATGTATATATATATATATATGTGTGTGGCTGTGATTAGAAATGCTCAATGAAAATGTACATCAAATTGTATGGTGTATGAATAAGTGTGCAGATGTGTTCGCACTATATGTATTCAAATGTGTACACCTGTTTATCTATGCATATATAAATGGCTAAAAATATGTTTGCTACACAACAAATTCACAGGAAAACAACAACATAAACACACCTAATTTACTACTACTTTTGTGCCTGCTCACAGATCTCAGCAATCTCTCTCCAAATTTAGCATGACGACGTCATCGTTGAGACGATTCTCGCAACATCTGTTTAAATGTTGTTAAAATTTCTATAACTTTTGTTGTTGTTCATTAAATTAAAACAACGTATATTAAATAGCTTAACTAACCGTACCTCAACGTGTCATTCACTTTGTTAGCATGGCTTCATTTATTGTTGGTGAGCTGGCTTAAATGCGAATGAAATACATCTAAGCAATGAAATACATCACATAAACAGTGTTTCAATAAATTAATCTGTGTGTGCTTGTAAAAATATCTTTTTTTATTCAATGACATCATGAAAGGGAAATTAGATCAAAATAATGTTGTCTTTGTTGAATGTGTGATTAATTTCGCTGCTGCTTTGTAGTTCGTCTTTGTTCTAAATTATTATGACTTAATTTGCAACGAAACAAACGAAAATAATAATCAAGTTCCCTTGTGATTTAATTTGACGCTTCGCTAATAGCATTAGCACATTTTATGAATTGTATCAACTTAGCTGTGGGCTCGTTTTCCATTTTGCTGGGCAACTTACTGCTTGCAACACCCACCAATAGATTTTGCTGTCATTGCCACTTGGAATAGAGCAAAAATCAACTACTTTGCACACAGCAATACTTCCGGTTGCGGTTGTTACCAAGTTTCCCTCTCTGTTCACTTGTTTTGTGTCTCAGGTTTTTTTTTTTTGGTTCGAGAAAGCTACAATTTTCCACAGACCCAGATTGCCAATGGCACTGCTTGTTTTGTTTTGTTATCACTGTCATTCGACATTGACCTTGCTGCTGGCTACTGCACACATTTCATACGTATGTTTCCAATTATCAATATGAAGTCAATATTAATGTGTACTTGTACCTCTTATCTGGACTATGCGGCTGTTGCAACCGCCAGGCACTCATCAAACAAACGAATGAAAAATATGCATATATATAAATATAAATTTCAATTGAATTTGTCACATGATCTACTTTAAGCCAGACAATCTAAAAAATCCCACAGTGGACACTCGTTATCATGAAATGCTGTTTTTCTTAAACAGATTTTACTCTGTATGATTTGCTCTTCGATAAATCTAGTTTTTTTTTTCAACTGTGTTGCCTTCAAAACATACAGAAATTCGATTAGCCAACAATAAACAATTATATTGTCCAGTTTAACAAGGGTGGGTTTTTTTTTTGTTTACTCATCATCACTGTTCCAACAGACTCATCCGCTGTGCGTATAAACTATATTGGCCTTGCTCTCTGTTGATTTTTGTTTATTTTAAAATATTTTTTAATTTGTGTGTACTATGAGTCATCGATATTGTCGTTTGGGAATTTTTATTGTTAATTGTAGAACAGTCGTTGATTTGTGGTTTTCTTTTTGCAGGTCTCCATTGAGCACGTGCATTTACATAAATTGTAAGGGAAAATATGAGTAAATCAACAGGCAATGCGCCACCGTTCACATACGTTCCGCCGCCATCGGCGCCTCCGTCCTATTTGGAGGCTATGGGCGGGGTGAAGCCAGTGGGACCATACACGCCACTTGCTGCACCTGCCACCCTTGGCACAAACATATTGACGACTGTGGTGCCAATTGGACGCACCTCAACACACATGTTATGCCCCTCGTGCCACGCTGAGATTGAGACAACGACACGTACGGAGCCAGGAATGATTGCCTATCTGTCCGGTTTTGTAATTGCAATGCTTGGGTAAGCGTCACTGTAATTTTCTCATATATGTTCCTCAGTCTGATATATTGTTGTTATTCTTGTTGCTCATTGCAGTTGTTTTATGGGCTGTTGCTTAATACCTTGTTGCATTGATGACTGCATGGACGTGCACCACACGTGCCCCAACTGCAGGGCGTATTTAGGCCGCTATCGCCGATAAACAACTGCCACTGCTGTCATGTACACGCACAAACATGACAGAGTTATTCATATGGATGAATGATGGAGGAGGGAGGATAGAGGGATGCGAAGTGGAGAGTTAAACTTACGCGAAAGTTTTTTTTTCCCATTTTAATTAATTGTAATAATATACCATTTTAATTCTTCGGCCGATGGAAAGCTAGCGCTTAACCCTAATCATATGCTAATCCTTGCTAAATTGCTCATGCACCATGCGTGTATTTTGATAGTGATAACGATATTGATTTAAATTTATTGGTTTTCTAATTATTTTTGTCAAAATTAGAAGCATTTGCACATAAAATGCTTAATATTCCGAACCACAACGGCAGCTAATATAATATATATTTATATGTTAATATTTATGTAAACATTTACAGAAATTTGTCCAACAAACTTTTGTTGTTTATCAAATACCAATTTTACATGGAATTAAAGTTCAAAATTGTTTCTAGAATTGACTGGTAATAAATATATATATACATATTTAGAAATTTATAATTCAACGCTGCATAAACACAATACTGTAACTAAAAGACAGAAAATTTACAAATAATTTTAATATGTAATACTTGCAAATGTCTTCATGCTGATATGCACACCATATACCCTTATAAGGCACATATCTCAATGTATCGAATGGTCAATAATATCAATGTAATATGTTGCCTAATTTTTTAATAATAAAGTCTACAAATTAATTTCAATGCGAGAAGCAATCTGATGGGCTCTTAGATGACTCTATAATCTTCGATAGATTATGTCATGGCGTAAGAACTGGGCCTAGATAGACTCATATTTGTAAATCTGTCAGAATATGAGCGGTTCAGGATTTAATTTTCGTTCACAATATCTCTCTAAATGATGGATGGCTGAAGTATGCCGCGTTCTTTGCTTAAGGGAAATTTAGCCAATACACCAACCCCGTTGTGCAACTGGTGCGTGCTCGCTCTACTCTAAACAAGAACCAAAAATACGATATTGAGTATTAATATTTCTAACCCAAACTAAATAAACTCAATGGATTTCATTTTTTCTATTTATAAATTGTATTCTTTGTATAATTGTAGTTCGTTAGTTTCGCATAACATACTCTCTTAACATGTTGTCAAATTTAATATGTTCAGATAACATTGTACACCACGCACATACACTTCATTTTGAATTACATAGTAAAGTATAATATGTAAATAAACATACGTTACACCGATTTGTTTTTATTTTATTATTATTTATCTCTTATGCTTTTACATTTGTCGTGGTGTACTTCATTGTTTATTATTTGTATTTATAACATGACTTACACATAAATATATTGCATGGAATTTTCCGTTTTCAATTTATTCATCGTAATAAACTCTGGAAAAAAACGGAAAACACGCTCGTCTTGTTTGCCTTTTGTAAAAACTTAAATATACAAAAATTATATGCTATAACTAACCATATACAACGAATGTATGTATATATTTATGTCTGTATAGTATAGATATATATATATATATATATATATGTATATATATATTGTTTTGTTTTTGCTTTACATGAATGCGTGTATTTTGTATAAACAGTTTCAGTTAATAATATAGTATGGATTTATTCATTCATTTTTAATGCATTTGAATTGTTAACATTGTTCACCACGTTTTGTATATGTATATGTACTTGTATGCTTTAATTGTTTATCTTTTATAATCATCAGTATATGTATATAGATTTATTTATATATATTTATGAATGCGTAACGCCTTAAGGTAATATTTTAGTTGCATCTCTTGATAGGTTGATTTTTAAAGTGTCCGCACGCGAAATCAAAAGTTTTAAATCAAAAAGCTAATGCGTGGACAGTTTAAGTATTTATGGGAATAATACTTTAATCTGCTGGGATTGGCCTTGTTTAAGTCTAATTTAAAAGCTGATGCACAATGGTAAACACTTGGCTATTTACAGGGTATACCCAACAGAGCTCAAACAATTGGCGCACAATTCGAGTTGCTTGTTGTCGCCTTGGGTGTCTTTACTAAGCACGATTGCGAGTTGTTGCCCATACTGGAGCCGTCCAGGCTATCGAGATCGAGTGCGGTATCAATCATTGTCGTATCATGAAGCATCCTCAGTCGATCCGCCGACTTGGCCTGTTCGGCTCCATCACCCGCCGATTTGCGGTGATGGAATGAAGCGCTCACCGGATCGTCCAGATCGAGATCGTCGCTGAGCAGCGTCGAGGAGAGCACAGCCTGCTGTTCAGTGTGCTGCTGCTGACGTAGCTGCTGCTGTTGCTGCTGCTGTTGCTGGTGAGCCTGCTGCTCATCGATGATGTTCGAGTAGACATGCAGGGCAGCATCTGTGGCTGCCACTTGCGGCACATTACTGTACATATTCTCCGGTTGCGACACGGACTTAATCAGCGTGTGCTGCTCACCGTTGATGGCAGCTGCGAGCAGTGCGGCACCCGCAGAGGGTTTGTGGTGGATTTCACCCGTCTTTGGGGCATTCACCAGTGCTGCATCAAAGTCCACATCGAAGAGATTGCTGTAGCTGCCGCTGCGGTTACGATTGCGCATCTCACGCGCCCTACTCGACGCAGCAATGGCGGATACGGCAGCAACTACTTCTGTGCCGGCGACCACAACGACATCAGCCGTGTCCAGCTCATCCTCGCTGCTGACGGCCGCTGCCAATTGGTTTTCATAAGCCAAATCTGCAATGGCAGAGCCACCATTCGATAGATGACGCTGCTTGTGGTGCCGGAATTGACGTGTCTGTGTGGCCGTTTGTTGCGTATACGCCGGCATGTCCATTTGGGCCAACGGAATCTCATTGTCGACGAGCTGAGCTAGACTATTGGAATTACCTGGACATAAGTAGAAGAGAAGTGCAAAAGGTTAGTTCATAATAATTATTAGGTTTTTACTATTGTGGTTTCTCGAATTGCATACATAATTAATGTGACACATTTATTAAAATGGTTAAAAACTCTCATTACAACAAATTTGACAACTAATTAAATGTTCGTCTTTAAATTTTGGGTGTATTTGTTTTTTTTTTTCGCTAGTGTGTTCTCTGTGTGTGTGTGTGTGGCTGGTGTTTTTGTTTATTTTTATATATTTTTTTTTTTTTTGGTTAGCTGCTATTTAAATATGCAAACAATTGTAAGTTCTGAAAAGGTGGCAAATAAACAAAATTCAAATAATGTTCAAATATCCAATGCACAAAACAACTCAAACAAAATTATTGCGGTTGACCAGATGTCCGTTTGGACCAGTTGGGTATTAACATAATTATAAATACATAATATAATTTAATATACACTTAAATAAATATGTAGCCAATAAATAAATAAAATTTTTAATTATCAGAAATTACATTTATGAGTAATGATTTATGTTTTATTTTGTTCGATTGTTTTTTTTTTTTTGGGTAAAACCAAATGAATTTTCTATGCAGTGCCAATTCAAATAAATGCAATAATTCAATGCATGCTTTAATAATTTTGTGTATAGTTATAGAAAGTTCAGTTAGCCAATATTTAAAAATACATATAGATGGATATCAAAATAAATATTGCTTTTTAATGTATAATGAAAAATCGTTGGATGATTTCGAAGTTTGTATTGAGATTTGTGTGTGCGACAAATGATTTAATGTTGGGTTTGTTTTTGTTTTCTGTTTTACAGCAAATCATAAGTAATTCTTGTGAATTGGGTATATATATATATATATATGTGTAAAACAAGACTAAGCAACGAAAGGCAGCTTTTGAAAAATTATACTATTGTACAGGGTATTCGAACGCTTTTGGTTTACACGATTTCTTTAGCTAATTGCGCTATCGTAAAAAGAAAAAAAAAAGTACGGCAAATGTCGGATTAATATATTGTACGTATATAGCTTTTGCTTGGAAAATAAATGTCAGAAGCGCTGTTAAAATACTTGAATTAAATTTACCATTATAAAAGTACAACAACAAAAATGTATTTTTCAATTAATTTACTGTTTTTTTTTGTTTTTTTTTTTTTTTTTTGTATTTTGTAGAAGGCAAACTCACCCAATTGAGGCATTTATGTTTTACTCTATGTATTAAGCGGCCCTCGAAAGCTTTCACTCAATTTCATTTAGTTTTTAGTTGCAATTTTGGATTAGATTGCAATTTTTTTTGTTTTATAATTATTAAGACACAAAATGTTTATGGTTTTATTGTTGTTGTTTGTTAGATTTGATTTTTGTTTTTTTTTTTTTTGTTCCATAGTCACAAGTTGTATTGAAAGATATAAAAAAGAGTTTGACATTAGTGTATGAGTGTGTGTATGTGCAATAACCAAGAGAAAAATCAATCAATGTATTCGCAAACAAGTATTGCTTGCTATTTTATGTATTTTTGTTTTTTTTTTTTGTTTTCGTATATTCGGGTAAAATTGGGTTGGTGCGTCTGCTTTTGTATGGGCGCGCCTGTACCTTGATGTGAATTCATGCGAAATTATATCACGCTAAATGGAAACTCAAATATGGCGGAGATTTTGGCAGCGTTGTACGAAGTAGAAGAAGAAGAAGCGCGTAAGCTTTATAGAATGGCTGCCACATTGCAATGGTAACCGTACACAGTTGCCACCGTGTGTGTGTGTGTATATATATATGTCTGTGTGTTAGTGTGTGTTTGTATTTGACTCTCAGTGTGTGTGTGTGTGTCTAGTCTTGATCTTCAAGTCAGCAGTTTTCATATTCTTGCAAACATTTCCTTTTATTTAACTCGAAAGTTTTAATTGCTATTTTCCACTGCTCTTTTAAATTCTATCAGAAACCTTTCACCTTATTTTGACACTATTTTTGGTGAGAGAAAAACGCTTTGCTTGACAGATATATTAATGGAAATAATAATATACATTTTTTTTTTGGGTGAATAGCAACGCTATTTTTGATCCCTTCACATAAGTTGTTGATGAAAACAAAATTAAAAGTTACAAGATCGATTTTATGTATCGTCAAACCACTTTTCTGATGAGGAAGATAAGGAAAATGTTTGCAGGAATTCCGTAATTCATTAACATTTCATTTTTATAAATACGCTAGATTACATTTTATTGCCCAACATTTAAGTATAATTATATAATTATGATCTGCATGTTTGTGTTGTGTGTGTGTCTGTCTGTATGTGTGTATCATTTTATTATTACATACATAAGCACATACATAAGTATATATAATATATATATATATATATATTATTTAACATGAGTCAATCGGATCATATTCAACATAACGTATGAATACAATTTGTATAACTCTTCCATTGCTAAAAGGAACTCATTTATGTATATATATATAATATATATGTGTGTATTGTTAATGCGTAACATTAATAGCCTTTAAGACTGGGGCACGAGCTGCTAGTGCGCCGTTTTACAGTAAGCCGACTTATTGTTCTATATTGAATTTTCACTTAAAATCCAAGCAACCCCCTCTCTCTCTCTCTCTCTGGCCACACAAAACATAAACAGTTTCCATGTTCTTTGACTTTTGCCAGGAGGGGGAGGGGGGAGGGGGGGGGATGAGCTTTGTGTAACATTTACAAACTACTTAAATTATGTATAAATATTTGTCTCTCAGTTTTTAACATATATTTATTTTTATTTGTTTTTATGACATATTTGCAGTCACTTGGCAATTTGTTAACCCTAATAAATATTCCAATATTCCGTTTGCATTGCATTCGCATTTTGCATTAATGCATTATTTGGTTTGACTAGAATTTTTTGTTTTTTTTTTTTTTTTTAATTTTAGTATAAATTACAGATTGTTTAAAATTGTTATACAACACTACACATATCAAATTCTTATTGAATTTCGAAAATTGTTTTTATTTTCATTGTTGTAAAATACAAATTAATATACTAACAACAAAATGTGTTATTATTATTTTTTTCGATAAATGGCAGTTGTTTGGCTTTTTTTTTTTTTTTAATAATTGCTTGCTACGTTTACTTTTCGACTTCATATAATTGAAACCTTATAAATTAAATTTCAACTAAATTGCACAAGTGACTGCCACAATTCGAGGGGCTCTCTATCTATATATAAACATAAACACATATATATATATATATCTTATATATATATATGTATATATATATTAATCAAATTAAAATCTCAATCGACTACGAACTGAGTTACAAACATGCAAGTGTCGTCAAAATGCATTGCTTTTCAGTTTAGTTATTAGTTTTCATTATAATTTGGTTAAAGTTATTTACTATTTTTTTTTTGGAGGTGGCGGCGTCGGGATATGGACTTTATACATTATATAGTGTGTTAAGTAGTGTGTTAAATTGCTGCAAGAACTGAATAACTGAAAAAAAAAATATATATATATTTAATCACACTGGCGCTCCGCTGCAACAGCGATGCGACATCGTGATTTTTGCCTATGATATATAAGTGCTACATAAACGCAAAAGTTTGTATGAACCAAGTTGTATTTTCAGTTGTTGGGGAATAGGTCGAGGGTGCTACGAGTACAGTACAGTGGGTTTTTGGGGCTTGGTGTGTTTTTGCAGGGTGTCCAAAAATTTTCCAAGTAAATCATAAGTGAACAAATTTCGCGATATCTTTGCTGCAAAACTACGCGTGCAAAATCATAAAAAAAAGGTTTCAACTAATGCTACCAAACATTCAACTATCCTAAAAAGAAAAAAGCACGCGACACGAAAGCCAATTAATTCAGCCAGTGTTGGGTAAGTAACCAAGGAATATATACGTATATATATATGTAAATGTCATCAGACTCTAGCAAATTTTTAACGAACTTCAAATACAATCGAACTTCTCTAATAATTTTATGAGTCTAATTTTCTTGGGTAAAAACTTAATATAAATTTCCATAAATCGCTCGACAATTAAATTTTTAATGCAATTTGTTTACACATTTTTGAAGTTTTGCAATTTTTAATTTTTCCAAATTCTATAACAATTATGGAGCATATTTGTCGTACTTAATTTATGTAGTCGATTTTTGTAAAAATTTTGTTCGACAATAAAATTTCTTTTTTTATTATATTTTTTGTCAGATCTTCAAGTTAGAGAAAAGTTCGACTGTATATAGAAAAATCCGTGCGTTACGACCTAACTATTGCCTGCACAGCATATATATGTATGTAACTAGCCCGTGTAGCCCGGCAGCAGTAGGAATCGGAGGCATGCTGCCAAGACGCCAGCAGCAGCGTGGAGCGTAAGCGTGGGCATGGGCGTGGGCGTGGGCGTGGGCATGGGCGATCCCTTAATAGAAGAGCGTACAGCTTTAAACAACCAATCAATGTAGTCACAGTTAGAGGCGGCAGTGTTTGCTTGATAGTAGTAGTAGTAGTAGCTGTGATTAGCTGCGTACTAGGACGAATCGCTGCCCGCGGCATCCTCGATAATCGAGTTAAGATCGATGTTGAACGAGTACTCGTAGAGATTTGAGTAGCGATCGCGCTCCTTCCATGGCGATCGATGATTCATATAAAGATTTCGTTTACTAACACGAAAGATCTGGCTATCCTTGATCGACTGATCGTCGTCACAGGGTTCGCCGCCACCGCCAAAGTCGCATTCGCGAATCGTCAGTCGATTCGTTGGTGATTTCAGCTCAAACATCACCTCCTGATGCTTGTAGGGCTTCCGCATCGGCAGCGGATGATAGCCGGCAATGTTGACCTTCTGCGAGTCCACCGACTGCGTGGACTGGCGCCGCATGGTGCGCGCCTGCTTGGGGAATGGATAGTTGGTGGTGCGTTGCGGGGAAAAGTATTTAAAATCGCTCGGCGCCGGCGGCTGTGGTGCGGCGGTTTGGATGCTCACATTGGAAGCGGAGCCCATCAGCTGCAGCGTTGAGGGACGACGTGGTGCCAGCGTCGGCGCCAACGATGTGGACACCGGCCCAGTCGTTGTCGTCGTCGAAGAAGATGAGCCGCATCCAGCAGCTCCAGCTGCTCCACCTGTTCCAGCACCCGTTGCTGAGACGCTGCCAATGGCAGTGGTTTGCTGTGCATGCACATGATGATGCAATAGGGGCAGTGGGGAGTTCCGTGCATCATACGAGGGAGTCAAGGGCAGATGCAGCGAACGCTTCAGATTTAAACGGTATGAGGAGGAGGTGGCTGGTGAGCGTTGCAAAGATGGTGGCGTCACCAGGCCGGAGGCAAGTGCCTCCTGCTGCAGATGTAGCTGCAGTTCGGCGGCCAAAAGTTGTTGCTTTTGTTGCGGAAGTTGTTGTTGTTGTTGTTGTTGTTGTTGTTGGTGTGTTTGGTGTTTGAGTTGTTTGTGTTTATTGGCTTTGAACTGTTGCTGTGCGCTGGCGGGCAGCAATGTTTGCAGGGAGCAGCGCTGATGCTGCTGGCGACGTGACTTGGACTTACCATTCTGCAGCATATCATAGCTGGGCGGACGATCGAAGCCATGTGTTCCATTATGGCCATGCCCATGACCGTTCACAACTCCTCCAGCTGCAACAGCAGCAGCAGCAGCAGCAGCAGCGGCTAGTCCGTTGCTCTCCATGGTTGAGGATGAGGGATTCGACTGAGTTTTGTTGTAGTTATTGTTATTGTTGTGTTTTGATGCAAAAATGTGGTTGATTGTTGTTGTTGTTGTTGTTTGGTGATTGCGGTTGAGTGTTCATTTATATATAAATATATATATATATATAGATTTAAAGATATATAACGAGTCGATACCAAAATGAATATTTAGCAAAAACCGAAAAACAAACAAACAAAAAAGAAGAGATTGAAAAATAGCATTAAAATGTGGTGCACATAAATTCATCGCGTTAGATAGAGACAGAATGATATAGATAGTGAGAGAGAGAGAGAGAGAGATAGAGAGTTATACGGAGAGAGGTAGAGAGAGAAAGAGAGAGAGAGAGAGAGAGAAAGAGATTTGAGATAAGCAAGCACTGGTGCCGAGACATTCAGATTGAGATTTAGTTGGAGTAGGTGCTCGAATTGATTAAAAGTATTTTTATTCAGTTTGCTTACCTCATCGTAGAAGCGGGGCTTGAGCTCAGCGCCTGCACCACCGCCAATGCTGACACCACCGCCGGCACCACCAATGCCCGACATGCCACCCAGCATTGGTTGCGCTGTGGTGACCAATTGCGAGGCGCTGATAACATCGCTTAAGCCATGCCGCGGACTGGAATGATGCATCTGTTGTATATACTCATCGGTGGCAATGCCGCGTCTGTTGAAAGGGGGGTTTTTTTTTTTTTTTAGTGTTAGCAAATGTTGCACAATTTGAAAAACATTATTAGTTTACCTGTCGATCAGCGAGGGCGTCATGGGTCCGCACAGGATGTGACAGCAATTGAGGCAAATGTTGCCACGCGAATACGGATTCTGTGTGCGCGGACCGCCTTTCGATGAAAATGAACCCTTGAGCTGTGCCACAAAAGGATGTAGTACAAAATTAATATCAAATGCAAATGCAATTTGGTGCAGACTTACATCCTCATTCGTTGTCTGGTCGCTGGTGGTCAGATATGTGTGAAATCCAGCCAGTCCGATGACCGACCAAATGGAGAAGAAACAAATGAACACAACAATCACAGTGAAGGGCGCCTTCTTTATTACTTCGAAGACCTCCTGTTCCGTTTTCATCACTAAACATAAGCAAGATAAAATATAAATATATCTGTATTTGGGAATATATATATTTTATACTCACATAAAACTAAATGCGTCACAGAGCACGAGAATATAAATACGGCTAAAAATGCCAGCGAGACTAGAAACAAATAAAAGAACCGATAATTTCGCTTGCCCACGCAATTTCCCACCTGCAACGAGACAATCGGGTCGAAAACTGTTAATTTCAATGAACGGAATTAAAAAACAAAAATATATAAAAAAAAAATAGAAATAGAAAACGTTCTCTTTTCTCTAAAAATCTACATAATGCTCATTATGCCAAGGCATTATCATACACAATAAGGTTAATTGCCCTTTCATGAACCACCCCCCCCCCGCTTCCCTAATGGTTGGTATCGCATCCATAATTGGCGACAAAATGAAATTACGCGCCGTGCACCACCAACACAGAGAGAGAGAGAGAGTGGGGGGTGAATATGCCTCAATTTTCCAGCCAGCATCGCCAGCTGCTTTAAGGCCCAAAAGGCACACGAACACGAGTCCGACCTTCAGCACTGGCTGAGTAGCAGTTCCAGCAGCTCATAATCAAGCCGGCAGGAGGGTTTAAAAATTGGGGTTGAGGTTAGGCTTGGGTTTGGGTTTGGGTTTTGGACTCGGTTCGTCCGAGCGAATGGCAAAAAAAAAAAACCCCCCCCCCCACATTTAATGCGGGTTGGCGGCGTCAGCAAACGTAGGCAAAAAAAATGAACGAGCCCCCTTCAGCTGTTTAGGCACTGAGATACCCTGTATTTAAATTAAAAGCAAAGTGTTGTTATGGATATTAACTATGTCAAAATAATAGTAATAATAAAAACCCATATTAATATTTTACACAGCCTTTGTGGCAATTGTTATCCTTCCTTTGCTATGCTAACCGTAAATCGAGATGTCAACCATTTGACGAGGGGCATATTAAAAAATATAATATACTTTTTTGATATGCTAGTTGATTGTGCAGTTATAGTGAAATCAAGTAGATAAGTTGATTGCTTATAAAATATGATAAACAAAGAATATACTCAAGTAGATCCAAAGATAATAATCGTATAGTTAATGGGAAAGGGTATAAAAGCAACGACGACAATGTTGCCTGTAAAAGCGCGTTACACTTAATTGCAACATACACACACACACATATACATACACACACACACATATACATACACACACCCGGAATGGCTACTGTGCGCCTACTTAAGTACGAGTATGCCAGTATAAGCGTGTTTTTGTGTTTGTATGTGTGTTTGTATCTATGTGTGCCTTGTGTGCAGCGGTTTGTTTGTTTGGACAGCCACCCGCCACATCTTGTTGCATTTTTTTTTTAGGCGCTTGCGGAAAACTGGCGACAGTAAAAAGTAAAAAAAAAAAAATTCAAATTTGGATAGGTGGATGGCTGTGGGGGAAGAGTGTTTGCTGGCTGTGGTGGGGAAAGTCCTTTTGCATGTTGAAATCATTTTGCACAGCAGTTGGCGCCGAAATTGGGTTAAAGTCAGCGCTGCTGCCGACGGGCAACGAGCGAAAGTTGTTTTTGTTTGTGTGTGTGTGTGTGTGTGTGTGTGTGGGGGTGTGTGGCACACATTTGTGGCCATGTACTTACCCAGGGACAGTGGTGATCAAAGCGATCCACGCAATTATCGCACAGGCTGCAGTGCGAGGCGCGTGGTGGCCTGAAGATCTTGCAGGTGAAACAGTACTTCAGCTTGACCGTCTGCCCCTTGACGAGCACCTCCTTGGTGCGGGGCGGCGGTCGGTATGTGGGGCTGTTCAGCGAGTTTGGCACTTCTGTTGTTAACGGGAAACGGAAAATGTGCGCGAGTCGCGTTGCCAACGGAAATGCAGCATCAGCAACAGCATCATCAGGAACAGCGACAAAAGTTGTTGTTGTTGTTGACATGCAAACAGAGAGAGAGAGAGAGAGAGAGGGAGAACGTGAGTAAAAGAGTGGGCGATAGATAGAGGGCAAAAGTTTTCTCATTTTAAATATTTTCCAGGCAGCAACAAAAAAAAACTCATTAGAGTAAAGGCAGCGGCGTTGTGGTAGGTAGCAGAGCATTCACTTTGATGATTTTTATACATATTTTTTTGCAGCATTTCTATGCCAGGACACGCTCATTACTTTTTATGTGAACACACACAGACACACACACACACACACACACACAACCACACACACACACAAGCGCAAACACACTCACCAGCTTAATGAAGTGAAAACAAATATATACAAATGAATAAATGCATATGTGTGTGTGTGTGTGTGTGTGTGTGTGTGTATGTGTGTGTGTGTGTGTTTGTTTTTGGCTGTGTGTGTTTGTGCTTGTGCTTGTGGGCGTGACAAGTCCCGAGCAATTCAACAGGCAACAACGACCTTGCCCACATTCATATTTTAAGTGGACACAAGCACCAAGCCAAAGAAAACGGGGCGAAAAAGGGGGAAAGGGGAAAAATAGTGAAAATGTGGAAAACTCACCAATTTGCTTTTCAATATAGGCAGCCTCATCATTGGAGGCACGCGGTATGACGCCAGGATCTGTGAAGGTTGTGCGCAGCAGCGAGCTCATCGTGAAGAAGTATAAAACGGCTCCCACAATTGGTATAACTGGATTAATGCGCGTCGCCAGAAATGGGCAGCTATTGGAAGAGGGAGAAACATGAGAGGGGGTTGGATAAAGAGATAATTAGTCAAAGGGCTAATAATTAAGGACAAGCTTAACTAATCGATGCATACAAAATGCAATCAATTGGCAAAAAACGGTTTAGTTAAGTGGTTCTTAGAATAACAATTTATATTTTACACTAAGAAAATAATTTGCCTGAAATTTAGGAAAATAACTCTAAGAACTAGAAAACTTTTCTGATTTTTAAAAGTATGCGAAGAACAATTTATTCAAATTACAAATGCGTTTTTATATATTTGGAAATGCAATTTTTAATAATATGAAATGTTCTTATTATTATTTATCGGGGGGTCTTGTGCACTGCGACCTAATAGATCTATTGTGCCCCCTTCTGAGCTTAAAGCTCTTCCAGCAACCCCAGTTCCTGAACGAATGTCAGGATCTTTGATGGATCGAGGGCTGCCATGTCTTTGACATTCATAACAAGCATCCCTAGGATGCTGCATCTTTTCCTGGCAAGGGCGATGCATTCTGTTAGGATGTGAGTTGAAGATTCCTCCTCGACTTCACAAAACCTACATTGGCTGTTGTTACAGATACCCATTTTGGACAGGTGAAAAGTTCTTAATAAGTAAAAATTGCATACAAGAACATCTCAGTTGAAAGTAAGTAAATGGTAAGTTTTTCACATTAAATAAAATATAAATTTATAAACTACCTGACATATTTGTATATGTTAAATCTATAAAAAATTATGTTTAATAAAAATAAAATTTCTGTGCACAGTTACAAAACTACACACTTGAAATTGCACATGTATTTTGTATGGCATATTTTCTAAAAAAAAATAATTATTGATTTGTTACATAATTCAGTCAATATTGAAATATTTCACCAAAGCTAATTTATTAATGGATTATCAAAATGAAGACTAGATTAAAGACTGGTCTTAAAGCGTAATTTCTGCTTGAGGGATTTGTGGCAATGTTTTGTTGAAAGATGCATGCAAATTGTCTCTGAAGCGTTTTGGCAAATGTCCCAAGTGTTGGGCGCCCGCACAAATATGCAACAAGGGACTTTCGTTGAGCGTCGTCCAGGCGCCGAAAATAAGCAAAAACTGTGGCACGAAGCATGTTGCAGAAGCCAGCAAGGGAATTGCAACAATAACGATGCGACGCTGCTGCTTCTGCCGCTGTTGCTGCCCAACATTGTTACATTATTCCGCCCATGCGTGCCACCGATTTGTGAATAGCAATACCGCACACGTACACACACACACACACACACACACACACACATATATACTGTTGCTGACAGTTGCCCGGAGGACCCGAGCATAATGAAAGTAATGTGTGACAAGCCCCAAAGCTCAGAGTTTTGAATTGCAGTTGGTATATTTTGGGGCCAGTCGAATGGTGCAAGCGACAGCAAAACTAACCAGTTAAACACATTTGTCATGACAATGGCTAACAGCAGCATCCTTCCACCCGTATCCTGCCATTTCCCTCATCGACTCACACTCACACACACACACACACACGGTAAACCATTCAGAAAATGTTTTTTACTTGCATTCAGCTGGCAAATCGCTGACAATGGCAACATAAAAAGGAAGACAACCAACGCTTTTGTGTGCTACCTTTTAGCGATTTGCATTGCGGAGCGCGTTGAACAGAATACAATTTGGCCATAGCCCACAGGCGACCGACTGTAGATGCAGGTGCAGTTGCAGGTGCAGGTGTAGTTGCAGTTGCCAGCTGTAGATAGATGCAGCAACTTCTGGTGAAGCACTTAAAAGCATAGAAGATATTGTAATGCTTATAGGTTGCCACCACCATTATTATTATTGTTGTTGTTGTTGTTGTTGTTGTTGTTGTTGTTACCTACTCGACTGTGCGCTAATATAAAAGGCAAGCAATGAAAATAAATTTCGCGTTGCCGCACAAAAAAAAAAAAAAACTAAATATATGAAAAAGAAATGAGATTTGGCAAGCAAAAGCTTAAATACTCTGTTGAAATTATTTGACATACATGAAATTTATTCAACAAAAAAAGCATCTTTTAATTATAACATGCAACGCGAATATAGAGTAAAAGATGGTTTACAAAATTGTTGCCACAATGCAAATACTCTAAGTAAGGGTATACAAAACTAGAGGCATGTCGTCGGCGCTATTCCAGTTGCAGTTGCCGTCGTTATTGTTGCTCCTGGAGCGTTTTTCGGTAGCGCATAAATTTGGATAGTAAGTTTAAGCAGGCAACAACAACAACAACAACAATAATAGCAACAGCAAGCCGCAAATTCCTATTTTTTTTTTTTATGCACATGCAATATTCTTGGCGCTGTTGAAATCAAGTCGTGCAGAAAATGTTGAGCATAATTTTTTCTAATCGCGCACTGTTGGAAATCGCATCATTATCCTTTCGCCCCACGCACGCAATCAGGATGTATGCACAAGTGAATAGAAAATAACTGTATGCTGCTGCACCTCCACTTGGCTGCGACCTCCCCCCCCCACTCCCTTCGTGTTGCTATTTGTATTTGTGCTACGTGACGTATACGTTATTTGCACGGTTAGGCATTGCACATACGACGCACACAAATAAATATATATATATAAATATATATATATATATACTTATATATGGTGTTCTGGAATAACAATCCATTTTGCAACTAACAAATATTCATTTACCAACTAGCAGCCGTAATTCGAAGTACAACAGCAATTTCAATCTAGGCAACCAAATTAATCCCCGTGCAACTTGCAACAATAACAATAATACTGAAAATGCATGTGCAATTTTCCATTTGTTAGCCACTGAACAATTTAAAAGGAATTTAAAAAGAAAATCAGTAATCTGCGATTAGAGCTAACCAACAGTTAAATAATTGAGTCCGTTTAACTCTAATCCAAAGTAATTTGGTCTTACAATTTTTTGGTCCCCTTTTGAGATTTGATCAGTGTGTGTGCAACAATTTGACAAATCCGAAAAGTGAACGAGAAAGTATTTTGCCGTCTCGTCTCTGTGGGGCAGCCAATGGACGTAACGGTTGCTGGTAAATATGCAAAGCTTAATCCGTTCTTTCGTTGAGAGCAAGAACATCCTTTGCCATCCGGCCAAGCATAACGCATACGCTACGTTGCACAGCAATAATTAAATGCCATTGGATACGTACGGTGCAGTCAGACTCAGTGTCACAGACAAACAGATGCACTGACCATTAATGTGGGCGTAATTGGAAACCGAAATGAAACCAAAAGGACGAGAACAACACCAAGACTGAGGTCAGGGAAAGACTGAGGACGGTGGGACAGTGTACGGTGGACTGTGGGATTGGTGATGCTTAATTAGCAACGTATTCATTTTGCAAACAATGCAACCGCAGTGAGCGCCATTGAGAGGGAAGCATGCAACTCTGGTAAATGTGCAAATACACTTGAAAAAAAATTAAGTACCTTAGAACTTAAATACCTAAATTAAAAACGAAATACTTTTTGACTTAAAACATTTTTAAATGTGTAAAGTATAAAAAATAAACTATTTTTAAATTGAGACTTTCGTTCGTAATAATTTTGCCAAGTGTATGAAATACTCACTCGAAGGCAAAAAAGAGGGCACTGGTGCCGGTAATCAGGATGCACGTCAAGTAGAAGACACCCGTGTGCGGAGCGGACATTAGCAATCCATCGCAGTAGAATTTATTGCGTCCGGCAAACAGTTCCCATTTGCGTGTGACGCGCTGGTTTGGTGCCATGTTACTGCAACAACAACAGCACAGAAGATTCATCGGATTGTTGTTGCTGCTGCTGGTGCTGCTGCTGTTGCCACTGCTGGTGGTAATGGGTATTGGGTATAGGAAGGGATTGTGTATGTGTGCTGTTTATGCTTCAGTTGCAATTGCAGTGACAACTGCTGCCTGAATATGACAAGTTGCACGCTTCGACTGCGGTTTCGCTTGCGTCTTCTTGATGATGATGGTGTTTTTGGTTTGGTTTGGTTTTGAGCAGGGTTTGCTAGTGATAGTGGTGGTTGTGATGGTGTTGGTGTTGGTGTCGGTGATGGTGGGCTTGGGGGGGTGGGGTTGATGATGGTTCGAAGCCAATTCGTTGCGGGTCTGCCACGATGCGTCCGCTGACGCTTCTCTGCAGTTGGCTTAAATGCGTTGGTTGCCAAGTGTCGCCCGTTGAGTGTTGAGTGTGCTCCACGCTCTCTTCGCTCCTCGCTACGTACTCCGTCGTCGTGTTCGCCACAGCGGCGTGTTCATGTGTAACTGTTGATGGGCGATTTCCTTCAAATCCTTGAGGCATACAACAGTGACTGCCTTGTTTGCGGCTATTTCAGGCGTTAAACTCAACAGATTAAAACTTTGTCCGGGTACCTGATTGCTTCTTGATATTTTGGCTGCTGCTTGGTTTGGTCCTTGCTAACTTGTTGTTGTTTTCGCAATATAATAATTTTAATTCATTTATGTTATCTTTGTTTTTTTGGCTAATATTTCAATGTCACTGTGTGTAAAAAGGTAAATGTAATCAAAATGAAATGTCCGCTTCGCGCTCTTCGCTTCCTCTTCTCTTCCTCTTCCTCTTCTCTTCCTCTTCCTCTGCTCTGCTCTGTCTATGTATGCGTTATATCCGGTAAACGCAGCTCGTTCAGTTCTAAAAGCAATTTCGTCCACTTTGTTCTGTTGTGCACAGTGCGCGGCATCAGCCACATTGCGTTTCCAATTTCCTCTCACTCTCTCGCTTGCGCACTCGCCGCTTTGCTTGCTGTCTCACTCGCACTTTCTCTTTGGGAACCGCCGCCACGCGCCTCCTCCGCGCGTGCAAACTTTAATTAAAGCAGCGCGGCTGTCATTGCATAGCCCCCTTTGCCCCTCTAACAATCCGTCTGTCTGCAGCTGCCCCCTCCTGCGGTCGATCCACGTCCTCGTCCTGCAACAATTATTCGCTTGGCTTTGTTAACATTTCCCGCTGTCGAGAACTTGGCTCCGATTTGTCTGACTATCTGTCTGTCTGTGCGTCCGTCTGTCTATCCGTCTGGCTGTCTGCCTGTCCGTCCACAGTGCTCGCCGTGTCCTTTTATGATTCAATTATCCGTTGCGCGTTTGCTGCGGCGCCTCCAACGAGTAGTTCGTGTTTTCTGCAATGAAAGGACCAAAAGCGTGCACGGAATTAGAAAACTGTACAAATATCATCATTAAGTTATTTTGATTAAGCGAACTTTTGGACAAAAGTGCCAAAAGGAATTCAACGTGCAAACATAAAGAAGAGGAAGAAAGCTGAAAGCCAGACAAAGATTCTGTTTGCAAATGATTTTTTAATGGTTCTTCTTGTTGCTCTTCATTTCGATTGACTGAATAAAATGCATTAAAGTTAGTTACTCAATTTCCCCCTTTAGTTGCTCAATGCAAACTGTAAGTGAAACCGAATAAATTATTAAATAAAGTTATTTTGAGTATTGCAGCCATTTTGCAATTGAAACAAACCCAACTCTGGCGCTTCGAACATAAACAGTCCATAAATTATGTGAATTAAGATGACAACACATGGCAAACACGCAAGCACACACACTCTCGCACACACACTCTCGCACACACACACTCTCGCACAAACTCACGCACACACACACACTCGCACACACAGGCTCGCACATGTCACGACTATAATGCGCTTATTCGCTGCATCCGCGCATTTTCGGCTGTCACAGATAAATTGCACTAATAAAGTTAAGCATACGCACCGTTGTACAGATACAGCTACAGCTGCGAATGTGCCAACTCCCCTTTTCACCCACCCAAGTGTTATCTTAAGGCAAACAGACACAGACACAGCCCATGCTATAAACTTGCAAACAACACAACAATTAAAATGGAAAGCAAAAGTTTTATTCGCAATGCCGAATAATAAACACTCTTCCCTACAAGGAGTAAGAGTAGAAACTATTATAAGTAAAAATAAATATAAAATTATTTCCAGTAATATAGAAAAACAAAAATGAATCTCACTTTTTGATTGCACAATAAACATCTTTAATAAATATTTTCATAAACTTTTTATAAACTTTATACATTGGATAGCAAAATGAAGGTGCCAATTGGTAGGGTATAATGAGAAAGTTCTAAGAAGGCATAGATAGGGCGAGGTCGGAGGAGTGTTGCACGTTAATTGGGCGCACGTTGTCCATTAAAAGAGCCACAAGCCACATCGAGAGCAGCGAGATTCGTGGCAACGCCAAGTTTATGCAAATTGAGCTGCAATTAAAGCAGCGGAATTAGCTGCCTCATACTCACTGGCAGTGGGTATAAACAAACTGTTGGTATATATAGATAAACAGTTGCTTTCGCGTACATTTACATTAAATACACAATCTTCAAGGAGAAGTGCCAATTAGCAGCAGCAGCAGCAAAAGCGAATAACAAACGCAGTTCTGTGCTGTAATTTGCACTACTCTCCAATGCTGCTGCTGTCGATAAACTCATAAATTGCACAATATGACGCAAAAGTGCCAGTAACAATAAAAGCAAAAAAAAAAAATGCAGAGTGTAGCAAAATAATAACAATAAAATTACAAAAAAAAAAAAACAACAACAGCAATGTTTGAAGAGCACTTGGCAAACGCGTTGCCCGCTCAACGCAAATATGTAAATAAATGGCCACTTACGGCAATTCAATTCAAGGGGAAGCAGCACTGACTTTAACCACATACAAATGGCCATGTGTGTGTGTGTGCTTTGTGTAAGCGCCACACATATGCAAACAATATGCCAATTTTATGTTTATTAATGTAATAAAACAAAAGACAACAACGGGTCGCGCACATGTTTGCATTATAAAATAACAACAAACAAACGCAAACAAAGAGTCAGAGTTGGGGAGGGAGTCAAAGATAATAAGAAACAGAGAGAGAGAGAGAGAGAGAGAGAGAGAAAGTGTGTGCTTGTGTGAGAGAGAAAGCGATAGAGGCACACGCATTAGTTTCACTCACGCTCTTCAGCAAAAGCACTTGGCATTGTAATTGCAGTTATATTTACGTATACACAGTGAAAAAAAAAACGTTGTACGCATTTTGAGTAAAATATTTTTTATATAACAAATATTAAACTAAAATCATTTAGAACAAAATTAAACGGCTAATTAATTATTCTTATTAATTTACGATAAATTTTAAAAGCCGATCGTTAGTTTATATGAAAGCTATATGATATGTTAGTTCGATTTCTGTCACTTTTGGCCAAAACATAATAACACGCATAACTGAAGAACTAATTGATATAATTTGGTAAACAACAAGTTTTTAAACAAGAACTCATCTTTTGATAGATTGTTCTTGTCAATGATTTTCTGTCCAAGAGATATGCTCTAAAAAATATGATCACTAATAATTATGACTAATTTCAATCCTAGTAAATAGTCTATCGAAATTTGGAGTATTTTCTCACAGTGTATGCGTTGTATATATTGTGTAATACACCAAATACTTAAACACCACAGTGCAGCACTTGAAGTTACCCGCATATTCTCACTCGCACACACTCACTCATTTACTCACACCTACACACACATACGTCCCGGTAACCGTTACTCATACGCATGCATGGCGAGTACACTCAACATTGTGGCGGCATTCACTCGCACTCACACCTAACACTCATCGTGGTAGGCAAGTGCACTCAACGCGCGTCGTCCAACTCTGACTCTGGGCGAGAGTCGGCTTATGCTCGACTGGGCTTATTCATTTACGCAAAACACGCCTCAAAACCCATTTGCACGCCCCCCACTTATTACACACACACAAAACACACACACACATACACACACATGCATAGGCAGTCCAACAGAGACAGACACAATAATAAATGTGTTTGTGTGTTTTAATGCTTTGGCCTGGCCTGGCCTGGCCTGCAAATGAATAGTGAGTGAGTTGTGAATGAGTGGTGAGTGTATGAGTGTGTGTGTGAGTGTGGCGGGGTAAGTGTGCGCAGCAATTCAAGTTGTTGTCGCTGCTGGCAAGTGTGGCAAGCTTTCCTCGCTGCCCTCGCGTACCACACAATTTAACTTCCACCACTGGTGATAAACCATTGCCCAGCAGTTTCACAATCAAACACAACAGCTGTAACCACGTTTCAGATAATGATAGCCCCCGCCCACCCCCCCCACACACACGCACACGCACCACCAACACCCCCCCTCCTAGCATAAGTACTCATGTGCCTGGTGTATGTGCAAAATGGCTCAGAATACGAAATCAGATGGTAATGCATTTAATGCCTATTATTATCCGGTCACACAATATGATGGACGAATATTGGATTATTACTGTATAAATAGTTAATTTAACATTTAGTTAGCTGCTTATTCGAAGCAACCCACTAATTTATGCAAATAGCGAAAACAATGTGTGTCCATCAAATTAGTTTATTAGCGAAAAGGGCTAAATATCTGTTGGTTTCAACCCTAATTAAATTTGGATTATACTAGAAATGAATACAATAATTATATACAAAATAATTTAAAAAAAATAGAATTTTTGCAATCAATGCACTCAATTTAATTAAACTACAAACTTAATTATATGTTTTAATTATGTTGTCATTTCAGCTTTCAGCTCGAGTTCAACGTGGCTGCCTCTGACATAATATTCGAGTGTTTATGTGGCACGTGTGGATGTTGCACATTATGAAACACTTACAGACACACTCACACACACACACACACAGAGTGAGAGAGTGCTGGCGAGACCCAAATCAGAGAAATGCTTAAATATGAAAACATATTTAGAACAATTCTGTTGGAACAACACAAACATTTCCTCGCTTCCGACATAACGTTCAATTCCGTTAATGCAACAAAACGACACACACACACACACACATACACATCCTTCAGATTGCTTTTGTTGTTGTTGTTGTTGCTTTCATTGTTGCTGACGTCGGCGCCGACTACAATTTCCTCGGCATTGCCATGGTCAGCGTCATCACCATCGCTTGCCATCAGCGTTTGGACCACGTTTAGTCGCACATTTTATTTCACTGCCTCTCACATTGAAACAAACAAACAAAGACAAAACAAGCAGAACATATAAAAAGTGATTGTCCATAAGTTACCCTTTAATAATTCAAAAAAACGCAAAAAAAAAAAACAAAAATATAAATATAAATATAATAAATAATAAATAAATATAAATATAAATATATATATAAATATAAATATAAATATAAATATAAATATAAATATAAATATAAATATAAATATAAATATAAATATAAATATAAATATAAATATAAATATAAATATAAATATAAATATAAATATAAATATAAATATAAATATAAATATAAATATAAATATAAATATAAATATAAATATAAATAAGTACTGAAAGATGTTTACAATAACTTGACAAATTTGCATACTTATAGAAATCTTGAGTGCTAAGAGACTCTCTCTGATATTTACTACGGAAAAGTTTAGAAATAAACAAATAAAATAATAATTAAAATTAAAAAAAATAATAAGAAATATTAATTATATTATAAAAAAATTAAATACTGCCAGAAATCCAGAAAGTGACAGGGGACTGACTCTGATATTGACTATAGAAATAGTTCAGATTTAATACCTTATTTACTGGATTCTTAGAGGGTATTTTGAAGTGGAACAAACTACAGTTACTATTAACGTAGAATAGCGAATTTTATACGTGGTTTGTGTCCCGCTTTTGTTTTGTGTGTGTGTGTGTGTGTGTTGATATCTGTTGTTAATCTTTGATCATTGTTTGCATTAATTTCGATATTCCTGTCCATTTGGCAGATGGCAAACTTTGCCATCGGTTTTAGTTTCAGTTTCCGTTTCTGTTTCTGTTTGTGTGGTGAAAATTGTTCAACTATTTCTGCTGATGAACTGTTTGGCATTCGGTGGTCGCTTTATTTTTATTTCCGGATTTGATTTCCTCTCTTTCACTCTTTCACTCTTTCTCTCTGTCCCTGTCACTCCCACAATTGTCCACTGAGGCGCATGTTATTAATTGGTATTTGTTTTTTTGACTTCTGCAACGTTTGCATAATTGTTGTCCGAACATAAATTTTTCGTTGTTCTGACAGTCAGCGTTTAATTCCCCATCAACAATAACCTTGAGAAATAAGTAATTTTCGAAAATGAATTCTGATTGCCAAATCATTTCAGATTCAGCTCTCAATAAATAATATTATTTATTATTAATAAACTGTCAATTTTAAAAACTAAAATTGAAAACAGCATTTCTGAATAAATAAAATGTTATATAAATAAAATCAAGTTTGCATATTAAGCTGAATTGTTTGCAATGACATCGATTTGAAAAAAAAAAAACAAGTTTATTTGCTGACTCAAAACCCAAAAATGCTAGTTTCGGGTCCCATTCAAAACTTTCATGTTTGGTTATGTTAAATATTATGCTGCGTGTTGCGGTCCATTTACTTAAATCGACTGCAAACGCCCTTCAAAAATACTTTCGATATACTTGAAATACAATAAAAAAAAAAAATAAAAGCTCTAACCCACCAAATATTTACAGATACAATATTGCCATAGCTCAATATCTATTATGTGCAAATGTGTATTCAGCTTCCGGCTGTTTGCTTATCTTGCACGCGCCCAATACTCTGCTGCTGCCACGCCCCCCCCCCACTCACAGTCCAGTACCCCCACATACCCAACCTCCCCCCCCCCCTCCACAATACGATACAATCATCCTTTGGCATCGTTCAGGCGTCTTTGGAGATTCTTACAAACGACTTGTTTGGCTGCTATGATTTGGATTATTGCTTAATAACAAGCATTTATTTATCATCGATTTGGCATCGCATCTGCTGCGAATCGTAGTGTTATTGCCCGAGAATGGTCAATGACTGTTTTCCTTTTCCGCTTGAATGCCTCACTTTCAATTTCATATTGACCGATCTGCTGCTGATGCTGCTCGAGGATGTAAAACGTATTTCAAATTTGAATTATGATTCAATTAAAATTCAATCAAAAATCAATGAATTGCCAATTTCACACACACACACACATAGTATATATATATATATATATATATATATATATGTAGTGTTAGTGTGCGCGTGTTTTGCCGCATGTGGCACAGTTTGTGTGCCATAATCAAAAACTTTGTTTTACATGCACTGCAGCAGCGGCGGCCCCAAAAAGTATGCAATGGCAAATATTGCAAAAATCAAAATTGCAAGGCTACATCATTTGTGTGTGTGTGTGTGTGAGTGTGAGTTTGGATATGTATTAGTGTGAGTGTGACACAAATTGAGCACGACACGAAAAACTGCCAAACATTTCAATAAAGTTGCGCAGCTGCGACGCAAGCAGCAAGCACCAAACAGCGACTGTGACTGCGACTGCAACTGCGACTGCGACTGCGACTGCGACTAAGATTGCCAAACGCAGATTGTTTAGAAATTTAGTTTTATGAGCATCGCCCTGCTGCTGATGCACAACCAGTGTGAAAGAGACTCAATGAGTGAGTGATGGAGTGAGTGAGACAGAGATAGATGAGAGTGAGAGAAGTGACAGAAACATATGTCTGGATATGACTACTACTACTACTATGCTGCGCCACCAGCTGCGACGGCATTATGACCAAAAGCAGCACCATTTGTCAACTGCCTTTCATACAGATTTTGTGCGCTTGTTTGTCTGTTTTAGCTTGTTTGCTTGCCAGCTTGCTAGTTATGTTAGTTGCTGTTGTTGTTGTTGTTGTTGTTGTTGTAGTTGTTGTAGTTGTTGCCGTAGTGGCAGCAGTATTAGTTAGTAGCCTGATTGTGTTCAGATGCAGCACAATAGATTCGCTGCTCTTTTGTTCTCTAGCATGTTGTTGCTGTTGACAGGCATTGTTTGAGTTTTGAGTGCAACTGCAAGTTTTCAGCAATTTGAGTTGCTAACAAGACAACAAACAGAGCCAGCCAAAATCAGCAGCAACAGCAGCAGCAACAGCAGCAGCAACAGCAGCAACAGCAACAGCAGCAGCAACAGCAGCAGCAGCAGCAGCAGCAGCAGCAGCAGTTAATCAGCAGTTAGGAAAATGCTTATCGGCTGATTAAACAAAACTTCAAAAGTTACGCCCTGCCTGATGGCGTTATTCACATCACAAAACAGCTCCAAACTCTACTACACAATTTGCCCTAAAACGCAAAAGCTGTTCACGTTTAGCCAATTTTGGCACGCGTCTCAGTCTTCAGTCAGCAACATGAACAAAAAGGGCAACAACAAAAATTGCTTAAATGTGCGCAACAAAACAACACAAACACAACAACAACAACAACAACAACAACAACAACAACAACAGCAACACACACAGCGCAAAAAGGGTAACTCTTTGAAGCAGCTACTCACATTTAATAGCCTTCTCGCTGTTGTTGGGATTCTGGTTTTTTTTTTGTCGAAGCGCTGTTGCTGTGAAAATTTGCGCAATAAAATTGTAAAACAAAGTGGCAACACTCAAAAATCTATTGTTTCCACGACAAGGATGGGCAATGGCAGCCAGGGACTCAAACTCAACTTTTCGCACACTGCGCTGAATATGTGGGTTTTGCTGCTTTGCTCTAATCTTCAAAGGACATCATCAAAATAAGAAAAGTTGCCTTGTTGTCTTGGTATCTGCATGGCAGAAGTATAACTTGGCCAACATAGGCAGAGTGTGCCACAAATAAAATTGAAAGATTTTGTATGTGTTTAAAACTTAAATATGTAATTCAAATTCAAAATAAATTAAAAGAATATTAAAAAATATAAATAATAAGACAATAACATTTGTAATGCATTATATAGACAAAATCTAAAAAAAACAATTTGAATTTAAGTTTAAGAAACAAGAAATGCAAAAAAAAAAAAAAAATACAATTTGTAAAAAATTTATAGAGTATTTCGAAGTCGTGTTTCAACCGTTGACACTTTCTGTGTCTTGTTTTTGATTGCGGCTGCTGTTGTTGTTTAGGGTTTTGATAGGTGGTGGCAGCGTTCAGTGGCAGCCACCAGCAACCAGCAACCTGCAACCACTTCGTTATGTTCGTGAAAATCATTTAGCAGAGCGCCGCGCGCTATGCATGCGAGATCTGCGTGAGGAGCAGATGGAAATTTGCCATCTTCAAGGTGAGCACTGCAAAAAGGTTGAGCGACTTTGGCAGTGGCAGACGGTAAAAGAGCAAATTGATTTAGCGCGTGCAAGTGCAAAAAGCTGTGGCAAGTGAAAGGGGGGGTGGTCCAGGAGACTTGTGTGGCTTCGTTCAGTGATTTACAGCTTCAAATCACAGCGCGTTAAGGGGTTAAGGCTGGCACAGCGAGGCAGGATGAGGGCAATGAAATGATATTAATGCAAAACAGCGCGCACAGATGCCATAAAAAGAGCAAAGCACAAACACGTGGCAAATTTATATATATATATATTCATATATATATATATATATATAGAAAAACTAAATGTTGGGCATCGCATTTCCTTTTGCATTTCCCAAACACTTCAAAGGAGGCGGAGGGGTGGGTGTTTTTTCGAGTCACTGGCATGGAAAATGCAATTTATTATGCAAAATGAAAAAAAAAAAATGAAAAACACTTGAAACGGAGCCGCAGTTACAGCCACAGCGACAAGGAGTCAAATCGGGACGGACAGCGACAATGCAGAAAGAGGCAGAGAGAGAGAGAGAGAGAGGGAGAGAGAGAAAGAGAGAGAGAGAGGCAGATAGAGATTGCATTGCGCTTTATTATGGTGCCAAACAATAATATCAACTGGCGGATATAAACATAATTCAATTTTTATTTAATTCCGTACAACAAACACTATAAATTCAGCTCGACTGAAGGATTGTTGAGCGAGTTGTCCGTAATCCTTATTGCCAAACCAGACACTGTTAGTAGCATTGTTGCCATTGGAGTCTAGCCAAGCAGTCGCGTCCGCATCGCGCTTCCGCACTGAAAGCCAATCGAGCACCACCCAACACCACCCCACCCCAACTAACGTTTGGCCAAAAAGGATACAAAAAAAAAAAAAAAACTGTAAATAAATAGAAAAATAGGTAAAGCATTCTCAAAAAGGTTGGCCGCCAAGCACACGGCAAATGTTTGTGGCCACAAACTGTTGACTCATTTGAGTGTGCTGGCGCGGCCAAAAAGCGGGACTGGCCAAAAAAAAAAGAAAACTACTAACCGATGCGGGTGGAAAAAAAAGCTCTTTAACCGAACCATTCGCATTCGGCATGTGAAGTGGCAGGAGACACGACCTGTGCGATGTCCATTCGGTATCATGAGACATTTTTTACAGTAGTTTAGAAGTGGCTCGAGCCACTTTTATGGGAGTTACAATTTGACATTTTGGCTCTGGCTCTGGCACTGGCTCTGTCAAAGTTGGCTTAAAGGTTACACGGTGGACTCTGCTTTCCCGAGTGTGTCAGCTGACCACAAATTGTTCGAGGTGAGCTAAGTGGGTTGACCTTTGGCGCTCACCTTGGCTCACGGCATGTCAAGTCATGCATATCAAATGATTGTGTAATGGCCATTTTTTGGTAAATTGTCAATATGACTTTTTGGCTTATTACAGCATTTACAGTTAAGTCGGATGGCAAAGAAGCAAAGGCAGCTGTTTAAATTTCGCCAATTTTACAAACTGGCTTTACAACTGTCTTTTGAACGGAATCTCTAATGTGATAAAATTCAGATTTAGTCTGGCTATTTCCGACCACAAAATGGCTATTAATATGCCATAGATAAGAAAACCCATTAAAATATTCTTGTTTGTGGTTTTACTTGATGTCGCAGAGCTTAGCGGAAAGTCAGCTTAAGCCCTTGAATCAACAGGATTTTCGGGAGTTTTCGCTTAGGACGTGACATAATCATTGAATACACATTAATAAACCTTCAGTTGAGCAGTGGGCTTAATCAGTAAAATGCGCAAAGCCCCCCCCCCCCCCCCCACACACACAAAAAAGGGATGCTAAGAAAAAGGACGAAAGCCTTTGCTAATTGCGAACCCAAAAAATAAAAGAAACCCTTCCCCAAGGAATAAATTACATAAAACATTTAAACGTCAAGTGTGACAAGGTTCTGCCTATATGTACAAAATACACGCAAATGGTGAAAAAAAAGCCCTTAGAACAACAATAAGTCTGAAAATACGACGAAAATTGTTTATTTTTAGCACATTTATATGGCCATCAAAAAAGGTTAAGTCAGCAAAGGGGCTTTTCACCCACCCAAAATTCCATTCATTTGTCAGGTCATTCTTGCTGTTGGATTAGGTCACACTTTGCATAATTAATAGCGGGTTTCTTTGTTTTTTATAAGAAACCAAAAGTTGCCGAAGCAGTGAGGCCAATTCTGTATAGTGAGAGGAAAATCTTTTAAATTAATATATATATTTATATATAATAGATATAAAATTGTCACAGTTGACTGGGCATAATTAAATCATTAAAAGTGGCCATCAAGCAAAAAACAATTATATAACAAATCCTTCAATGAAATTTCAACACAATCGATAAACAAATTTTGACGCGCTTAAAGCTGCTGGCAATTGGTTAAGGCCCATTTGTGGTGTTGGCCAAAAACACACAAATTCCAAGTTCGACGTTCCAAAGAGAAGAAGCCAAAGTTATTTATGCGTAAACACGCGCCTTTGATATAAATGGTATTTTAGGCATCCACAACTCGAATGTCAACAAAACGCGACTGTGGAGGAAGTTAAATATTTGGACATTAAAGGCGATGCTACATTCCCACATGCTCGTCCATGCACACATACGTCTAAATAAATTGGTGTCATTTTAAAAATGTGGCAAAGGTGGGGCATGTTCAAGTTTTTGGGGCAAGAGAAAGGTTCGCTTGGTTAGCTTAAGCTGAAAATCAAAACATTTGTTAGCCAGCGACAGACTTGACAATGTTGCATGTATTACACAAACACAAACATACGTACGCACACACACACACGCACACACACACATACATGTAGTCATAGAGAGGCAAAGGATAATGTGTGTTTTTGTGTGTGTCTGTGTGTGTGTGTGACGCATGGCTGCAATTTAGTTTGCTGGCCAATCTGCTCGAGCTGCGCACTTTAACCGCAATGTGCAAGAGGATAATATTTCAAGCATGATTTCTTATATGGCTTACTGCCTACTGACTACTGACTACTTTATGCCGCATACCGCCCCTACCGTTGTCTGTACCATCTACCGACCATCGACCCACCGTGTTGCCCGCCACATTGACCCTCAGATATGCAGGCGCAGTGCCACGGCTCTGGGTCAAAGCGAAAGTGGCACATTTTGGGTTAAAATTTGTGCATCTATCTAGGTTACTGTGACAGTCCTCCCTCGAGTTGGTGTTTTCTGCTGCGCTGTTGTTGTACAACATGGCCTACAACACACACACACACACACACACTGACAAAAAACTAGAGACACACACACACACACACATATACATTTATACGCAAACTTTCGCTCACATACGAAATCGAGACCCAAATAAACATTTTCTGGTCTTCGGACTCACGTGCCACGTGCCACGTGGTTGAACTTGTGCGCCATTTTTATTGCCGCTGCTAGCGCCATTGTTTTTACCCCGAGTCTGCTCTCTATCGCTTTATCTCACTCTCTCCCTCCTCCCCCCACCACACGCTCCCCTTTGTCCATCTCTTCTCACTTGCTCTTCAGTTGTTGTTCCTGGCTGGCTGTTGATGTTTTTGCTTTCGCAAGATTTCAGTCGAGTTTTATCTGTTTACTTGCCGTCGCTCCCTTTTCATAGTTTCCAGCTGCTTGTGTCCCTTTTGTTACCCTTGTTACCCTTGTTACCCTTTGCTCTCCACACACTTCACATACCCATTTAGAATGTAAGTTTTTTTTTGTTTATCCAAGTGCTTAAGCTCTTTACGTACATTTGGCTAACAGGCTGCAAAAAAACTTTAAAATAAACTTTGCAAACTTCTTAAACCAATTAATTGCAATTTCAAGCGAAATTAATTTGAGCTGCATAACGTGTTCAACAACTTTTACTTTGGAGAACGTAATCAAAAGCAAGTGAATATAAATAAGATCAAGATAGCCACAGTAAAACTTTGTTCTTTATGGAGTTGATCACAGAACGAATGTTGGCGCCAGACAGACAGGTATCTTTTAGCCTGCTATATACACAGATTGCAAGTTGTTGGCCAAAATATGACTTATATATCTGCAAAATACTACAAAGTGAGATTAAGTTGTCAAGCAATTCAAATTGTGGAAATCTCTTACTGTAATTATGCCATCATATAAGACTGAAATATCTCTCGCGCTCATTATTAAAGCATTTCCCGCCTCACGGCGATTACACGGAAAATTCCTTAAGTCACAATTTATCCACCTTCATTTTGAACAATGTCACTATCGGCTCATTAAAAGCGAAAGCTACCGAAAAAAAAAAAAATATATATATAAATCATGTTCATGTCGTGTCCTTGCTGACCGGAATGAGTCTCATAAATTGGGTCATTTGCCAATGGTAGCAAGCATGCCACTTGCACTTTCAAATGGCTACCTCGTCCTGCCAGCCGAGGCACGTAGAGCCGAATGCGAACGTTGCCCATTCACAGAGGCCTCTCCACCATTATAATATTAACCTGATAAATTGGTGGCCAGCCCTCGTTGCAATAGTTCGCCAAACTTGCGTGCGACCAGAGAGAGACAGCCAAATGACACCAGCACACACACAGGCAGACGGGCAGACGGAAGGATGGACGCCCGCACATCCGAAGTCGACCAGCCGGATGGGCTATGCACTTCTCCTACCACCGCTCTCACAACCCCGCCCCCCGCCCCCCGCGCTCCTACTGCCACCCCTAGTTACAAGAAGTAGGAGGAAAACTGACAAAGTAGCAGCCCGGCCACTTCCTTTTGTTTAAGCTGCCGCCTGACACTGGCCATCGTTGCGGCAAGTGCTGGAATAATGGCGCTCTCATATCCTTCGACGCATACTTGTGCACACGATATGCATATTTATATACGTATATATATGGATATATATATATATATATGTGTGTGTACGTTTGTATGTGCATTTCGGTCATTGTAAGCATATTGAATATGCACCGGTCGAGGCCTCGTATTCGATGTCAAGCTACCCCCCGCACACCGCACCGCACCGCACCGCACCCACTTCTCACATACGTTACAAATCGACCGCATTATTTTGCTCAATTTAACTCGAGTTTGCGGTAAAGTTTCCAGCTTAATATATCATATGTGCTGAGTGTGCATATTGAATGTTGAATGTAATTCTTTCACTATCCCCTCCCCCCCCCTTCCCCACACACACACACTTGCACCCCGTTCGGTTTCACTCACTTTTCCGCTAACCGCTGCCAATTGTAAAATTAACAGTGTCTCCTCCACCCCTCCTATTTCACGTGTGTTCCTTGTGTTATTTACCGTTAATAGTTCGGTTTTTCGCTTTCGATTGGCATACATTTTTTATTAGGTCAGGCCATGACAGCGACGCCAGCAGCGCTATCAAACACTCACATTCTCATTTTCAGGCCTGCTTCGCTCCCCGCCTTCCCGCTTGCCTACTGTTTATTTTGAATATACCGTTCAAATTTTATCATTTTATAGCTTTAATGCTTGACGGCATTTAATTCCATTTTTTGTTTAAAAATTCAATTAAATAACTTATGTTATTTCCGTAGCAATTTCAACTAATGGAAAATAAACATTCGTTTTAATTTTGTGCAGCTATTTGTGTCCATAGACTCGCATGCAGAAAATATATCAATTTATAATCATGAGCAATGTATTTTTAGAAGTGTTTACTCCTCTAGATAAATACTTATTTAAACAATGATATTTAATTCAATGATATTTAAAGGCTTAATTGTGTGACAAAAAATGCATTTGAATCTTTGAATGCAGCTTAAACTTGGCAAACAAACCATTATTTACAAAACAAGTTTAATTTGACAAAAGGAAAAAGCACTTGTTGGGTTTAATGATTAACGTGAACCAGAAACCGATTTTTAACTTTTAACGTAGATTTTATGTAGACTAACAAGCTCTAATTTTTTTTTTAATCGATTGAATTTAACCCTTTGACCCTTCATTTTTAATATAACAACAATTAAATAACCATTAATTATAAGCATTTTATATATATAACAAGATCTTCTAGACTAACAACTGTAAACGAATTTGATATTTGGCCATTGCATGCATATTAAACAAACTTTGCATCTTAATTTCATTCATTAACGAAAACAATGTTGTTGCTAAATTTATCTTGACCTTTTTCTCTTATTCATTTTAATTGCATCAATTATTTATATCAAATTTCTGAAGGGAAAATCTTTCCCCTTAACAATTTAATCAATGTTTATGAAATATGCGGCCAAAATATTTCTTTGACAGCAGGCGCACTTTTATTAACAACTCTGCAAGGGCTAAGAATTTGCGAGTTTATTAAATAAATGTCCATGGCCATATTGATGTAGACTTTAAAGACCGACAACAAAGTCGCATAATTATAATTCGAGCGCACTTCATTTGTGAGCTGTAGGAACGAAACTCATTAAAAGTGCGCCGTTCCGCAAAGACAGCAGAATAACAAAAAAAAAAAAAAAAAACAAAAATAATTTGTAATTTTGTACACTTCATTTTTGCCCATTAATACAGGAGCAGAAACGGTGGTGCAGATGGTCATGCGACGAGTTGCGATGCGACCTAACTAAACATTCAGCGAATTTAGGAGGTCAGTCAAGTGTGCCAGTGAAATGGATGACGGGGTGGTGACTGGACTCAAGTGTCGCTCGCTGCCTGGGCAAATCAATGATGGGTGGCTGCATCACCTGCTACCCGGTGCCCGGTGCTTAGCCTGCGGCTAGCAGTCCTCTGCTGCTGTCACTCCTTTTGTTTATTTATCCAATCTGCTAGCTGACTGGCTTGCTGTTTCTTCACGTTAAATAAGCGCACAAGTGTCACCTAACAGATTTGAAACCGCAACCTGAGTGGGCTAAAAGGGTATCTCAAGTTATGTAAAGGTAAGTCACAAGTTGAAGGAAATATCTTTGTTCTAAGACGGTGTGTCTTCATTCGTTAACTAAACCAGAATACAAAATTATTACTAATAATATTTTCTGTAAATTAAAAAAATTTAGATTATGTGATTAAAGATGCGTTTTTTATTATATTGTAAACAGAATAAGAATTTTTCACTTTTTCAATAATAGTAATTGATAACTTTTCTACAGAGTATGACCCAGTTGCTAATTTGGAAGTCTACTTTTTCCTTGTTGCTGCAACAGGACTTTGAGTCTTGGCCAAGTCTTGCGCTGTGCTGTGCGCGATGGCAAATGAAGTTCAGAGTAACTAATGCCGTAGATTGCTGAGCCAGCTAAACTACAATCCACCAGCAGTAAAAAAAAAAAAAAAAAAAAATATATATATATATATAAAACAGCACAAAGGATAGCAGCTAGTTTGCAGCAACAAGCGGCAGGCAGCGAACGCACAATGCAAATATGTACCCTTTGTAGGGGGCAAGTTGTTCTTGCTGCAGTTGCACTTGCAGCAGCTAACTATTGCATGAAGCTATTTTTCATATTTTTTTGCCTTTGTTAGGCCAGATAATGAAAATGCGAGTGCGCCAAAGGAGTGCGCCATCAAAAGTTTTTAATATAATTTTGGAATTAACTAAAGTGGCCGCCGGAGATGTTAGTTGTTGAGGTTGGAGGTTAGTTGCCTTTATTTATATACCATCCGGTGATATTGCTTTAAATTCTGTTGCGTATACGCAATGTGTGTGTGTGTGTGGTAAAAGCTAAAAGTTAAAAGTTTGGCCTACATGCTGCACACACACAGAGTTTGTCATATGGAATTAAAAGTGGGCACTCGACAACATGTTGTAAAGCAAAAGGAACTGACAAAATTCCTTTACCACAGCTCGTTATAAAAAGCTTCAAATTTGAATTTCCTAAAGCAATTTTAAACTACAGCTGCAAAAATACTAAACAACTTTAGCTAAAGTCCAACAGACATCTACATAAGACAATGTATCGATAATATTTTGTTTGCTTAGATATGTGTAAAACACAGTTTGCTTTTGCTGCCTCTGCCTCTGCCTACGTCTCAGTCTCTGCCTCTGCCTCTGCCTGTCAGCACCGTTGTCAGAGAAGCAACTTTCGACTTATCTGTTAAGCCGCATAACTTTGCATAAATATGAAGCTATTCAACAAAACTACCACAAAAACCTCTAACAGAAGACACCAACACACACACAAAAAAAAAAAAAAATAATAAAAACATTGAAAAACTGCCCTTAGAGCGACGCCAACAGTTTTCCTGTCAACAGCATCAGGAACAGCAGCAACAACAACAACAACAACAACAACAACAACGACAACAACAACAACAACGAGAACAACAAAACTATTGTCTACTGCGTGGTATGAGTATGAATCTCCGGAATCTTATTATATTTATAGTATTAAAAACAACAAGGCAAACTGAAAAACTAGTCAAAGACTGCGACATCAACTTTTCCGATGATGGCACTACTTTAAAAGATTTGCATAAATTTCCCAGAAAATAAACAAAATATGTTTGAGCCCAAGTCGCAAGTCGCAAGGATTCACACAGGCTATAACTAACCCCAACCACGACACTGCCCCCTGACCCAAGTCATTCATTTAACTGTCAATGCCGCTGTTATGCGGCAACAAAAAAAATGGCCAAAATTCATGGCGATCGTCTGCGAAACTTTGGGGAAAAAAAAAAAAAAATATATATATATATGTATATGTAAATGTGTGAATAAAACATGACAGAAACACGGTTTGTTTAAGTTACAAAAGATGAAATACCCTTGTCAGCATACATTTCTTGAACTTCACATTACTCTTATTTAATGATGTCACATATTACAAAAAAAAACGAACTATAAAAATTCATTTCGTGTAAATCGAGTCCCCACAAACTGAGCAGAAAAGTTCAATTTTTTTTTGTCTTTTGTAAATTTATATATATATTTTGTGAGATTCAAAGTTTTCAGCAAATTGCAAATACCCGTTGTCAGTGTACTAATATATATACAATTTAATATATGATTATTATGGTTGGCCTCCCCCGCTGGGGGGAGGGTGGTTGAAGCTCATGAATTTATGCGCCATTGTTTTTTGCACTCGCGACAACCGCGACGACGAGTTATCGATAAATATCCAACACAGACACAAAAAATATTGTTGTTGTTGGCGTTTGATTTTTTTTGTTGTTGTTATAACAGCTGCGGCGGCTGCAGCTGCTGTTTGAAAAGAAATTTTGTTTTTCCGCATGTTTCTCCCACACACACACACAGCATACACACATGCACAAACAGACACACTAACAATATACTTCATTTTATCTGACAGGCATCGCGTGGCGACATCGCGAGTAGTGTGGGTGGATGAGATGAGTTCAGTTCAGTTGAGTTGCGTTGAGTTGAGTGGAGCTGAGTGGTTGTCACAGCACTGGGCCAGTCAATCTTTCATAGCTATTCAACAAACGCCGCCGCCTCCTCCTCCTCCTGCTCTTATGCCGCTGTCCCACTCTGTCCGATCCGTCAGCCTGCGGTTGACATGGGAGAGCAAGCTGTGTCTGCCTATCCGTCTAGCATTTAGACTGGCGCGCTCGGTTGGCTATTGGGGGGGTTAGGGTTATTGGCCGCCAAAGCGTGGCGAGACGCGTCACTTCTCCACATGACATGTCGTAGGTCAAACAAAATGTGTTTGTTGATGTTGTTGACGCTCGGTTATGGATTTATGACACTTTTGGTCATTGCGGTTGTCAGTTTTCGTTAAAAGTTCCACTTTTTTCTCCTGTTTTTCTTTTTTTTTGGGCTAGTGGCGGCTTATGGCCTGGTCAGAAATCTGAGGCAACTTTATGGCTTGGCTGATCAAACATGCTGGGCTATAGATTTTTAGCTGGCTCACATGTTAAGCTTGTCAAACCCAACACGCTCTGGCCATAAAATCTGCGGGAGATGAGTACACACGCTTGGAGAAAATGTTGAAATGGGATAGAAAGCCAATTGATGGCATAATGTTACCAAAGACATGTTATTAATTCTTGTATTCGATATCGAACTGAGACTGAGAAATAAATTGATTACGTCATTTTTGTACCTTAAGAAAGTTGAACTTTTGTAAATTAAATACTTAAATTATTTATTATGTTCAATTTAGATAGTTAGTTATCAGAACATGTTAACTAATTTTATCACTTAACACTCTTTTAATTATTAATATCGTAATAATAAAAAATATGTTTGATATTCGAAAATTTCGCTTGCTATAATAGTTGAGTTAACAAATATATTTTTTTTAAGTGTAGAGTTTGAAAAGGGTTATTTTGGTTGTTGTGTATTTACCTTTTGTAGTTTTGGCGGTTGCTTGCTGAACTGCAAATAGAGACAAGAAAAAATTACATTATTAATAGTTCGAACGTGACACTTACGCACTTAAATCCACACACACACACACGCACACACACACACACACACACACGCACACACACACACCCACTACACTAATACTACAACGCATATGGCGCCATCATTTATCATATAAGAAAAAAATTGTCAACAAAACTTTGTGCGTATTTCCGTTAGAATTGTTGGCCATTAATTTACTGGTAAAAATCGGATACGCCGCATTATCTGATCATTAATAATGCAACAGCCTGGCCTAAACAGTACAGCATCCGCCTGTCAATATTGAAAAACTATTACGTTGCGTCTACGACGAGTGGGGGGGAAAAGTGGAGGTGAAGTTGTCAGTTGAATACTAAAATTGCAATTAAATTTATTTTTAGTTCATTCTACGAGCACACATACAATTACACACACACAAGCACACACACAAGCACACACAAACACAGACATACTAATGTAATTGTGATTTTTGCTTTTGGACAAAGAAGCATAAATTGTATGCCACCATTTTTGTTGCAATGCAATTTTCATACGTATGAAAAGCAAATGAAAAATCAGCGCAAATTCAATGAACTCAAAATGGAATCGAAAACACGCCAAAAGAACCGAGTGACTGACTGACTGACTGACTGACTGGGTGACTGACTGGGTGACTGACTGGGTGACTGACTGGTTGACTGAGTGACTGACTGAATGACTGACTGCAATAAACAGTGAATGCGCAATGGCTGCGGCAACAGTGCACAGTCCTGCCTCCAATGTCCTTGCGTCCTTGTTATGAAAGCTTTAGCCAATGTTGCTGCTGCTGCTGTTTCTCGTTGGCCGGCGTCAACGGACATGTGTACCGCCACGCCCACCCCCTCCCCATCCCCCTGGCATATTCCGGGTTTGGCGTGTGTTTACAACCAAAATATTTACACACTGCAGGCATAAAAACTGCATAAATGTGATTATATTTTCATTGGCTTTTACACGGGCAAAAACGGAGACGGAAAATGACCAGCCAGTCATGTAATTCGATTGCGATTTCAATTAGCGTAAAATGCACAGAAAATTCAAGCGGCAACAACAAAAGTAGGACATGAATACATTGACTAATTTGGGTGGACTTAATGGATGTTCGAAAGAATTACCTGTAATGAATGCAGAGCCAGAGCCTTTTCAATGAGATGGCTTTGATAACGGAAGTGGAGTAAAATCGGTATCCATTTCTATTGAAAAAAAAAGAGCTGGCAACTTAATTAAAACCTTAGTTGAAAAGCGACAGCAATTTGCCATTAAACTAGAACATTTACTATGGCGCAGATATATTATTTATTTACTGTGTACTCAACTGAATTAAAATTGAAAATAAGTGAAAATTTATTTAACAAAGCACAATTTAAATCGGATGGTATTAAAATATAAAATGTTTTCTGTAAATATTGTTAAACGTTTGTAGCTTAATAGAGAGAAAAAGAGAGAGAGAGATGTAGATAAAAAGGAGATAGCCAAATTCTCATCTCACTTCAAGCGTTTTCATAATTTATGTGTGCTGTGCTAATTGCTTGCTCCTTGTTTAACGTTAATTGTTATAAGCCGAAATGTAAACAGCAATAAGCTAGCTAATTGCCATTTCATTGACTGCTCGAAACAATTACAAAAAAAAAAAAAAAAAAAAAAAAAACATTTGGCCATAAGCCGCACAGGAGACGCCCATTCACAAGGACAATATAAGCGCCAAGCACTTCTAGGATCATTGCAAATTGATGCTTCCTGCCGAGCAGCTCGACGCCTGAAGACGACATTTCTGATGGCAATTGTGTTGCATCCAAAGACACAGACAGCGTGGGGGGGAGGGGGGCGGCGTGGAGATGGCGTGTGGACGGAAATGGGCGACGTGGCGGCTGAGCAGCGCTTTCGGCACTTGCAGCGCCATCATCAAAATGCCATCTCTGTCGTTTGCCTCAGTGCAAATGCACTATAGTAAATGTTATCTTTGCAAACATTTGACAATCAGAAATGCTCAAGCCATTGTTTAAAGTAAAAATCAAGCAGCAGCAGCAGCTGAAGAAGCTGACAAAAAAAAAACCCCCCAATCGGACCAACTTATGCACAAACAATGTCCGCAGCACAGTGGAAGAAAACTGCAGATTAATATTCAATTCCAGCTTAAGTGGTTTCCACTTTCAATGTCAATTGCCTGAATTTCATTTCGTAAAATTTGTGTTTCAGCTTGAATATATTTGATTTATGTCTGGACTAGCAAATATGCTCAACAATTTGTAGTTTAAAATAAGCAGAAAGCAAAGCTAAATAAATGCTGTGTGTTTGGCTAACAATCAATTTGTGTCCACTGTGCGGCCTCGACGCCAAATGGCTGCTGCTGTCGCCGCTGCTTGCAGCAAGCGCAGCTAGTAGCTGGCGGCAACTCTATGGGAGAAAAATCAGCTAAAAAAAAAAAAAAAATGCACAAATACACAAAAAATACAAAAATACAAAAATACAGACAACAATTGGCGCAACGTCGCGTCTTTGACGTCTCAGCCGGGGTTAAGTTGACAAGAGAATGAGATTGGATTCTGGCGGCGCTGCCTGAGTTCAATTCATTTCCACTTGAGCAAGTGCACGTCTTAAGGACAAGCAGCACTGCCACCACTGCCAGTCCCATAGCATCTTCACCACCCACACACACACACACACACTCACATAAAAGTAGCCTGCAAAATGTTGTCCCAAAAGGGCGGCAAATGGTTGCGCTGAGTTGTCGCCTTGAAAATGCTCGCTGCAGTTTTGTTTGTTTCTCGAGTTTGTGGGGTAGGTGGGGGGTTTGGGCAGGGCACGTTGCAGCAGCATCATCAAATTGAAACTACACATCCTGCAGCGTCGTCGCACACTGACACAGCACAGGACAGGACAGGACAGCGCGTTGTGTCGCTCCTTGCAGCTGGCTGACACTGTTGACAGTGCGAAGTAATGAAAATGATTATTGTCAAGGGTCGCCCCAACAGGCAAAACAAAAACAAGCAAACAAATTTCTGGCAAAGGCCAAATGTGCTGCTGGCCAGCGATAAACGTTTTAGGTAAGTGTTAAACCAAGATTGCAAAATATTATGTTAGGACCACAAATTAAAAATTTTGGAATTCTTTTACACTAATGACGCACATAGTCGTTGCCAGATGGAATTTCCTGGCCAAAATGGCAGTCACAATCAGAGAAAAGTGTGGCCCACAAATTAAAAGCTTTGCATTCTTGGAGTGAGCCTTTTTTGTATTTAGAAACTGAATATTTGATGATGTATGTTTTTTTTTTAAATTCTATATTAATAATTTGTGTTTTATTTTAAATATCAAGTAATTTTTTTTCTTTTCAAAATTCTATGTTTTATTTATTTTTATCACTGCATAGCCTGTCGACTCTCATTTGAACGATACTTTGTCTTCTTCCGACATTTCTGCTTCAACTGGCACACGGCGTTGTCGCTGTCGCTGCTTTGGCTGATGCAGTTGCCACTGCAACTGCCTCCACCGCTACAGCTGTCGTAGTCGACGCTGCTGCTGCTGCTGTCGGTGCCAAAAACGTAGATGCTAAAATTTAGGTTAATTGATAATTGATAAAAAGCGTTGCAAGTGACTTTTCTCTCGTTGCCGCTGTTGCTCTTACTTTGGCTGTGCCTACGCCACTGCTGCAAGTGTACGGCTCACACTTTAACACATGCCGCCCCACACACATTTAAGCCAACCGCAGCACAGTTTTGCGGGTGTGTGTCAGTCACACGTCAAATGCAATGAAATCCAACCACTGCGAATACAAGTAGAAGTAGTCTGAAGTGTGTGCACGTCCCCAACATTATCACAATCCTGTACACTCAATCAAAATGCAGGGGGGGGGCGATTCCACCACAAATGAGGTTGCACCAATTTGACCCATAAGGCCACACAGCAGTGACGCCCCTCCAGGGCCTGTGACAGCTCTAATAGAGATCAACTCACTTTACTACCACGCACACAAATCATTTGTAATGCACACGACAGACAACTGGCAACTGACAATGACTGCTGAGTAATAATTGATGTAACAATTCTGAGACACACACACACACACACGCACACACAGAAGTCAGTTACACAATGTGGTGCATATTAGGAATTCAATTCCAAATTCAGTTTCGACTTACACTAAATGCCATTATCCATCATTTTATAAAAGCCCCCAAGTCAAAATACATTGCGGAAATACTTGTGGCACACACACACACATCGAAATAAATTCAAACAAAAAGATACACACACTCACACACATGCAGAGAGAGAGAGAGAGGTATATAAACAATTGCTTGCACACGCACACAATAATAATTTGCAATTGTGTTTGTGCTCACAATGGATTTTTTCTTATTATTTTATGATTTAATCAACAATACAAAATAATCGTTGTAAATTTCACGTTCAATTTAATTTAATTGTGCGTAAATTCAATTTTGGCCAAACACAATTCAATCAATTTATGCGTACAAATGTATGCTTTATTTTTTCATTTTATTATCTTTTTTATATTTATATTTATTGGTACTTTGCTCTGTCAAGGCTACAATCTAAAGGCTATAATTCAAACAGGACAAACCAAATGTCTCTAATAAAAAACAAAGGAAAAGAATTGACTTAGAATACTGATGGTTTTCGTGACAGGACATTGTGGATTAAGAGCTTACCTATCTAGGACATAAACTGATAATTCTGAAAAGCAGATCTTAGCAACTGTGCCAGTAGAATATGCAACATCCTAGGAAATAGTGCTTAAACATTGTCCGAGATAGTATATCCTAACTCGATAAAAAAATTACCAATTTTGTGCAAGAAACATGGTTGATAAAAGAGCAACAGGCTCAGAATGAGACACAACAGATAAATAGATTAATATACATAATAATAATATATAATATATATAATATAATATAATATCAAGCATGTTATAAATTCATCTTAAATGGATTTGATGATATTTTGCGAAATATATCTTTAGTACATTCTAGCTTAAATAAAGTTAAATTTGTTAAACAGTCGCTAAGCCAAAGTTCTAAAATAAAATAAATAAAGTAATTTTTTTTTTTGTACAACTGGTATAAAAAAAGGACCTGCGCTTATCCACAGTGCAAAGGGGATCTACAAATGGGAATAACAAATTTGTTTACAAGCAAACAGAATGGGGGTCAGGTCAATAGTAGGAGTAGGCTTAACACAAGAATTGCATTAAACGGCAACAATGGAGTGGAAAGTGTCTGAAAGCAGAGAGCCAATAAAGATAGAAAGCCCCATCAATATCTTATGAGCTCAAACTGGGTATGTGATTAGAGACATATGCCTTGTGTGCCTTGTGCCTTGTGTATGTGTGTATGTGTGTGTGTGTGTGTGTGTGTGTGTGTGTGTGTGTGTCTGGTCTATCATCCGTTGCAAACTTGGCTTTTAAAACAATCGAGTGACGACATGGAAAATTAGTTTACGCAAGCATTGCCAAGTGTCGCTTGCCAGCCAGGATGCTATGTTGCCAGGCTGACAGACTGCCAGGCTGACAGGCTGCCACGATGCGATGCATCCTTCAAAAAAACCGAAGAAAGCTGTGCTAAGTCAACTCAATGCAAGTCAATCAGGCGGAAGTCGAAGAGCAACTAGAAACGAGCGCAAGCCGGCAAGGGTCCAAAAACTTTTCCAGCTCACGTAGCTAGTTGGATGGTGGGTGGGGGAGGGTAGTCGATTGGCGTGGCAGTTGCAAAAAAAAAAAAAAAAAAAACAACAACAACAATAAAAAAAACGGCAACTTCTGACGTAGCAGCTGGCTGCAATTGTGTTGCCACTAACTTGCCATTCAAGTGAATTTGCTTGCTCGGGTTTTTTTTCCCAACAAAATTGTTTTTCCTCGTGCAACACGCACTCCCTCCGCCCCCCAGCCACCCACTCCGGCTACCCGCAACACACTTAATTGAGTGCAAAGCTCCTGCGCTCGAGAAGCGCGGATTTAAGTTTGGACAACTTGAATTGATTCAAAAAGTTTATTGTTGGCATAGCACACAAAAGGAGACGACGGCAAAAAAGGGGGAGGGAGATGTAGGATTTTCACAGCTATTGGCAGCAAAATGAAGTTTGCTTGCTTGGCCAACTGATTGATGTTCAAAGCCAGTAAAAATCATGAACAACCGAGTGAAAGTTGTGTCTGGCTTGATAATTATCAGCTGGAGAGCTTATTGAGACTTGAATTACCATACAACTAAAACTACTATGCACATTACGTATACGCAATGGAAGCCATGCAACAATCTACAAAAATCTACATGGCATGGCTTTTGCATGCCAGCAACAAAAGTTTAACCATATTTTAGCCTGACAAACGCAAGGCAAGAAATAAAATGGAATTTATTGCAGCAGACAGCAATTACAAATGTGCAGATATATATATCTATATATATATGTATGTGTCTTTAGCTGAGCTGCACAGTTTGACATTTAAGGAAATATATCGATGCACAAATTAAACTGCAAGTGGAACAACAGCAAGTGGCAACAACAAGTGCGGCAGACAAATAAAAAATGTGTTAAAACTGCAACAGGGGGCCGCCTAAGGGTAAGGGGCATGCGGAGAGTGACAAAAGATAAGGAGAATTACCAGTTCGTGTGGTATTTAATTTTCTTGTTGCTGTTGGTCAAATAGAAATAAAGAAGAAGTTGCAGTAATTGGATACCTACAAAGGGATTTGTTTTCAGCCTGCAATGGCACAAAATTACGCTCGGCATTTTGGCAAATTGGCTTAGGATATTTTGTTGGCTATTGAGATGGGCAAGTAAAATGCTCACAAACGATTTATTGCCACAAGGATTTCATTTTTTGGGTTTTGCACTTCAAGTGTACAATAATCTCGATTAGTTTTTGGCTACTTTTGAAATAGGCACGGTTCAATAATTTCCGTATCAGTAGCTGGAGCACGCACACAGTGTTTACCGGGATGCCAAGAGGAGCAAAGCCGTCGGGTCATTGCCAATGGCCTTGTGTCTCGTAAATAAGTCGACAATAAATAAATAAATGGGTGAAAAGTGCCCAGAAGCAGCACTAGGAACAGCATCTGGAAAAAGCCTCGCACAACAACTTAATGTAGCCAACAATAAATAACAAAATAATTTTCTTGGTCCTTTTTTAGAGACAACCGAGACAAGCTTCTGCTTCTAGCCAGGAAGCAAGCCAAAGCTGCTTAAAACATTGCAGGCCAAAGCATTATACACCCTTGTAATTGTGGCCTTCGGAAAACACTGACAACACAGCTACAAAAACAGCTTTTGCTTTGCAATGAGTTTGGGTATACTCGAACTAAGGATATCCTTAAGACTTATTACATTTAAGACATTTAAAATAAATGAAAATAAAAAAAAATGTAAAAAACTTGAATTACAATCAGCAAATGAATACTTGGTCAATGTCAGAATCAGTTGGGAAGCAAACAAATATTGTTAAATAAATAAATATGTTGAACCTTTGACAATCACAGTTATCAGAAATGCAATCAGATTTTTACGTTCGCACATGCCACATATAATATGTGAAACCTCTTGCTGACAAAAAAAAAGGACGACGAGGTGCACATATGTACTGAGCAAATATAAATGTCCTTGCTGTGGTCCCAGCAGAGGTCGACCACAGGCGCAAGTTTTTTTTGGCTCTCGCTACGAGGCGCCCACTTGCTGGCATGGAGTGCAATGCAGGCAAAGCTGTTGTAAATCACAGTCGACATTGCAACTGCAACACAGCAGCGGGAGCCACAATAAAGGTGAGGACACGGAGGCCATGGCGAATCCGCTGCAGCAATATTAAATTTATAAATTATTATGGCAGCAGCAGCAAAAAAAAACTGAAGAGCCTCCTTGTTGGGATCGCAAAAACAAATAACTTTATTATTAGCCCCAAAAGTTGTGGAACATAAAATGCGTTAATAAAAATCACAAGCACATCAATATCAGACCTGCGCTCCCCATACCCTTTCCCCTTGTTTGCTGTCTGCGGATAATGTTTAAACATTGTCTAGGTTTATCTTGGTTTATGGTGCGCCATCGGCAAATCGGCAACGTCTTCTGTGTTCTCTGCGTTGGCAGATCAAGTTTGCGAAAGTATCTTAAAGTTGCATGTTAACTCTCGGTTGCCCAAAAACCGCCAAACCACCATTGCTCTACGTCGGTGGCAAACTTTATATTTTTGCTGGGTTGAGAGGAAATTGAGCAATAAAGCTTGCAACACATTTGCGTGCCACCCAAATGTGGGTAGGTGCCACATGCGAAATATGCAAATATTGCGGTTTAATTAACTCGACTGTGTGCGAGCAAGTGTCAGAGCAGGTAATCGTTTGACTCGTTTTTAATTGCTTCATCGTCGCATATGGCGTATATGTGATGATTAACATTGCGCATACGGCATGTGCCACAAAATACATATATAATAAATTATTCACAAATAAAACTCTCGAGCACCCTGGGGGTAAACAACAACAAAACACTCGAAGAGTAAAAGTGGCTGCTGCTGCTCCTGCTGCATAAAGAGTGCTCGTAGGCAAAAAAAAAAATTAAAATAAAAAAAACGTATAAAAATGGCACAAAACAATTTTCAGCAAGACATCAACAACTAAAAGAAAAGTGTCAGCTGCCCGCACATCCCACGCGCCGCGCCGCAAAGAATTTGTTGACAGAGTAATTTGAGCCACTGAAAAAGTGAAAAAGAAGCGGAAAGTGCAAAAAAATGAGGCAACTCAACAGATGATGAAAATTGCATTTGCCAGTGTTGTGTAACCGCACAAATGGTAAATGCCAGCCGCTAAGTACGTGACTCGCTATTGCCGGACTGAGGAAATTAAATTGAAAGCGAAAACAAAACGCGCCACAAGTTGTAAAGGCCTTCATAGAGAGCCATGCGGAGCCATGCGGAGCCAAGCCAAGGCAGAAGCCAAAAGCGCCGGCATTATAAATGGAGCAGTCGAGCGTTTTGGGAGCCGGGGTGCCAGCAAAAAAAAAAAAAAAAAAAAAAAACCGGAAATTAAGTTTATGCCAACGCGTTGCGTCGCCCAACATTTGCGGGGCAGCGACGGAAATGCAATACAAGAAATATGCTAAATAAAATGTGCGGCGGCAACAGCAAAAGGCAGCAGCAGCAGCAACTAAGATGGCCAAGTTAATGCTAAATGGAGTTGTGCACTTTATGCACCCACGTAATACACCCTGTACCCAGTACCCACCCACCCCCTTCTCCACCCCGTTACTTTAAATGCGTGTGTTTAAGGCAACACGTGAAGTGAAATGAAACGAGACGAAACGAAACGAAACGAAACGAAACAAGTGCATTATTTGCATTAAATTATGCATGCGACGTTTGGCAGGCGGCGAAGCGTCAAAAACTGTGAAGAAAAAATACTTCGAGTGCTGAAAAATGAATTGACTAACAAATGCCCTGTAAAAAGAAAAATGATTTGTAATATTTGCATTAATTTATTTATTTTTGTTGAATGCCATAATTATTAAACTTTATTAAATATTTTATTTATTAATTACATATTTTATTTAAAGTTAAGCTATTGAATATGCTATTTTAGAGTATTGAAATATTTGCTTTGGTTTATCCACTTATAAGTCAAATATATTTATATTTATTTTTTTATTAATTTTTATATATTTATTTATGTTAACTCCAAAACAAATACACCTGTTAATAATTAATATACAGGGTATATTACAAAGTGTCAGCAGTCGCGTGAATTCACACGCCGGTAGCCAACACTGTCGTACACAGAAGGCGGCAGAGAAAGGGGCGTGCAGCGGGGCATAGCAAACAAAGCACAAACAAAGAGCGGATCGCGTGAAAAGGTACACAGAGCTAAGCTGAGCCGAACTCAGGCTGAAGGCAAAGGGCCCGCCTCTAGGGTATTGCGGCAGCTGCCACATGCAAAGTTGGCATTACACAGACGTCTTTTTTGTTGTTGTTGTTGTTGTTGTTGTTGTTGGTTGCAGAATTTGTACAATTTAAATTAAAGTGCTGGCGCAGAGAAAGCGAGGGAACTTCACATCACACTTACAATGATGACGACTGTGGCTGTTCCATGTCAAGGTTGATACAGCATTTATCATTTTCCATGTGACTGAGAATCTCAACTTTGAGTCATCTCATCGTTAAATTAAATACGAATTGCGAAGGCTTAAATATGTTGATGTTGTTGCTTTGGAGTATGTTTCATAGCCACCTTAATTTGATATATATTGCTTAAAACTGAAGCATTTTTGATAAACTTGCATAGCCAGTTTCTAGACACAATTTTTACATCTGCTTGAAAACAAGGCTTTAAATAGACTTGGTCAACATAAACTGTACAATAGTCAAACTCAATTTGATATAAAATAGTTAATATTATACTAAAAGCTGAGGAATTTTCTCAATTTTCATATTTACTGCAAAAGAAATTCCTTCACAAAAAGGCAAAGCTATAAAAAGTAATTGTCAATTTTAGATGAGACTTAATTTAAAAGCCGAAATTCATTTGATATTTCCTTATTTTTTTTTTTAAGCTATTTGATATAAATTCTTCCTGAGATATTTTTCAGTTTTTTTTGGTCACAAACTTTATTGCAAATTACTAACAAAATTGGCTTACAACCCAACTTATTCAAAGCTACATCAAAATTTGTCCCTTGGCAGCTGCTTTGTCAATAAATAGTTTGTCAAGTAGCTTTAGATGATGACTCCACTTTAGATAACGCCATGTCATAACTATATAACTATTATAACTATTGAGTATTTTAGTTTGTGTTCGGGTTGGGGTTGCTTGCTTGTTGCACGTTGCACATTGCCAAGCAGCCACCCCCAACACATGCTGTCGTCGCACTCAACAGTGGCAAACCGTCAGCATATTGCAGAAAAATTACTGCGAGCACTATTTACAGTTTGCTTGGGGGGGGGGGGGGCATACTGACCAGATCTCGACAACTGACGGACAGGACAAGTGGTGCAATATTTACCCCTCGGGAGCCACAAAAGTTCAAGTCAAAAGCCGGAGAGCTAAGGAAACGCTTAGGAGATGCTCCCAATAATGGCTGACAAGCACAAGCCATAAAATGCAATGCCAACAGCAACAAATGTTTAACCACACCACCCACACGAAATCCATTCGCCCTCGCCCTCCCCCACCTCATCACGCTTCCACACTTGCAACACACATCACCGCTCCATTCCCTTTGGCTGCTTTGCATAGTCAACTGATTTTGATGGCATTTTCGCACAGCTTAAAACAATTTACCATAACGCTTTTACGGGGGCTGCAGTGTCCTGATGTCGGAGATTCGACGATAACGTTGCACAGTTAGTTGACTGACGGTGGATACAGTGTGGTGTGAGAGGTGTCGAGTTGTGGATGGAGATGTGGTACGGTAGAATTGATGCTGCCCTTAACTGTGTACAAATTGAAACAGCTATGGCTGGCAAATGTAACGGCCAGTCGCGATGTGCACAACAGAAAATGGTCATAAAACTCGAAAATGAAATTGCTTTCTCTTGCTTTCTTGACGGCCACTGAAAATGCATTTCCGCCCCACACTCACATGTGTGTGTGTTGGCGTGTGTGTGTGTGTGAGTGGGCGTGACCGTTGCAACAACATGCAACTGTTAAAAGACATGGGCGTGCTGCACGCAAGAGGTGCCCGCCCGGGTTAAAATCTGAATCGGACACTACTTTTGTTTAAAAGTTGAAGCGGAAAGTTGAAAAGTTAAGAGGCGCACCCAAAAGCGTGCTATATAAAATTTCGTATTAAATAAGCAAGAAATAATAATAATAATAGTAATAGTAATAACGAGGCTCTGGCAGTTTGCTACTTTGAAAGTTTTCTTGTTTGCCCCGTTCGGTTCGAGACTTTGTGTAACTTTTGCCACCGAGTGCAAGGCAATCCTATTGGGGATACCGCAGTACCTGTCTACTCACTTGCCAGACCATACCAGACCAGCACCAACCCAACAGGCACGTTGCACAAAGTTATAAGCAGCTCAGCAGGTGCAGCAGGTGAGGATTACGAAATGTTATTGCCTCGAAAAACTATTAAAGCCCATGGCCCTCTATTGCTAGAACTGAATATCAACATCCTTTCAGCAGTGCATTAAAAGAAAAGTGATTTTCGAGTTAGTCTCTTTCGATACGCGAGAGTCGTTAACAAGTTCATGTTAATAGTCAACTTCATTATTAAAATATATATATATATATATATATATATTTATATTCTATGTGAGCATCGCGCTGCCCTGCCCACTTCGCTGTGGTCTCAAATTTCGGCCAATTCCATTTACCAAGCCTAGTTGCCAACAGCAGCGGAGCAGCGAGTGTCTGCGCACGAATCACTAAAATGTTCACAAAAGTTAAACTTCCGCTTCCTGCCGCCGTTGCCAGCGGAAGCAAGTAAAGCTTTTCAACATTAAAAAGATGTAAAGCAACGCGACAGCAAAACGAAAAGAAAAAAAAAATAAGGAACAACAACAAAACACACACACAAGAAGTAAGAGATTTTTTTTTTGGCGGCTCCTCTTACAAATTCAGTTAATCTATGTGTAATATCCAACATAGGATATGCAGGACACATTTTTTTTTTAGCAGCCTTAACAAAAGCAGGGTTTGTGTGATTTTGTCAAATAATAAAGGATTTCTACAAAAAAAAAAAAAAAAAGGTTCAAAGCAATTTCTCATAAAAATTATATGCGGCAAGCAGCAAAGTTCTTTACACTTTAGAATGTATATTAGAAAAACAGCTTGTATTATGGAGATTTCTACATTTCATTTGCTGCAAACAATGTGACAAAGTTGTAATACCCATTTTTAAGGGGCTTTCTAAATGCAAAGCAGAGGAAAACGGTGCAAAAACACATGCACACACAAACCTGAGCATATATGTATTTGCATAACACATACATAGCTACTATATATACATACGTATATATATATATTACATATATATATACTATATATATATATATATATATATGCTAAAGCTGTCGAGCGGCACAGCCTGACAGTGGGAAGAATGTAGATAAGCCGCGTCAACTTGTTCGAAACACAAAAAAAAAACCATTAGAAAATCCAAAGAGAAAGTTTGACAGGAAAGATACCCTGTAAAATAATCGTATATGCGACTAACATAACTTTAAACTTAAGTTTGTTTACAAAAATGAGATCATATTAAGCTACTTCTTATATACAAATTTTCATTTATTTCAATGTTAAAAAATGTGTTCTAAATTTATAAAAAAAAAAACTTCAAAATAAAAGAAAAAAATTCTAATTTTACTAACGAAATATTATAAATTGTCTGAAGTCAGTTTTTTTTAGCGATTTTATGTAGTAAATAAATTATTTATATTTATTAAGCTCGCAACTTTAAAACGCCCCATTTATGCAACGTTTTGTAGCAGCAGGGTATGTAAAATACAACGTGTGACCTGCAAGACTGCGAAATATTGCGGGAATATTCAAAACATGCGCTTAAAAGTATTTTGCAGCACATGACACAAGCGTCGAAAAAAAAAACAGCAGCGAAGAACTGTTGGGGCCAAAGTTGAACGCTAAAATATGCAGCACACTTAGTGGGGCAGCCAGAGGCTGCGAGTCACGTGTGGTCACCTAGCGGCCGGGCCGGGCTTTTGTTTTAGAAAGTGACCCGTGGGGCAGTAAAAACTTTTCTGGATTTATTTTTTGTTTCAGAATCTGGTTTTTAGGCTGGTAATTGCTTATGATTTCTATCAGCAAATATGACACAGACCTGCTGTGATAATCAATCAAACGCAGCGAAGCGAAAGCGAGCAACTATCCAAGGATTAGGCGCACAAATTGAGGCATGAACAAATCGCAGAAGATAATATATATAAAAAAAAAAAAAAGCAAACAACATGCATGTGGAAGAAGGGAAAGTAAGAGTAAATGTGCGGCAACAAAAAGCTGCAAACGTGACAAAATTAGTGAACAATGGACGGCGGAAGAACCTTATGAACTCTCTCTCTCTCTCTCTCTCTCTCTCTCTCTAGAGAATGTGATCCCCAAGCCCCAGTTAGACAATGACAAGCAAACCGCCCAACCCCAACGACTAAATGTGGTCAGCCACTGCGGCGAACAATAGAGTCGGACAATGCAGACGACAACGAGGAAAACGACGATGAGGTAGTCGAGGTGGAAGACCATATTAAAAAGGCATAAAGCCCCCAACTGCCGCAAAAGTCGCACAAAAGAGTGGCCAGCAGCGGGCTTTATGGCAGCTTGGGAAATGGCCACATAATGGCACACACACACACACATTTATATATATATATATATATATATACAAATATACTGACATATGTGACTAAACATTGCTGAGACAGCTGTCCTCCAATCTGTCCAGCGGCCCATGGGCAATTGGCGTCGTGGCAAATTGAAAGCGAAAACGCAACGAGAGGGGAAACCAGTTGAGGAAACTCAAAATCAAATGTTTGACCTCAGATGATTCAATTCGTACAAAAAAAGTGTGCACAAAAAAGGTACAAGCTTTCAAGTTTGAACCTTGAGTTTGGCCCAAAACTTAAAGGTACAAAAATCTCAGAAAACACACACAAAAAAAAACAAGGAAAATAAATTCGATATATGGAAGACAAATAAATGCTACATTTACGTAACGCCTTATTTAAAAATATAAACATTTCAGGAGTAGACCAAAAACATATTGTTTTTGTCCCCGTTGGTAGAAAGTGAAGCACTACGTTTTTTTTTTAAATTATTCGGCATCCTTTTTTTTTTTTTTTTGGTTGGTAAGTGCAGTTTTGCTTGCTGAATTTCAGCTTGGCAGCTGCAACCAAAATGTTTGTCAGTGCAAGAGTTTGCTATGGCAAAAAAAAAAAATAAATGTGCCAGCTTAGAGCAAAAAGAAGAAAATAAAAAATGGGAAAAATTGCACAGGCCCGGCGAAAATGCACAGCACTAGATAAATAGTTGGTCCAAACTTTTCAACAACCTAAAATGTGAAAGTTGAGGTGAAACGGGCGAAAAAAAAAATATATATATATAAACTGTCAGCAGAGCAAACATTATGCTGTGAGAGAGTCAACGTCGGGAATGAAAAGTATTTCAGGCACGCGCGCAAAAAATATGTATTAGAAAATGTTATAAAATAAATTGAATCAAGCAGAGCAGCAGCAGCAGAGCAGCAGCAGCAGCAGCAGTGGCAGCAACCACAGCTTCAACGGACGTCAATCTTTGGCTTCCACAAAGCTGGCTAAAATATTGCCACGTACACGCAACGGGAATTTCAAGTCCTTTTTCTGTCCACTACCCACTACCCACTACCCACCACTCCCGCTCCCAATCCCAAGCTGACTTGGCAATATTTCTCATGTCTTATATGGCATGTGCATGTCGTTATTAGGCATACAGCTTTATAGATTTACACACAGCACACAGACATGTGTCTTGCTTATCAGCAAAATCACACACACACACACACAGAGAAAGAGAGCGACTCTCAGGCATGTGGCAAGGTAATCAGTCATATTATTTGGCATATGAATGATAAGATAAGTACGACGTGTATTCCCACAGAGCTCGTCATCACATGACTAATTTCTGCATAAGTTATGGCCCAAAATGAGCCCTCTCTTTAATGGCAGCCAATGGATAAAAGACGAGGTAACACATATGTTTTTAGCTTATAGCCAGGTTTGATAATAATCGTATTTTTTTATTTAAATTTCTTATTAAACAAAACAAAATTTTCAAACAACGTTTTCTCAAGACTCTTTAAGGAGTCGCAGACGGTAAACTTTTATGCCTAACAAACGAGGCTATAATAATAAAGTATATTCGCACCTTCGCTAATTTTCTTAAAAAAGCAAGAAATTTTAATTTGAACCATTTAAAAATAAGGGTGCAAAGAAATTTATCAGGGATTTACAGCTCAAATATTACGATAAATATCACAAAAATGTTGGAGTGCAACGCGATGATGAATTCTTGTGGCATTTTTATTTTATGTCAACTGAGTTTTAATAGAGAGTAGAGATTACCCAATGACGACAAAACAAACCAAAAAATATATATCTTTGAATTAAAATACAAATTAAATGAGTAAGCAACATATGCAGATGCCAGATACAAATGAAATTTGAGCCACAATTTAACAAGTAGAACAAATAAATTTAGTAGCAAAAAATACTTAAACACAATGTGCAACAATGGCTGAAAATAGTAAGGCAACAACAGGAATGAATTTAATTAAAACCCAAAAACAAAATAAAAGCTCAATGTTTAAAAAGTATTTTAATGAAGAAAAAAAAAATACAAAATAAACAAGTTGAGGCTAAAACAACTTTTTACCAATCAATACTGTGCATAATGAGTGTGCGAGAGAGGGAGAGAGAGAGAGAGGGAGAGAGGGAGAGAGAGAGAGAGAGCGACTGAGCAGGAAAGCTAAAAATCTAATCAGTAAATTGTTTAAATAGCTGCAACAACAGAGACTCCGATTACGAGAGTGGAGCACCAGTAAAAATACAGACGCTCGGAGGCAGTCGGTGCAATTATCGGGCAATATTTTGATAACAACAACAACAACAGAGAAAAAAAAAAATCACAAAACGCTGAGTGTATCGTGACTCCGACGTTTGTATGTTTTGCTGATAAGCTGTGTATATAACTCTAGATAAAGATATAGATTTATTTATAGTTTACCTCAATATTTGCCGACTCAGTGTTTAAATGGCTAACAGAAAGTACTGACAAATCGACAGATTTACAGTGGACGGAGACGGGAACGGGGACGGGGACGGGGACGGGGACGGGGACGGAGACGGGATAGGCGACAAACGGCTAATCTTTGGCGGGCTTCTAAGCGGACTAATTTACATACGTTAGCAGCTTTAATCAATTGCCAAATGGCAAATAGATATGTGTCAGTTGTCAGCTGGCAGCAAAAATGTTTGTGCAAACAAACTAAGAGTGCTCGAGGCGGGTATACACAACCAAGCAATACCCCTTAAATAAACTTTAAACTCTTTCAGCTTGTTTTTCAATAAAAAAGATAATATTGCACTCGAAAAGTTTGTTTATTTTTGTACGGCAAAATGTATTCAAAAAATCGCAGACAAATATTCCCCTTTTAACACCCACTACAGAGTATCTAAATGCAAATAAACGCGCTTGATGGCGCCGTTTGATAGTTATGCAAAAATATGCAAGTGAATTGGCAACAAGCGCAACACTGCGCAGCCAAACTGCCCGACAGGCAGTCAGACAGTCAGACAATCACGAGCTGCACGACGACGACGACGACGACTACGACGCGAGACAGATAGACAGACAGATAGTCAGATAGTCAGACTGGCAGGCGGGCAGACTGACATGCTTGAAATCAATCTGACAATCACACAAAACGACGGAGCAGAATTCGACATGTGCGTTATATTTTTTTTCCTCTTATTTTTTTGGTGTGTGTGTGCAAATTGAAACACGGCTCGGATACGTGCAAGCAAATAAAATGCAGTCGTGCTGTGTGTGTTTGTGTGTGTGCGTGGGGAGGGGGGAAAGCGACTGATGGGTAGCTAGCTTGCCAAACCAAACAAAAGGCAGGCAAACAAATCTGTTACTGGCCAACACGCGCCCAGCACGCCATAAAGTATGCAGCAAAGCAAAGGCCAAAAGCCAAATCTAACCCCAGGCAACGGATACGATCAAACTGACCCCTACACAGCAGCACCAAGCCTCTCTTCCCCAAACATTTCCTTCCCTCTACCACACTGAGCAAAAATTATTCGTTGATATTTACAATAATAAAATCAATTTTAGTAACAATTTTCTGAGTAAAATCTAAATAAAATCAAAGATAAACTTTACTATTTAGTTAAACTTTTTTTGTCTGTACCAACTTATAAACTTTGTATGCGTAGTTTTGCTGAGTGTACTTGAAACTGCAAGCGCTGCGCTTTTTGTGCGTCGGCATTGTTATTGGTGCGCCGCACACACACACACACCGCTTGCCACATACCTCTTGCAATGGTCCTGCCAATTGCTTGTGATTCATTCATTCATTGCACTAGCCGTTGGCCATTTGTTCCGTCAATCTGTCCATCAGTCCACCAGACCATCAGTCCGTCTGTCTGTCAGGGCTGTCGCAGCTCTCAAACCGCATTGGCATGGCCATGCATCACGAGTGGCAGGCAACCAATTTGAGTCAAGTGGTGCGCACGTAAAAAAAAAAAAATAAAACCCCGTAAAGCACACTACAAATTTTATTTTCCTTCCGTTATTTTATTTTTTTTTTTTTATTTTTGGAAGGGGGTTGAAATAACAACCAATTTATTTGGCCATACTGCAAATTCTTGCTCAGCTCGCATTCGATCAACTTCATCATCATCATCATCATCATGCTGCGGCTGCTACTGCTACTGCTATTGCCACTGCTGCTGCTGTTGGCCAGACCTTGTCGTCCTTGTCGAGCGTCGTCATCATCAAAAATCGTTGATTGCAACAAAACAAATTGCATTTTAAGGAGATTACTCGGTTGTGCCCCCATTCGTTAGGTTACTTTTGCACTGACCCCCATTGAGATGAGTGTTGTTTGTATCTATGTGTGTGTGTGTGTGTGTGTATTTCTGTGTATTTGTGTGCTCTGCCCTATGCTCTCTATTAATAAATCATAGCGCATTTATATGGTCTACTCTGTGGACGCATAGTGAAAGCCGAGTTCCATTAGCACCTTGTCATAACTGTGTTATTATAAATGGTTTTTCAACTAAAGCCAATTGCTCAAAACTCAATAAGCCGACACGTCAAAAATAATATTAAAAAAACATAACGTGGCTTAAAAAGGATTTAATATATTATCGAGAGAGAGAGAGAGAGAGCTGAGCATGATAATTAATGATAAGGTTAATGAAGTTTTAAGAGCAGAAGAGCAAAGACATTCACAACACTGTAAATGTATTAAATGCGATTTATTGCCGGATAAATAAATTAAAATTAAGTTCTTGTTGAAATGATTTATTTTGTTATTGTTAAAGTTCGTTTCTCTTTATTTAAATCAGAACACTTATTCATTTTTGCTAAGATTTGTGTGCATAAAAAAAGCTACAAATACACTCATAACTAAAAATTTATTGCCTTTTTTGAATGTTTCTTTTTATTAGCAAGAAAATCTCATAAATTATTTTATGTCAAATAACTCTCAAGTAATCTGACATTGAGCATTAGAATTGAAACATATTATTTTATTTTAATGAAAAACATAAATAAATAAATTAAATGATTAAGCATTAAATCATCATTTCTTTTCCATTTATGTCTGTATAAAAATAATGCTAGAAGGCAAAATTTATTGTTTTCTAAAATATGTCTACTAAATTAAATAAAATCCAGCAAATATTTTGAATCACAGTTAATCTCAAATAGTAAATTATTTATTTAAATATAAAAATATCTATTTGTGATTTAATCACAGGATAAATCTGCTGCTTTTATTTCTGCATATTTCATTCCCTTCCGCTTATTGAAATATTAATTTAAGTAGGGCACTTAAATTATGTAATCGGTGACGTGATAATACAATTATGTATTTATATATCCCTTCATACTGCTACTGTGATTTTTTTTAATTTCATAATTTTTATGTGGATTGTTATTGTGCCCTGGGGACAAACCACAAATAAAAAAAATTAAAGAGTTCAGATCACTCTTAACATACAACAACATTGTCCCAGCAGTGCAGTAAAAACATTTGCAATCATATTTGCCCTAAACTGTTTACAAGCGCGCTCGACCGGCGACAGGACATAAAAAAAGAATGAGAGAAAAAAACACGAACAAACAAAAAGGAGCTCTCGCAAAACACGCACTAAGCATCGGACACAAAACACATACAGACCAACAGCAAACAAACGACCAATAAAAATGCAAGAAATTATAAAAAAAAAATTCATAATGCACAAGCAACACTAAAACAGTGAAACAGCAGCTGAGTCGAATATGCATGCGGGAAGAGGCGCGGGGGCAGGGATGGGTACATGAGTCACCAAACTGGTGCTGCTGACTGGCAGGCGGCACAGCTCGGAAAACACGCGACTCAAATGGCAGCCAAACAAAAAAAAGGACAACAGCATAAAAATGTTGTGCAAAGCTTTAAAAACATATAACAGCCGCACCAACCAAGACAAATACGAATGAGAAGGGTTCGGCTTTGGGTTTTGACTAGCTGAGCACTGACATGGGTTCGAATACACTATGCAGCATTGTATCTGGCTAAGTCCGTATAAAAACAAACGAAAAGTGGAAAATAATTTGTGTTTTCGCTGAGTGCAGACGACGCAGTCGGCAAACATAATCGGAGCCACTCATTAGCCCCTCAGAGCTGGGAGAGCTTTCACAGCTCGACCATTTATAGGGACAAGCATAAAGTGGTAAATAAATGCAAGCAACTTCCAGAATAAATGCGATGCCAAGCTTCTGATTCAGCTTTCGTACAAATTCACGCACAACGTGGCGTATTAGCAATGTAATTTGATTTGATGTTTTTGCGCAGCGAGGGAGAACTGGACCAGGACGAAAGAGCGGACGAGAGTGTGTAGTTGAGTATGGAAAGGGGGAAGCATGTGAGTAACATGGCCGTGATATAGCCGTATAATTGCGTTGGGTGTAAACACACAAAATTATCGCAGGTAAAATGCTAATTGGAGCAAGTGATTAAATTTAATTGGATCGGATAACAAGCAACAAAAAAAACTTTAAAAAATGCTGCTCCACCAATAGATACCCTCTAACTAACCCCAACCACTCAGGATGTGTAACATTTTGGTTTTTTGCGAGTCATGCAGTTGTTATTTTCAACACAAGATGAATAATAAACCACAGATGACTTTGAGCTACTCACACAAAATATAAATGAACAAAAGAACCAGTGCAAAAATACTATATTTGTAGCCGAAATGTTTGCAAATATTGGCCATGAGTAGGTAAATCTGTAAATAAATCGCATTTAAAACTTGCGTTTTGAGAGATGCCAAATATATTTGATTCAAAATAAATTGCATTTATATACACAAGCTAAACATTTATTTGTTCAACAAATATTCCGAATTTTACTATTGAATGCATCAATCAAACAGAAAATAAATTTTTCCGATTTTTCTGTTGCTATGCAACGTTCTGTGAATCGTGAATAATACTAAAATAAGTGGCTTTGCCATGCAAATTTATTGCCAGGTCAGGTGAGTAGGTGTTTTAGGGGGGGAAGCATTTCCATGTCAGGAGTTCAAAAGACAGGCAATTTGCAAACATTTTGAAAGCCTCTTTGTAAAATTACAATATTAAACGGTAGAGTGCACAAAAGTTATTGAAAAATATTCGATGCAAGTCACACATTTATACAGTGCACAATATATATATATATATCAATATTTATTGTGTGTTTAAAGTTTCGTTTACAATTTGCAGTTGCAGTTTCGAATTTTTGCTGGCGCTTTTATTCGAATTTATTTTATTTGCGCTCGAAGCAATTTCCATATTTACACGAAAATCTAAACAAAAATGAAATTTAAACTGAAATAAAATTTAATATTATTCCATTGAACACAAACGGTCAGATTATTTTTATTATATTCATACACACCACACACACATACGATTCCTTGAATAAATGCAAAGTTTCTGATTGCTTTAATTACGAATACTAATTAAATCTGAATATTTAATGTGAATGTAAACAACTTGCATTTTTTTTCTGTAACCAACAACTCCCACAAACAAAAGAACGTATAAAAACGCATAAATGTTGTTTACAGTGGTTTTAAATTTCAATTGCATTCGTTTCTGTTTAATTGCACTGCAATTAAACTAAATTAATCAAAGCTGTCAGAATCTCAAACGAAACAACAAAAAACAGAAAACAAAAGGAGCATCGTCAATTACGCACTTTATTATGTGCTAATTAATGTCAAACACTGGATTATCAAATTTTTTTTGCGTGAGTAAATTATGGCTTTTATTACTTTCAATAGATTTAATCGAAATTCAAGAATTTGGAATATGTGGAAAGTATTTTCAATAATTTACGCCTGTGTTTTAAAATGTAATTCAATAATTAATCTACAAAGAAAATGAACATATTATGTTCGCTACTTTCGATATGTAAAAAAATTTCAGGGCTACATAAACGATCATTTATTGTGAACTTTGCTTATGTGGCCCTAGGAATTCAGCTTATTCTGCTTACATCAGCTGTTTCTAAATTATGTATTTACTTCTATACTAAGTGCAAGGTAACGAATAAAATAATTACTCAACGATCCCACGATTTAATTTGTGAATGGCAAATTAATAGTAACAATAAGAAGGCAAAAATGGTAAACTCACCAAAAATGTTTTGTTTTTCAAACAAATAAAAACAGCATTGACCCCGAAACACTTTTATTGTTGTTTTATCGATGCGGCGAATATTGAAATTTGAAATTGATAAATATTTATGTGTGTAACTGGTTTTTGTGGGTGATCAATTAATACGTTCATTTAATTCGACTTTAACGACACTTTTTTGTTGTTGTTGAATATTACACTTTGATTATTATCGCCGTTTAGCACACGTTTCCCTGGAGTATTAATTTCTGTAATGAGAATAGTTGTTAACTAAAAGATGCATCAAGTAAAAATCCACAAAATGCGTGTGAAATGAGGTAATTTTTATTTAAAACGCACAGGCAACTAACAAACAGGTTTTTATTTAGTTTTATTTGTTAAATGTAATGCTAAGATTGAAACCGAAACTAAAACCGAAACCGGAATAGACAAACCTCCAAATGAAATTTTTTGTAACAACTTATTAGCATTCATATTTAAAATATTAAATAGAAAACAACAGTAAAACAAAAGCTCAATTAATAACACAGTCTCTCTCGCTCGCACACTCGTGCAAAGGCAGAACCAAAAGAAAAGAAATGAAAAAATACGTGAAGACAACAGACAACAATAAAAACGCAGTCACAGCGAACGACACAAAAAAAGAGTTGACGTTGACGTTACGCGCCGAGCGGATAGGTAAAGGGGTGGAGAAGAGACGCTATTTCAAATGTCTCGCAAATCTAATTAAAATTGGTTAAAGGCAATTAATATAAACATAACAGCTTCATCGCTGTGGCATTTGGACAGTTGCAAATAATGTGTTTGTTAATTTTTTGGCGTCATCGCTGCTGCCGCATTGACACAGTTCGCGCTCTCTCGCTCTTTCGCTCTCTCTCATTCTAAATGTTTTTGATTTTTGCTTTTGTTTTTTATGCCTTTGCCTTTGCACTCCACGTTGCCTGGCTGCTGTTATGTTTTATATTGTTTCTGTGGTTGTTGTTGTTGTCGCATTTGGCTTTGCTGCACTTTTGTACAATTCATGTCTGCAATCAATTTTTAACAGAGTATATTGTTTGTCAGAAATAAGAGATATAAATGAAATAATAAAAAATAAGAAAAGAGAAACAAAAACACGTTGGCAAACACAAACAAGAGACACAACACACACACATACACCTACAGTCACAGACACACACACTGACACTATTTAAGATTAGTTGTGCGAGGCAAGCGACAACAACAACTGTCTGCCTATGATTCACAGACTAACGCAATGCGAGTAAATTGCCTTTATATAAACAAATGAACAATGCCAAAAAATAACTTAAACAAAACACATATATTTCAAATATGAACAGAACAATTAGAATTAGCGGCGGTAGCTGAATTTATTGTTGTTTACTTGTTTATTAGAATTTATACTTTTTATGTTACTGTTTTTCTTTTTTGTTTATTGTCGGTGTCGGGGACGTGGGTTGTTTCAGAAATGTCGTAAATATTATTGAAATCTTGTTTTCGAAATTAAGCGCAAATTGTGCGATCAAAACGAAAATTTATCCGCGCCTCAGAAATCACGACGGCCAAATGTAGCAGACTGAATGTTATTAACAGCGAGCAGATTCCAGGAAATGGCAAATGCACATTAGAGATGGGAGAGCGGAAGCGGCTATCGAACGTGAGCTAATTTTTGTGTTTTTGCTTTATCGATGCTTCTGTAAACAATTCAACAACCAACTTAAATAGGTGACAATTATTAAAAAAAAGTCTTTTGTGAAATTTTTAAATTTGAATGCATGTTACTTACAGATCAGCAAAAATTCCAACTCTTTTGTAATCGATATCTTATCGTGTGTGGTCTCGCCGCAAAACATATGTTTGCAATTCGCCGTAGATGTCTGCTACATAAATTCGATCAAACAACAAACACAATTTGCGTATTTTTCTTTCTGTTGAAAATGTTGCCTACTTAATACTAACATTAAAGAAAAACAATTTATACAGACAACATGGAGCTGCTTCTTGAGGAGGTAAGAAAGCTATCCAAGTGAATAAGTAGGTTCTGAATATTTTTTTAAATGCTTTGTGTGTGTTTTTTTTATAGGTAAAATCAAATGTGCAACAGAAATTTAATGAAATACGCGCCGCGCTGCATATGCGTGAGAAGTTGTTGCTACGGCAACTGGAGGTGATTGCTAACACCCACCAACAACAATCTGCTCCTGTTTACATCGACTACGAGTCGCACAAGGAGCAGGAGAAATGCGAGAAGTGCGCAATTCGATTCATGACGGGTGACAAAAACGAGGAGGAAAAACTGCTCTCGGCCATAAGGAGTTTTGGCCAGTTCCAGCTGGACAGCAACATGCAACTTGCGCTGCATCGTGCGCAGGACAATCGCAATGCGGGACTGCGCAATGAGGATTACATTGAGCCAATGGATGATCACGAAACGATGTACAAGTGTCTGGAGGATCGGGCGTCGAGTGTCGCCTACTACGATCTCAACGATGAAGTGCAGCCGGAGGCGATAGTCGTCGACTTCTCACGCAACAAGGCGCTGCTGGAGGACAATGCCAAGCGTTCGATTATCAACATAACGCTGCAGGAGGCCAAGGATTTGATACGTCGGGCGAAAGTCAAGCGGGAGACTTTTGTGCCGCCCTTGAATCTAGAAGAGCTGGACGACGAGCTGGAATCGTCCATAGCCGATGCTGTCTCCAGTCTGGGTCGCAGCTCCGTCTGTCCCGAGCAGACCGGAGGCAAACCAAAGCCAAAGTCGCGCAAGCCACGCTTCAAACCAAAGATTACCATTAACAACTGCAATGGAACGATTAATCTGCGCAACATTGCGAGTCTTACCATAAACTGTGCCAGCGAGGAGGCGGTCAGCGCTGACCTACCTCTAGCTGAAGCTTTAGCTCCAGCTGCAGGTGCGGCAGCTCAATCCGCCGATTCCAGCACCACCAGCGATCCCTCCAGCTGCACACCCAGCAGCTCCAACTATTCTAGCAACGCCAGCTCCCGCTCCCAGTCGAAGAAACACAAGGAGACGAAGACCAAGGCAAAGAGCATTGATTCCACGCCCACAACGGACAACCACGAAGCCACCTGTGACTTTTACAATCGCCTCTTGAACGAGATCAAAAAGAGCCTCAAGCAAAAACCTACAACTGGAGTTGTCACAGGAGGAGCAGAAGCAACCACTGCGACAACAACTGCAACTGTGACCAGCAGCGATGCGGCTGTGCAGGTGCAGGCGGATGCCGACTCCAGCTGCGATGCTGGCGATGGGCCGGTCCATGTCACCAGCAGCGAGTCGGCGATCTCCTCATCCTCGCAACTGCAGCCGGGCAAGCGTTTGGTACTCAAAAACTTTGAGAACCTGAAGATCATCCTCGAGGCAAACAGCGGCGACGAGGACACTTTCCATCCCGTACAAATCGAACAGTGGCTGGCCGAGATTATATCCGAGACGGACCTGGAGCCAATGCAGAATACGGACATACTCGAGCACAGCAAAATCAACACCAGCGAGACCAATTAAAAGCGCATCCAAGCAGTTCCACAATCGTTCACAGTATTCCCTAACTAGATGTTATAGTTGCATATGTAGAAATCTAGTTGTAGTTTCCTTAGTAACAACATTTAAATTACTCCACTAATTATGTAATTACATTTACAGTTAATTGAAGTAATTGTAATTGCAAGTATTCAGCTCTGTTTAGTTCTGGCAACTGCCCACAGAATCAATTAGTTTCTTAAGTCTCACTTAAAACACGGCCTTTGTGGTCCAAGTCTCTGCATTTAAGATTCAAAAAAATATTGAAATTGTACCCACAAGTAGAAAAAAAAAACTGTGCTTTCGCATTCGTTGTACTTAAACTGAGTATTTAAATGCACTTTATTTTGTGAGTTTACAATCACATTCCAAGACTTAATATTGCACCATACCACATCAAAAATATACCACGTAAATTTAACACTTAAGATTGAGGGCAATTCCATTCACACCAAAAAAACAACAAATGATTTTTATATTTAATTAAAATGCAAACATTCAACTGCTAAATGTTTATTTAATGTGCTTTCTACCCAAAAACTTAACACAATTGAAACAGGTATTGTCAGATAAATATATATATTATATATATATTTAAGCATTATTATAATTGCTTAATAAAAAGTTCTCGTAAATGGATTTTTTTATTCCCAACTGATCCCCATTTATATATATATATATAAAAACAGTCATATATATAGAGATATAAAAATAAGAATGCTTCAAATTTGAACATAATTATAATTGCTTAAAAGGTTTCAACAATTTTAACTTTATGTGCAGCTGATAAAAAAAGCTGCTTCAAATGAAATCAAACTTCTTATTTTCTACAGATCCCCATTTATATATACATATATATATATATTTATATATATATTTATTTATATAACGTTATATATATTTCGAAATTGTACTTCAGCAAATTGTCATGCTGATTGTGCGCTTTGCTTTTGGTAAATTGACAAACGTTTTCTGACGCAACTTTTGGGAGAGGTTCTTGTTGTGGCCGAGGAGTGGTTGGTGGGTAAACATTTGACTTCCAAATGCGGTTAAACTGATAAGCATATTGAATGACTACAACGGACAAACACAAATCCGATTATACACGTATATAGATAAATGCGTTTTTGATGATTGTCTAAAATAATTACAAACGAAATTCTAAATCAAATGAACATTTAAAAATTGGTCTACTTCTAATATTTGCACGCTTTTTGGACTTAAGAACTACAGAAGATGTTTCTTTAAGTACACTTTGAACACAAACAGAGCATACGAGGTCATTGGTACTGTCTGGGGTCCGATTATGCCGACTTGGCGATTATGTCCAGGAGGTAGGGAGTAAAATAGGTAATAATGCAATCGGCGCCGGCACGTTTGAAGCCCTTCATCGATTCGAGGACTGCCTCACGGAGTGGAAAGGCGCCCGCCTTGGAAGCGTGATACAACATGGCGTATTCGCCGGACACCTGGTAAACGAACAGCGTGTGATACGGATAGGTGTCTTTGGTCTGGCGAAGGATGTCTAGATATGGCATGCCAGGCTTAACCATAAGCATGTCGGCTCCCTCGCTAACATCCCGCTGCACAGCACGCATGGCCAGATTGCGGGAGCCGCTGGGCAGCTGATAGCAACGACGATCGCCAAAGGCAGGCGCCGATTGAGCTGCCTCCCGGAAGGGGCCATAGAAATTCGATGCAAACTTGGCCGAGTAGGCTAGCAGCGAAACATTGTTTAGCTTGGCATCGATCAGCGCCTGTTTGATCGCCCGCACCCGGTTGTCCATCATGTCCGATGGGGCGACAACGTGGGCACCAGCTCTGCCATAGGCCACGGCTATGTCTGCAATGCGCTCGATGCTCGCCGCATTCTCTAGACCCGCATCTCCGAGCAGGCCGCAATGGCCGTGGGAGGCATAAGGACAGATGCACACATCGCAGGCAACGAGCAGATCTGGAAACCATTCGCGTAGCTTGGGCAGCGCCAGGACGACAGGATTCTGTTTGGAGTCCGCATGCGTGGCAAACTCATCCTTCAGTGCACAGTCCACGACACCGAAGAGCAGCACAGACGCTAGTCCCTTCGCCACCAGTGGCTCCAAGTGCTCGCGTAATCGATTCACGCCGTATCGTGAGATACCCGGCATGCTCGCTATTGGCTGCTCGTCGTCATCGTTGCTGATGATGAACACCGGGTACATCAGATTGTGTGGCAGTATTTCACAGCCTGATTCCTGCAGCAGACGCAGCGTTGAATGATGTATGCCACTGTGCAACTTTCGATCCATTTTTCCTTCACTATTTTTCTTCTTCCGCTGTCTTCGGCACTCGTTTCACTAATGCAATTTTTACTTTCTATTATTTCGGTTGTAAATCGATTATCGGTGTATCGACTTATGACTACAGTTTGGATTTATCGATTATTGTATTTTTGTGCCGCAAAACATCCGTTTGTATTGAGCGGTATGTTCAAATTAAAATTCAAAAATTATAGATAGCCTTGAGTTATATTAATTTGTTATATTTCTAAGCTGCAAAAAAATGCATAATGTAAGCAAACAGTTAATAGATTGACATCTAAATTTGTTGTTATATTTTTTAAATAAAATCCATGAACCTTGTTTAATTTATTTAAGCATGAAAATTTATGTCTTAAATCTGATTGTTTATCCTTTAGCAATTAAAAATGCATTTGAAAGAATTGTTTGATCTGCGTACGACATTTTATTAATCATTTTCAAACATTTCAAGTGACATCAGCTATAAGCTACACTCCTAACACTCTTAATTTCGCATACACATGCTCTCTCTCTCAATCTCCGTTTCTTGAGCGACTAATTGAAAATTAAATAATGAATTCTAAGTGTATATATTATATAAGAATATGAGTACGGTAGTATATAATGTATGTGTATATGTATATACTAGACGTTAAATACAATTTAAATAAGCACGAATAAGTACATAACATTTGCATTTTGCTCGTCCCAGACTTAGTTTATTTTTGCATTTGATTTTTGGCCTTTTTTTGTATTTTAAAATCAATGAACGTAAAACACAACTAAATATCCTAACTTAAATTATATCAACTGGACTTTTAAATATTTGGTTTGGTTATCAGATGCTAGTTACAGCCCTTGGAAGTGTGTGTGTTCATTTTTGGATGTCTTTTTGTTGTTGTTGTTGGTGATGCAATGTAGTTGCACTGTATAATTTGGTCGCAATCATGATTAAAATATTAGCCTCCACTAGGAAACCAGAGCATGATGATAGTGCACGCGTTTCTGGGAACGTTTCTGGCGACGGGGCTTAAGGTTCTGTGGCTTCTGCTCTGGTTTAGCAGCATGCAATATCACTGTGTAGCTGTGCAGCAGTATTAGCGGCTCCTTGGTGTCGTCCTGTGTTGCGGGTGTAAGAACATTTTGTGTGCTGGTTATACACGAGGGGATTGTTGTTGTTGTTGTTACTGCTGTTGTGGTTGTTGTTGTTGTTATTAAGTTCATACTACTCTCTAAATTTAAGTGTGGTGCTTGTAGTCGACGCGTATCTGTCTCCACTTGAGCTGGTCAAGCGAAAGTCACTTGATAGAAGAGCCATTCTTCCATGAAGGATGGCACAAATGCCTTCGTTGTGGAGAACTTCACTTTGGGTTTCAGTAAACGCAACTGATCCTCGAACAACTGCAGCGATTCTAAGCAACTGGTGCCATTGCCATGAGTCAAGTATTTGCCATCGGGCTTGAGCAATTGGAACGAATGCTCGAATATGGTGCGTATGAAATCCCAGCATTCGCCAATCGGTTTCTCCGATATGGGTATATCAGTTAGATCGCCAAACACATAATCAAACTTGCGTCCCTCGGCAATGAACTTCTTCATATAGTCCACACAATCACCCACAATTATCTCATACTGTTCGGTTTTGCGCTTCTCCAGAACATCGCCACAAATGGTGTTCAAGTACTTGTTGCATGCCTGCATCACAAGCTCATCAATCTCCAGCATGACCACATGCTTCGGATTCTCCTTAAGCAGCTCATAGAGTAGAGCCCCATCACCTCCGCCGAGTATGCAGATCTCTTTGCCCTCGTAGTTTTCAACACCACGACCCATAAGGGTCTCTGTGTATATCAAATCGGATTCGGCAATATCTGCATAAAGTTAAAAAGTTTATATTCGTTTACAATTGATTTTTTAATACGTAATGTGCAACCCTCGTCTGTTTTTGGACAATCGGCCATGACCTTAATTTGCACTTTTCATGCGCCTTCGTTGGGGGTTGCAAATTGACGTGTGTTGGTCGCATTTACTTACTTTGCAACTCGTCTAAAATTAGCATATTGCCCAAGGTCTTGGAGTGCATGATTTGTATCTTCTGAAACGGCGAACGTGCCTCATACACCAGAGTATCAATATCGTATTCAATAATGCGCTCATCTGTGAAACAATATGGGGAGAAATTACTACAATTACTATTAATATTTGAAGTGTAAGCGTAATTTTATACAAACTAAATACTTTGAGAGGTTTACTATATAAATATATAACTAAATGCGTGCAGAGAATTATATTTCTATACATATATATTCCATGTAAATTAATAAAGATATTAAAACAGAACTAATAAATATATATCGAATTTTAGAATGGTAAGATTAATGTATGCAAACATGCTCTGTGCTCTCATTATGTATATCAAATTGGACGAAGTGCTTCAAGTTGCTCAACTAATTATATGATTATTATGATATAGTTTAAGTTATGATTATTGAGTACGTTACCTGCGGATGGATAATACCTAGCCACATCGCCCCGCTTCAATGTTGGTATCTTTTGGCCCGAAAGGGCATTCAATTTTTTTGCTATGGCATTTTCCATACGTCTGCCAGTCTGTGGTGGTTTTTATAGTTGTTGTTGTTGTTGTTGTTGTACATTGTTGTTGGTACCATGAGAGAGAAATAGAGCGAACGAGCGGGGGTCGCGGGTGACGGTGAGACATGTGCATAGTAGGGTGTACGTACAATTTAATTTGATTACATATATATTTATTGGTTTTTTGTTTTTTTTTTTTTTAATTGACGAAATTTTGTTCATGTTGTAGTTGATGACGTTCATAATGACGATGATGATGATGATGATGATGATAGATAGAAGACCATAGACATCGTGTGGGTTTTTCGGTTTGTGTATTCATGGTAATATGAAAATAAGAAAAAAAAAAATTAAATAAAAAAAGAGTTTTTGAAAAGAAATCAAATGTCATAAGAAATTTTTAAAAATAAAACAAAATAATAAGCCAACTGAAACGAATCTAGCACGACGAAACAAGCATGCAACAATTGCCGCAATTATGAAGGCAATTTCTATAGGGTAAACCGAGTTTATATAGTACAATGGAATATATGAAAGACTACGATGGTATTTAAAAATGCCATTGAAAGGAATGCTCTTTGGTGGTTTTGTTTTATTTTTGTTTTTTTTTTCTTGTAAGAAGCAGCTTTGCAAATTTTAAGAGCCATATATAGATTGGCTAAGGGACCGTGCAACCAAATAGTTAATGAATATATGAAAGTATGCCGAATCTATAATTATAGTTTGTGAGTGATTCTTTTTTTTTTTTTTTTTTGCACAGCTTGAGGTACAAGTTTTTGCAACAGTTTTTAAAGATATATAGAGAGAGAGAGAATTCGGCAAAGGAAGATATATAGTACGAGTATAAGGATTTGCATAACTGTTGATATATACTGCATTTGTATGTTGCATACACGAAAAACTAGCAAAAAAAAAACTAAACTTATTTGTTTTTGTTTTGGTGTAAATTAATAGGTATTTTGACCAACCTGAGCTAGTCATGTATATGTCTATATATCCACCACGTTTTATCGGCGGTAAATACTTGGATCGATCGGAATCTAATTTTTGTCGTAGTATAAGTTCCATTGTTCGCATTGTCTGCAATTGTAAGTTTCTTGTCTTGTTATACAAGGCTTAGGATATTTAACCTAAGTATTGTATTGTTATCCTAATGCAATTGCAAATGCTGTTGTGTGTTAAAAATATATAAATGCAAAGACAAAATAAACTTAAAGATTCAATTAAAAAATTTTCCACAAGCGTAAACTTTTCAAGCATCTCATGTTTTTGTCACAACAAATATAGTCAGACCCCGCCAAACAACTATTTATAGTTTTGCGATTCGTACGAAAATGGAAAGTTTGCACAAGTGTTGTCGTCTGCTTCTGCATCAACAAAAACCAAATCTGATACAGTAGAAATTCTAGCTAAAGACGCGGTTAAAACAAACAATTAATCGATAAGCGAAAGTTGCCGGTGCAAAAAAAAATACACAACTATATTTATTTAATTCAGAAAAACATAAACAATGGCAAAGCTTTACAGATAAACGCAGCTGATTGAAAGAGAGGAGGGAGAGAGAGAGACGAGCGAATGCAGCAATCATTCTGGGAATCAATACAACAAATGCTCGAAAATTGCACCCACGTGCTTCCATCCACCCCGAATAAGACAAAAAGAGAAAGAGCGAAGAGCGTGTTATGCCGACGTGTGGAACTACGCATACCCTTTCCAATCAATCAGAGGCAAAGTATTGCCCGTAGGCCGCTCAACATTTTCATTTGTGTTAGATTTTTATCAGCTAATTATAAAGTTGACGCTAAAAGATAGAAACACGTTTTGCTGAACCAACAACAAATAAGACTTTCCGGATAGGGTATAAGACAACCGCATTATGATATAATAGGTACAAATACATACACATACGTACACATCTGGTAGTTCTTAAGGTCTTTGCCAACTCGTGATGCTTGATTAAGTACGCAACACGCTTTTAACACGCTTTCAACACTCTTTCAACAATATGCAAAAACAATGCAAGCAACGCTAATGGAATAAAATAAAAAGGGCGCACACTCACACCCACACACACACACAGATCCGAACAGAGGGCGGGCGAAAAATCAATTTCGCCTTAACGTTTGTGACTGCAATGGAAATCAAAACCCTTTTCGGGGGGCAGGCACCACACACACTAACAGCCGATTGACGGTTTGTGTGTGGCACGTGTATGGGTGCCATAGAATATATATGTGAGTTTTTGTAATAAAATAAAAAAAGTAAATCAGATAAATGTGTAGTGTGAGCTTTTTACATACATACATCAAAGGACATGATGGGTTCCTTGCCGTCAGCCAAATAATATTCCACATTGATGGTTAGCAAACCCTGCGGAAAGATACGGCAGGTGATTATCGTCTCCTTGTTCTCGTGTAGCACCGAAAAATAGCCATTGTCCATGGACTCCAGAGAGTATGCCAGTTCCAATTGCGAGAACACATGCTCCAGCTCGTTGCGGGCAATCCGGGCGACTTCCTGGCGTTGCATAGCCGTTGCCGTCTTGCCAGCATCCAGTGTGAAATCGAAGAGTATTGTCTGGGCAGCCATGTCTGCGTTCAGCCCGCCTAATGTGCGAAATACGAATGCAGATATTTACTGAACTTCGATTTGATTTTATCGTCACAGTGTGTATTTCTTATCGAAACGGCCGGTTAACAGTGTATGCAAATAGGTTACGGTCACACTACAACCAGCTGCTCTAAATGTTCGATTTAAAATTTGAAAACATCAATAAAAGAGTGTGAGTTGCTTGTCGTTTGACTGTGAGAAGTATCAATAATAAAGCATACTTCGTAGCTGTCAGTCGATGACGTTAAGTTCAAAGTGTTTGGCTTCTCTGATGTTTCTAACATAAATTCACTACATATAAGAGCACTGTTAACGCAATTGTGAGTCTGTTAAGGAACGCTCTATGATATTTACGATTACATGAATCGCGTAGCGACAAATCGTTATATCGAGTTGTGTATCGATTAACTTGGCCAAATAAACAATATTCAGTTTGTGTTCGCGGGCCATGACACACACGAGAAAGCATAAAATGTGCTAGATCGAGGCACAAGGTCGCTAAAAAAGTGTTAGTATCGTTTTTGTTGCAGCCTGCTGTGCCTGAACCTGAACCTGAACTTGAATTTAGTTTTGTGCGTTGTATGCTGCTGTCATTGTTGCAATTGTTGGTGTTTCAGTGTGCTCGAGACTTCGCTAGATGCCTCACAGACATTCAAGGCAACAAGAGGAAAAAAAACTAACGTTTGCGGCAACAATGGGCTGCTAATTATAAATCCCAGCATAGCAGCGCACCGGCGCACAAATCAACTGATGTCGCCAACAAATGCTTTGCCTCTTATTTATTTCTATTTATTATTTTTATATTTTTTTTTTGTGCGTGGGCGGACGTCACAGCCACCGCATCGGCAACTAGATGCCAATGTCGTTACGTCTTCGTTGTTTTTGTTGCTGTTGCTCTTTCTTTTATTCCTCTCTTTATTTCTTTCTTATATTCCTGCTGTTGACTTCCTACAATTGCTCTAAGCAACGCGCGGGGGAGGGTTGATTTCAAAGTTACTGCTGCTGGCCCGTTTTTTTTTATATATATTTTTTATTACGATTAATATTGATTTTTTTTCCAGCGCTCGCTGATTCCTGATTCATTTTAGTTGAACCCACGCACAAGAAGCGGCAGCAGGTAAGTGGAATGAGTTAAGTGCCCATTATAAACACCATTTGATTAAAGTCTTAATATTGCAGCACCAAACAGCAAAAACTGTTAAAAGCTTAACATGGGCTGAGCATATCAGTGGAAGGATTGCATACATATAAATATATCTGAAAATGTATAACGTCATCAGGCAAACATTTTGCCAGTAATTGCAACCATTCAAAACTGCTGCAACTATTTGAATAAAGTAAACTCTCGCAAAATGGAACGAAGCATGAATCTAATTCAATACGAAAAATACAAAAATCGATTAATTTAAAGTTGAAACTGTTAGAAATACCACAAGAAGCTAAATTGCTCATCAAAGTTCACAAAAAAGAAGCACAAACGGAGAAACATGTGATAAAAACCAAGTATTTCATTGAGCGACTGCAAATGTATTGAAATTGCTCAAACAAATCCTGGATAACTATAAAACAAATATCTATATTAATTAAACATAGTTAATTAAAGTCTCCAACATGCACCGGAGTGCGGGCAGCGAGGAGCGCATCACAAACAGTCCGCGTTCCACACAAAAAACGGGCACAACCCTCTTCGGGCTGCTCAGCAAGCGGCCCAGCAAAGTGGAACCGCATCCGGTGACTCCCGAATCGCCAGTGGTGCAGCAGCGACGACCCACATCGGCATGCGGCCAATACGATGTCAGTTTCGCCAAATGCTCTGCGGAAGCGAGCACACACAAAAGTCACACGTTGCCCAACAATTCCAATGCGCTGGACAAGTCGCACAGTGGCCTAATCAGCTTTCACAGACGTGGCAATCCCACTTCAAAAAGCAAAGGCCATGTACATCGTCATAGCAGCGATGCCGGATCGCAGAGTGATGGCGGTGCAGATGTGAGAATGCGCCGGAAGTCACCAAAGAAACGTTCGCCAAATCATAATCGACTTAGCCATCAGTTCAGTCTGTGTTGCAAGGCCGAGAAGAAACCGCTAACGCCACCAATTTCTGTGCGTTACAATTCAATACCAGATGCCGTAATTGAAGCTGGAAATACTCTGCGACGCGATAATCTTTCGCTCAGCTTGAGCATGATGGACAACTCGGGTTCGCTGCACTCTCACTCAAGCGAGGGCGCCACATCCACTCAATTGCCGGCGCCACAGCGTTCGCGTCCGCGTCCGTCCAGTGAATGCGCCAGTGCACCCGATTCTCCAGTGGCTAACAAAACGTTTTTCCCGCAGTCCGGCGCCAGTACCTCTGGTGCCTCCATTCAACACTCGCACTACTCTCCCTCGAATTCATCCAACCGAAGCGAAACGCTGCAACGGGCTCCAATCCGGCCCATCGCTGTCTCTGCTTGTCGATCGCGATTGCGCCTCAAACTCTTTCCGCCGGGTCAAGATTTGCCACCCCTGACTACGGATGAGAGTAAGGATAACTTAAAGCGAGCCACAACGCCACAGCATATGTCTTCGCCAAACATTGCCATGCTACCGGATCAAGTAGATTCGGGCATCCCAGAGCTGCCCGGAATGCGTTTCATGTCGCACGAGAACATGACGCTGCATCGTCAGGGTTCCGGTTCCAATTTGGCCCGACAGGCTCTGATGGCAGCACAGGCTTTGAATCTGATACCAGCGGACAAGGCTCGCGAGCGCAGCTATCTAGATGGGCGTCTGGGTTCCTCTTCGCTACTGGGGCCAAGCGAGCTGAGTCGAGTGCTGCCGCAGAAAGAAGTTACCATCTTCGTGGGCACCTGGAACATGAACGGCCACAGTCCGCCCAAGTGAGTAACGTCTTGTTTCCAATAAATAGCATTTTACTTGATTTGCTTTCTTTCCGTAGACAAATGAACGATTTTGTGTTGCCACCGAATGTGGAACATGTGCCCGACTTGGTTGTCATGGGCACCCAGGAGTCCAGTCCGGATCGTTTCGATTGGGAGGTGACGCTGCAGGAGACACTGGGACCCTCGCATGTGCTCTTCCACTCGACGACACTGGGAACCCTTCATCTGGCCGTCTATATGCGTCGTGATCTCATTTGGTACTGTTCGGCGCCCGAGGATGCCTCGATGTCTGTGCGCACGGGATCCGCCTTTCGCACCAAGGGCGCTGTGGCTATATCGTTTTGCCTCTTTGGCACATCCATGCTGTTTGTGACGTCCCACTTGACAGCGCATCAGCAGAAGGTCAAGGAGCGCGTCTCGGATGTCAAACGCATCATCAATGCCCTGGATTTGCCCAAGAATCTGCCCAACTTACGGCACAAGAACAAGGATGTAACGCAGAATTTCGACAATGTCTTCTGGTGTGGTGATCTCAATTTCCGGTTGGGTGAGCCACGCGAGAAACTGCTCGAATGGATACAGCATACCAAATTTCCGCTACCCTCGCATTTGCCACATGGTTACATGCACACGGATCAGCTGTCCTCGGTGCTGGCCGATGGCGCCGCCTTTCGTGGCTTCATGGAGGCAAACATTACGTTTCCTCCCACTTACAAAGTATAATTATATATTATAAATAATAATATCTATTATAAATTAATGTTTTTCGCTTATTTGCAGTACGATCCCGGCAGTCAAAACTTTGATACGTCCTCTAAGCAGCGGGCGCCAGCGTATACGGATCGCATCCTCTACAAATATCGCCAGGTGCAGGGTCTGGTCATCCGGCGACAGAGCACTGTGCCGGGCATCTCGACGCCCACACAGCCGTATATACAGTGTCTGCTATATGATTCGGTGCCGTCCATAACTACATCTGATCACAAGCCAGTCTGGGCACTGTTTCGCACGCTAATAAGAGCGGGATCCGATGCGTAAGTGAATCTTAAATGGGACAGTGGAATGTAATTTAAACCATTCTTTATTTTGCAGCATACCCCTGGCGGCTGGTCTGTTCAGTCGAGACATTTACTTGGAGGGAATGCGTCGTCGACTAAATAATCAATATACTGGCGCCTCCGCTGTGTGTGCCATACAGTAAAAACTAAATATGTGCAATGCAATGGATAACAGCTCCACAGCTGTAGTTATAGTAAAACCGCGAGCTACGACGAGTAGCTGTCTAGCCCAAATTATATATATATCTATATACATATATTGAAATCTATTATGGGTACAAAAGATATCTCTATGAAAAAAGTTAGTCATGTAGAACAATATACCAAAGCAGCGGCTTGTAATGTGTCCCAAGTCCCAAAAATGCTTTAACACGGTTGTGTGTGGCCTTTGTAGCATGTAACTAGTTAGTTAATTAGTTAATTAGTTAGTTAGTTAATTAGTTAGTTAGTCTGTTAGCTCATCTCTTGGCTTATCTCGAATAGCAACAAATACCAAAGTTCGAATAGGTTTAAGTGTTAGGCGCTGCCTTTTTGCCTTGAGGCCTTATATTAATTAAACGTTCCTTACGAATTACAGGCGCAGTCAAGACAGAAACATAATTTTTTTAGTGTTTAAATTAGTTAAATCTATTAGTTAATAATTTAGTGCAAATGAAGTTAAAACTTGAATGTAAAATAACATATACAAACTTAAATATACCTATACTATATATATATATATATACATATATTTATTTAAAAGTATTTTGCGAACAAAATGTTCAGCAAATGCAATTGTTAATTGTTATAGCTATGAATTTATTTAATTATTTATTATTTTATGCTTGTTTAATTATTTTTAATTCTGTAAAATATTTGTGAATAGTGAAATCTATTATTTTCTTATAATTTAAATCACGACTTGCTTTTTAATTGCATAATGCATGTGGATGCCATTAACAAATCCAATTTCAAATTGGACAAGTGGACAGACGAAACTCATAAACAGTCGCCGCCACAAGAGTGCCAAGCCATGATGGCCATGATGTGCCCGCTGGCAGCACTCGACTATGCAGCGGCGGCAGCAGCAGTTCGGTTATTTACCAAAAAATTCGCCAAAAATGGACAACAGCCGTAGCGGAGGGGCAGGGGCAGGTGGAGCATGTGACCCCCAAAAATCCTCCACTCTCCAGTTGCAGTCGAGAAGCCCTCTCCGCACACACGCAAATATGTTAAACTTTTGACCAATTTCAACTCGAGTTGAATGCCGCTAGCAGGCGGTGCTCTGGACGCAGTACAGCAATTTATTGCCATGGCGATTTTGGCATCGGGCATCGGTAAGGACAACCACCACTGCTCTGCCCCCACTCCCCTCCCTCCATAAGTGGCCTCGCGAATGAGCTCGATTGTGGTTATAAGAGCACACACATGTAGACCCTACTTTTGCCTGGATGGGACTCCCTACTTTTGTCAGCTGCACCCCCCCCCCCCCCCCCCCCCCCCCCCCTATCGCAGTGTCATCCAATTGACCAAAAATCATTGAAGGGCTGCCAGCACCACTGCCTGCTGGCTGGCTGGCTGCATTCAGGCGGGTGGGGTGTGCCAAGTGGGCTTTTGTGTATTGGCCAATGTGTCTGAGCTTGTCTCTGCAAGCAGAGCAAAAAAAAAAAAAAAAAAACAAATAGAAAAAAATAAAAAGCGAACAACAATTTCGCATCCGTTTTGTTTATTGCAATTTCAGTGTTGTGGTCAGTTGCCAGCTTTCAGTTTTCCGTTGCCACTGGCGAAATACGTAAAGTTTGTGCCTACTTTTAATAGTGGGTTTTGGGGAATGGAACCGCGACTGAAATTAGTTTTTGCATTGCAAAATGCAACTCGCATATATATATAAATATAAATAAATGTGGCAAGCCTGGCCAAAAAATGTGGAACTCATTTCCGTATCCAGTTGCACGTACAAAAAAAAAATTAACCACAATATTTGAAATTATATTAACATTGAAGTCAAGCAACTTGGCGCATAAAAACTATGCCCCTACATCCTTTGAGGGATGTGCTTGTGTATGTGTGTGTGTGTGTGTGTGTGTGTGTGTGTGTGCTGCACATTAATATCCTGTGCGCACTCGTACGTGTTAATATGACTTTATGACTTCATATGTGTCCATATTTTTTGTCGTCTCTTTTGGCGCTTCACACTAAAAACTTTTATTGTTAGTTACGCTCTGCTCTGCTGCTGCTGCTGCTGCTGCCTGCCACCATCAAAGCAACAATTTTTATTCAAAGTGTTGGAAGATGCAGATATTATTAAAATTTCCCATTCGTTACGCTGCATACATTGCATATGTATATGTATATATATATAAATCAGTAGCTCGCATCGTCAGACGGCGAATATTCTTCATATACATGAAACTGGCGCGTAGGGAAAGACTATAAGGATAAGGATAAGGATGTGCATTATGACAGAAAAACAGACTGACTGATAAGCTAACTGTGGAACAAAAAGCACAACTCCACTCGAAGTTTATTCAAGACGACTTAAAATTAAATTAAATTTAGTATATAAATATTTAGTATACTTGATTATCACTATGAAAATACGCGACACGCCTTTGACCTGGAATGACTATGAACGAATTAAAAAATAAATTTTAATTGTATTCAATACGAATAACATTTTTAAAATCTAATCTTTGAAATTAAATATGTATTAGATATAATTTAAATTCAACTAATTAAAAGAATATTTTTTGGGTATCATAAAAACACTTGAACATATTTATCTAAGCTTTGTACATATCCTGATTTGCATAAGAATTCTGTAAAGAGTTTATTATTATAAAAATATATATAAATTATTTTGATATCAATTATTTCTTATATTTATATATTTTATTCCTTTTTAAACAAAGATATTATACATATTGTTAAATCAAATCCTATTGCCCGACTTATGTATTGATTTTTAGAGCCGATCTTTCAAATGTTGCCCATTGCTGTTGGCACAGATCGACAACAAATAAGTTTGAAAGCAGTTAAGCAGCACTTTATGCTGCTTTTCGTTCCGTTCCCATTTCTCTATATGTGCTTTTGTAAATGGAGCCCCTCGCAGCCAGCTTGGGTAGTTGCCGAAGCCACTTGAAGAGCTTATTGTACATTTCAAACAACTCTATTACGAATATTTTTCATATTTTCTGCGCAGCAGCGGCACACAAAAAAAAAGAAAAAAGTTAACATTAAACGTGGCGAAAGGCCGAAAAGCCAGCATCTGAAGCAGAATTGGTGGCACAGCCAGTGGCAGTGCCATGGATTGAGTAGGTACTGGCGGAGGGGAAGGGGAAACGAAGCAAGTAATTCGCATGCGGCACGTTACATTCTCGCAATAAAAAATGAAAACCGTTTTGCATGCATGTGCTGACGTCTCCTCAATAAGTGTGTGTGTGTATGTGTGTGTGTGTGTGTGTGTGTGTGTGTGTGTGTGTGTGTGTGTGTGTGTGTGTGTGTATGTGTGTAAAAAGTAATAAATGTACGTGCCGCACTGAAAGCACACAACAAAAACAGCAGCATCAGTGGAAACTACACACGCACTCACACTAAAGCATACGTGTAAATTTAGAGTCGAAAAAGATGGCGTTTCCGTTTCCGCTTTTAGTCACTGGCCCGCACATGTCACACTGCATGCAAATTCACGCATTCCCGTTATGGGGATGAGCGGTTCGGTGTGGAGTGGAGCGCAGCAATAAATGCAATAAAAATAAACTACAATTTTCTATGACTACTTCTTGCACTTGTAATGCAGACAAAAACCACCCACGCATTCACCACCCACCATCCCCAATCCCCATCTCCCTTGCCCCATCCCAGCAGTCAGCAACACATTACTTTCTATTATGCGCATTCTTTTCCTTTGCGATTTTTTTTTTTCGTCTCTCCTCCTCAGCGATGTTTTATGGATTCGGGGTTGGGGTTGGTGCCGAGTGTCATGGATGATGAGGGGGGGAGGTCGGGGAGGAGTCGCACGCTTTTGCGTTTGAAGTAGCTTTGGATTGTATAAAAGTAACCATAGCTACCATAATTTAATGAAAACATAATCTGCATGCATAAAAAACACAGAAAGTCATACCTGAAGCCGCCAACAGGGTAACAGGAGGCAGCACAAGAGTTGGGGAGGGGGTGGTGGATTGGAGAAACATTTTTATTAAATGCTGGCGCGATTCGTTTTCGAGAGATTGTATAAAATGCACAGCGTCATCTCTTTTCCACTTGATTGTCAAATTACAATATCTTCACGACTTAGTTGGATGATCTGTTAAGGTGATAAGGAGTGCATTGGGAAATCGAAAAAAGGAACGAGAAAATCTAAATGAAAATGATCTCAAATATATAAGAAAAAAAATTTAAGTATATCAATAAAGATCTTATATTAAATATGTGGATAATAGTAATTATATCGATCAAATCAATTCTTTTTTAATCTTAAAAAAATATTAATAAATTTGATATAAAACTTTATCTAAAAAAATCAATCTATTTTTGAGTTTTGTAAAATGGTTTTTATTTTAATCAACTACTCAAGACAACACACCAAGCATTGCCAAGTATCTGGTTTCGTTAAATACCACCTCATTTTTTCCAATTTTCATTTATTTTTTTTTTTGTAATTTTTTTCGCGTTGCGTTTTTGATGGTGTTTTTTTTTTTTTTTTTTTAAACTCGCTTTTTTAGTCAGAGCGCCAGGCTTGGTTCACAACAATAACTTGAGCAGCGACTTGAGTAGCTGGCAGAAAAGTTTCCAAGACAACTCCTTTAGTGGCGCAGTATCATCCGAGTGCCTTCTGCAGAAAGGACGGAGAAAAAAATCGCAGAAGGACTTCTTGCTAAATATCCTTTAGCCTTTGCGAAATCAGTAAAGCGCAAAGGACCACTTGTGAATACGCTTTGATGCGCGCGGTTTTGAGTGCGAGTGTAACTGCCAGTGGGGTGGCAGGGGTGTAAGGTGGGGAGGGGAGCTGGCTCGCTTCTTTTTTTTTGCCCTGTTTGATATTTATTCTGAGTTGGCTTACAGTGCTTGGTGCCTTTGTTGTTGCGGCTGTGTTGGCATCAAGTATTTCGTGAGTAGCGCAAAATACGCGAGCGCGAAATGTAATAAAAACATTTTTTGCCAAGCAGCAGCAGCAACAGCAGCATCAGCAGTGGGAACAACGGCTACAAGGACGACAACGTTGGCAGTTGGATGGCCAACGTCTTATTTTTTTATATGCCGTCGTCATACTAAAGACCACTTCTAGTACTGAGCTCTAGTCGGTGCGGTGCGGTGCTGGGGGGGAGCGGACTGTTGGCTCAAAAGTATCTACAAGATATTTTTTAATACATGCACACGACTTTGAATTCACTTGCAAATATCTATACAGCTGTTATCCATTTGTTGTTGTTGCTTTAATCAAAAACATTCCATTTATATATATATATATATATATATATTTATTTATAGTTAGAAATATGTATTGCATTTTGTGCATGCTTCAGAATTTTGTTCGTTGCCAAAATGCGCTTTAAATATTTATGAACGCAATTTGCATAAAACATCATGTTGCTAATTTGCATTTGAAGTTTTTTTTGTTGCCGGTCACAAAAGTCATGTTGGGGATACTTTGATTTTGGTGAACTACGCCCCTTTGATGTCCTGTCATGTTTAACTGGTTTTCGATACGCTTTGAACCATAAGTGTAAGTTAGATTTTGAAAAAGATTTTGCAATTCAAATTACCTGCAATCGCTGGGGAAGGATGGTTGGAATGATTGGATTATGGGGTTTCAGGTCAGCAGCTGGCTGGATTGTGGCTAGTTGAGGGGGTGTTGCAGCATCTGGCGCTGCTTACAAACAGTTTTTCTCATTACGTTTCGAGGGTGGCGCCACTTATTGGCCACTCTTAGGCCTATTGGAAACTCATTAGTTGGCCTCTCTTACGTTCAACTTTAAACTAATAATGTGGCTGTCTAAGGCCCCAGTGGACAATTGAAAAATTTCAATTCATGTTCATGTTTGGTTGGCAAGTGGCGAGCATGCAACCAATTACGACGACCAGGCGGCAAAACCAATCTCAATCTATGGCATCAAGTGGACAAATATAGACTATATACCAATGCAATGCATTGACTACACTTTCGAGTATGCTTCGCATGTGTGTGTGTGTGTTGTGTGTGTGTGTGTTTGACGTTCTAGTCTCCATTTGGTATTCAAAAACTGTGCGTCTATGTGATTTGACGCATATTTGCCAAACATACACAGACATACATACAAATACATACAAATAGGCATAGAGATCGACTCGTTTTAGCTACGAATGTAACTGTGAGATACGTTTTGATGCTTCAGGCAGGCTGTGCTTTCAAAACTAGAAAGCACGCACACAAACACGCACACACACACACGCACACGCACACACAATTGCTTCATTTTGCAAAACGACTTTTATTAAACCAGAAACAAAGTCAAGTCTCAGCACCAGCTAAAAGCTAAAGCCATAGCAAAACCTTTTGCCGATAAAGATGACTACACTGAGAGAAAAATTCAACGTATTTAAAACTAATCATATTTACCATTAAAATTAGTAAGTAATTTTATATAAGCAGCTTGGAAAGTTCAAAACTTAAATAAAAAAAATTATTTTAAAAATTGGATTTAAAATCGCAATTCAAAATTTGTTTTAAGTATTTTATAGTTAATCAAGCAATTCTACTATTAATTACTTAAAGATTTGGATTCGTGCTTAGATTTTAGAATACTTGATTAAATGTCATTCTCTCCGTGCACCGTCCAAAAGGGTGTATTAGGTTTTGGGGGGGGTCTTCTCGCAACGGCTGCGTTTGTGGCTGCCACTGCGGCTGTTGCCAGCATCGAGGCAGCTGTCAGCTAGGCAATCGAAGTGTGTGTATATATGTGTGTGTGTATATGTGTGTGTGTATATGTGTGTGTGTGTAGCTATTTGTGTGTGTGCCTAGTTATGGTAAATATTCATATTTGTAACGTATGCACAATGTGTTGAAATTAGCATTTATGAATTTTGTGCCAAATGCCGAAATGGAACTGAAACAGACGTCGCCGAGCGGAATGCTCCATTGTACTTACTTATATAGCACCACAAATACAAAAGCGAGTTCACTTAAACACACACACACACACACTACATTTACACGTCAAATGAGTTGGGCCCGCCCATTTACCGCCCCCCCAACTGTTGGCTGCATTATGCGCAAGCTTCTTGGTTATGGGGTTTTTGTGGCTCTTTTTGAGGCAACCCATTTGCATTTAGATTGCGACAGGAAAACTTAGTGTTTGCCCAAGACCTGTCCGGTGTCCACATCCACAGTGAGTGACATCTGTGCCTTATGATTCTTGCCTGACAACTTGTAAGCCTAAACAACCGGACGGAGTTCAGCCTGACATAATTATGAGCGACAAAGTTCAACTTTGCCATTGAGGTAACTTTGCCACAGGCAGCAGCAGATCATGCAACATGTTTCCCCAACATGGAACAGGTCAACTAATTTAACAACAAATTTAAACTTTTTCGCTCTGCTGTTTTTTGTTAAACATTTATTTATTTATGCATTTTATCTGTTGAGTATTGCAGCAAACATTCGAAGATAAGAATTTTTGTCCAAATAAACAATTATTTTTTTTTTATTTTGTGCAATTAGTGATAAAAAAAACAAACATAGCTAATCTAATCAGTAGATGAGCAAAACAGAGCTATAAACAAATTATCATAATAATTATAAAAACAGAGCACTTTAATCCAACTGAGATTAGGCATTGAAGCTGAGCCAGTTGGCTGGATTGGTGACCGTTATTTGCTCGACCTGGTCAAGAGTTACGCCGCGCTGGAACATTCTTGGCAGTATATTCATGTGGATGTGATGATAACCATGTCCGCCATAGGATGTCTGCATAAGAAATTCCAAATTAGCCACATTCACAATGAACATATTAAGAATTACCAATCGATGCTTTGTGTGTATATCGTGGGACATGAGCAGCCTGTCCACGAGTCCTTCTTCGATCAGCTTGATGATGTTATCGATACGCTGGCCATCGGAGATCATGTCCACAGCTGAATTGAGTTGATAGTAGGAGCACTCGGTGCCAAAGAGATCGTATTGCAGATAGCAGCCCATCTTGGCAAACTCGAGCAGCTCATCCATGTCAAAGAAAGTGCCTGCAACAGGAGAATACTCCCTTGGCCAAAAGTTCAATTTGGCAATCTCAATCTTTATCATGCTTACGATCTAAATGCGACATGACTAATTTGTTGGCCCGCCCACCGGCCTCCAGATAGAGACGCAGAATCTCAAAGGGCGCCTTGGACACACGATGCGGATGCAGCGAGACGCCACAGCCGAGTACCTCCTGAATTTCGCCAGCGGCACGCAGTGCATGTCTTTCGAACTCTATAAAAGCAACGAATACACTGAGAAAAAAAATAATATTTTTAATTTATGCTGTGCTCACCTTGAACGGGATAAACGCTGGCCACCTCGCCAATGAAACCACTCTTCACCATGCTGCCATTGACCTCGATGCCCGTGAGGATGTCCTTTGAGTAGAGATCCGTCATCTGTTCGACAGAGAGATGCTTGTGCGTGGCATCCTGTGTGGCGTGTATATAATGTCCTGTGCCTGCTATGAAATGCACACCAGTTGTCTTCGCCAGATCCACAATGAACTCCAAATTGCGCTTCAGACCATAGCTGCTGTTCTCCACAATGGCACCGCCACCATGTTTCTTATAGAGCAGCACATCCTTCCTAGATGCTTCCAGTGCCTCTTCATCGTAGAAGCGCACGTTCTCCTTGCTAGAATATGGATACAGACGAACATAGCCGAGCGTCGCCATGCTAATCTTTTGCTCCAGCTCACTCTCGAAGTCTGCAGGCGGTGCCTTGTAGAAGTGCTCAAAGTCCATGGCCACATGCTCGTGTGTGAGAGTACGGCCCAGCAGATTTGGCGTAATTGTACCAAGAACTGCAGAAGATTGGGTCAGTCGATTGTTTTCATTATGTAAAGCAAATGTTTGTTTACATATATAAATATATATTGAATGTGAGATAAGCGGCTTTTTTTTTACCTATCTCTTTCTCTCTTTAACAATAACAGTTCAGTTGCCGGTGTCAACTCACCAGTTTGAATTTTCGACATTTTGCTAATGTTAATTGAGGTCACGGTTTATTAGGATTCTCTCTCAGCTGCTCTCTTAAAATCTCTTAGTTGGCGTTTCTCTTTTTGTGTGCTGCTGCGTGCAATCGCTTTGAGTGCAGATTACAAACTGATCGCCGACGCAGAGTTCTCTGCGTTGGTAACTTGATTATGCTGCTCACTTATCGCATTATACTAAAAACCAAACAACGCAAATATACATACATATATATACATACATACATACATACATATTTAGATATAAACATGCAAACGCAACGGCAAGTAGGTAAATAAATACTTTTTGTTGAAGATAAATTTCGGCTTTGCTCGGACTAATTTTATCTCAGATTTTATATTTCTTTACAAATGACAATTTAATAGAGATATTAAAAGCGCACTTGAAAAGCTGATATGATAAGATTAAAAAAGTAAATTTCACTTAATAAGTAATTGGGAAATTATATGCCAAACATTTGTCAAGCAAAGATATTTTGTATATTTTATATATACAACACATATGAATTTTTAAAGTTATTATTATAGATAAGAAACACTTAAGACCTAAGTCAACGCATATTCATTTGTCATATTTCCCAGCCATATAATTAAAAACAATATTATTGCACACAGTCGGCAAGTATTGTCATCTTTCAGATTGGGATAAAATAATAAAAATAATGACAGTCGTTGCTCTGCTTTGTTTTTACTGCAAATACACATTTTACCCTCACTTTTATGTGTGTTGCTTTTACTGAGTTGTTTTTATTGGAAAAATTCAATTGACTTTTGATTTTTATTGTTGTTCCCATAACGGCGTGTGACTGAATCGAACAATGATGATATTACGACTGTGAAAAAGTATTGAAATGTGAATTTTTGTCAACCATTCGAAATGCAGATTGGCTTTTGAACGTCTCTACTTTGTTGACTTGTTCATAAAAATCAACTGGCAATTTTTTAGTAGATTTGGAGGGTCCTAAATGGTTCTTAAAATTTGCATAATGTCCCGATAACCGACTGAGCAAATGGCTTACAGCTGCTTATAGCCAAAACCGAGCCTGTTCAATTTGACAATAATAATTTATTGGAACTTGTAATCAATCAAATTGAACAGCAAATTTATTAAATGACTTTTGAGACATAATCGCGGTATCATTTTTAAGTTTATTATTATTTTTTATATAAAAAAAATATAGTTAATCAAAATCGGTTTAAAAAACAGACAAAGTTGTCAATTTTATGATGAATTTCGAGACAGAATCGCGACTCCTTCTTTGAATGTATTATTCATTTGGAGAACAAACTATGATTAAGAAGCCAAAGTAATAAAGCCCATGAGAATTTTTAACCATGCAAATAGGATAAATTCTTTATTAATTTTTTTTTACATATAGAGCAGACTTTAGCTTATGTCATCAGTTTGCCTGAAGGAGGACTTTAATGCCCATTAAAATGCATTAATTGCTCTGCGATAATGCGATAATTAATTATGTAATTTGAACATTTAAAAGCGCGACACATTGCAGCATGTAAAAATGCCACTCGATTATACCACATACGGAGTGCAGATTAAAAAAAAGTCGTAGTACTGAGAAATATGGTAAAAGGACTGTAAGCCAAGACACTTTGCCAGCCATTTGCATTGGACTCTTTTGCTTGCACTTGTTTTATGGTCTTTTCGTGCATTTGATTAATGAGTTTGGCCTGCGGAACGAGTCGAGTTTCTGTTCCCGTTGATGCGCATTTTTAAGAGTGTGTAAAAGAAAACACATACAAATATGTCCAGCTTGAAGGATTCAACGGTGGTTAGTGCTCTGGCCATGATCTGTGAGTGGTGGTTGTGTGGCATGTTCCTTTGTTTAACTACTTTTACTACTCAGCTTTCGGTGTCGCAAATGGGGTATAATCTGGTTAGCGGCACAAATGATGATGACGAACGCAAAGGGAAACGACGACGACGACGACGCGGACAACATTTAAGGACAATTGCTGTGGCTAATGTGACACATATTGTGACAAATTGCATGAGGCTGCCGAGCGGGGGGTGGATGCTCAGTAAACCAACACGTGCACTGCTCCCTTCCCTCCCTTCAATAAAGGGTAGCAGGTTTTTTTTTTGTAATTCAAGCAGGCCTATTAGCTATGCAGGAATTGAATTCTTTCAGCTAGTCTATCCTTAAATTATCCCTATACTCATCTAAGAACCAATCCCTATACCCATATATATATCCCTTCTGACTATATTATATTTTCTGACTTACTTTGTAAACATAGAGAAACTACTATTAAATGTATATTTGAACATGTATTTACACAAACAAATACAAATTTTAAAATATTATATTAAATCTGACTTATAACATTTATTTTGGTATAAAATATAAGATATTAAATTAATTTAATTTCTGTTTTTTTTTTTATAGAAATTCCTTAGATTTTAATTCTATTAAAACTTAAAAATCATATAAAAATATTTAATTATTTTTATTTTGTTACTTTGTTTAATTTGTTGCATAATTTGAAAATAAAATTTTCTAAGTATAAAACCTGAATAAAATATTTTTCTAGAATGAAAAATCGTTTGCTTTTCAACAAGAGTTCAGCTTAAGCCCCGCCCCCAAAAAAAAATGTTGAATGCATGCCAATGGTATCTGTGGCCCCTGCATGCCTCAGATATCTCAGTCGTCACCGATTTTAGCTGAAATGGGGTCGCTCGACCCGCGCCACAATGACAGCTCAGTGCTGTCAACGGGGTCGCCCCGAAGAGGACACATTGAACGAACAATGCATGACGAATCGGTATTTTACGCCCATTTTTGGGAAATGTGCCCATTTTTGGGGTTGGTTGTGGCAACTGCTGCTGTTGCTGCTGATGTTGCAGCTTCTGCTGCTGTGTTAAACGCTTTGTTCTTGTCAACTGAGTGGAACGAATTTTAGCGCTGCACCTGCACGACGCAACCTTGCGCTGGGTGGTTGCACTTGGGGGTTGGGTGGCTGTTGCGTATTGCCTGCACGTGCAACTGCAACACTACGTTAATCGAGTTTCTAGCACATTAACATTTTTTTTTTTTTTTGATTTATTTTACAAGTTCTAATTTTGATTTTGGCTTAAAATTGTGTTTAGCTTAGCAGGCGGCAACTAGTGATCCATGGACTCCTTGCCGCCACATTCGCCATAGGCGCCCAGCTCCTCGGGCCGAAAGTAGGAGCTCTGCATGCTGTAGAGTCGATCGATCGGATTGATCATTGGCGTCTGCGTGAAGGGACCCATCAGCTGCTGAAAGGTCGCATAGCTCAAACCCAGGATGGTGTTCAGAATCGGTTCGCTGTTCTTGTTGCAGTTTTCTAAGAAGTGGAATTGGTTTACAAAGATTCTATTTGAATATTTTAGTTCTTTTTTACCCTTGTTGGTTTCCATGCAACTTAATGTGCCCTGTTCCTGTTCGTCCTTGATGTTGCAACGCAGTCTTGTCAGTCCGTCGGAGGTGGCAGAAAATGGCGACTCCTGTTGCGATTCGCTATCACTGTGCGCTTCGTCCTTGATTTTGGTCGTCAAGCTGCTATCCTGCGACTCCTGCGAGTCCTGGGAGTGTGTGTCGCTGACACCTTTGGCGGGTGGCTCCTGTTTCGCTTTCTTCTGTATTTTCTTGACTTTGGCACGTTGGTTCTGAAACCAGACCTGGATGAGTGATCGATAATAGATTAATATAAAATTGATATATTCATCAAATTATTTATACTTGTACAATCCTTAGGCTGAGTCCCGTATCCTTTGCCAGGTTTTCTCTCACTTTGCGGCATGGCTTGGGTGAGACCTCAAAGGATGCTTTGAAGGCACGCCGCTGCTGGGTGTTGAGAATGGTGCGTGGTCGCTTGGGTCCACGACGACCATCCATTTTGGGTGGAAACAGGTCATCAACATAAAAGTCTACAAACATGCATTAAATGAGGGATATATATATATTTTCGATTCTAGACTCACCATAGCCCTGCAGCATTTCGACCTCCTTTTCGTAGTCGAAGCGACAGAAGAGCTGTCCCTGCTTGACCACATACTGCTCGCCCTTCTTTAGCAGGGCACCACAGACGACGCAGGCAAAGCACTTGAGATGAAAGATATTTTCCTGGGAGCGCATCACGAGCTCATCACCCGCAATTTTGTGTCCACAGCCAAGGCAACGATTACGCAAGTAGAGCCTGTTGATTACGAGACACTTTACTGTTGTGCCGTGACTCCAAATTGTTAGTTACAGCCCACAACCCACCTACCTCTCGTAGTCCAAGCGACAATAGAGTTTCCCATCTCGCGCATAACAGGAGTGCACCAAATGCTGTGCACATGCAGTACACTTCAAGCAGCCCTCGTGAAACGAGCTGTCCACCACTCGCATAATATACCGATCACAAATTGGCTGGCAGCAATAGGCGCAATGATTGCTTATACCCAAACCCAATGCATCGCCCATTCCTCCAATGCCCATTGGGTTGTGCTGCTGCAGCATTTGAGGCGCTTGTGGTGTGTGCAGCGCTGCTGTTGGTGGTGCTGCTGCTGTCGGTGGGAAGCCATCCAACTCATTGAGACTGCATTCGCCTAAGGTGACACGGTGACTGTTCAGCTGCATTGGCGGACCAGGACCAGGGCCAGGGCCAGGACCAGGACCTGCACCCACACCCACTCCATCTCCCGTTCTTGTCATTGTCAACGTTTGTTGTTGTGCGTTGCTGTTGTTGTTGTTGCTGTTGTTGTTGTTGCTGTTGTTGTTGTTGCTGCTGTTGCTGTGGTTGATACAACTTCCGTTGACATTTCGGCTTGCTGACGCCATTTTGTCATTGTGGGCGCTGGCTCCAGTGCTTGCCACTGCCACTGCCCCTGCTCCAGCCCCAGCACCGGCTACCCCAACTCCTGGTCCTGTTGCTGTCTTGCTGGCTGTCGGTTGACAACTCGTTGTGTTTGTTGCTGCTGTTGTTGGTGTTGTTAACATGCGCTCATTTCCGTGCAACATCAGTTGATTGTGCCCCATTGCAATGGGTCCTGTATGTCCGGCACCAGTGCCAGACACATGATGCTGCTGCTGCTGCTGCGGCTGCTGATGTTGCTGTTGGTGATGGGGCTGGTGATGCTGATGCTGTTGCTGGTGCTGATGCTGATGCTGCTGTTGACATTTGATGTCCATTGGAACTATTTTGGTTTTTGCGGTTGTGTCGTGGTGCCCAGAACATGGAAAACATGGAAAACATGGAGGAAAACATTTTAGTTATTTTTATTTTCGATTTTTTGGCATGCAAATTGCGGCCAGCTCACAATTTACAACTGGACAAAACTATGTCTCCCAAAACGGGATTTTGCATTTGCGGTTTAACCTATCTGCATTTTTAGCTGCTGATGGACCCATGCTGTAACTGTAACCATATGTATGTATATGTAACTGTAACTGTAAAATGTAACTGTAGTTTGGAGTGTGACCATTTGGCAAACCAACCATTTCGAGCTGTAGTAAATTTGTGGTTTTGCAATTATTGAAATTACTTTTGTTGCGAAATATGTGCGTGACCGTATGCCAATCCCATTCTCTCTCTCTCTCACTCTCTGTCTCGCTCTCTCTCTCTCTCTCTCTCTCTCCTGTATGTAGTGGAAATTCCACGCACTGGCTTTTTGTATGGGCAAACGCTGCGTATACGTATTGTGTGCGGTTGTTGTTCGAGTTGTTGGTGGCAAAAAATGACTGTACATTTGCGGCATTTGTTGCTGCTGCTGTTTGCCTGCTGGATGCCTGGCTGCCTTTTTGTTGCTTGTTGTCTCAATTTATGGCAAATTGTTCAAATTGTACGGTAATTTGTTGTGTGTTTGTGTGTGTATCTGTGTTTGTCTGTATTTGTCGTTTATCTTGTTTCGCTACGCGCTTTTTCAGTTGGTTTTTGTTTTGCACACACACACACACTCTGTGTATGTGTGTGAGTGTGTGTAAATAATACTTCACATTCTGCGTTTGTCATTTTGTATTTGAATGATTTTTACATGTGCGTAATTTCATTTAATTTTCACAACAATTTTCTTTGGCATGCAATATTTATGCCAGAAATATGTGCAGCATTTTAAAGTAATTTACGTTAACAATTTGGTTTTTGGTTTTTACGTGTAAGAAATACCATTTCTGTGGTGTTTTTTTTTTTTTTTGCAGATTGAAAACCAGACACGAAAATGACAACTTGCATTTACAATCTAAATAATTTTGCACCTTTCTAAGAATTTTTCATCATATTGTTGAATAATTATTTGTTATATATTTTATACTATTTTCAGAAAAGTATTTAAATATTCGTTTTTAGTAAAATTTAGTATTATTTTGAGTAGTGCATTTTATTGATAAATGCGCTAATTTGTTGTGCAATTTATGGATAGCTTCTCGTTTTAAGATTGCCAGTCTTTCTTCAGAGATTTCATGGCGCTTCTGGTTTTTTATAGACTGAGAGGAAAGTCGTTTCAGGATTTCTAGAAAAACTATCAATCTGGCTTAGAAGCTGTCAACTGTCAAGGCCAGTGTGGCCTATGTGCTAAAATATTCCGCATAGCTATAACAAAGCATTTGAGCTGTTTTTATTTGATGTAGTAAACAGATTTATATATATATAACTATATATAACTTATTTTGACTGATCCATCGCATTAATTGTCAAGAGCAACTGCTGCAGCATTCTATCATATGGCATATGCTTAACATATCATCGCCAATCCGTGGCTTATACAATTAATTTGGGACACCTCGAGAACAATGGGAGCAACTTGATGGGATTGTTGTTGCAGTGTTGCTAATCCGCTCAGCTGGCGCACCTGTTACACTTTTTCCATCTATGGGCTGGCCAAAAGGATGTCAACATGTTGGCTGGACATGTCAGCGCTGCGGAGCTGCGGATTTACGAGGACAAGTGAAAAAGCTGACATTGATAGCGAGATGCTGCTGCGCTTTCGCTGCACACTAATTAGAATCTAATGTGCAGCAGCAAGATCAGGGGGGAGGTATTGGAACCACCCTAAAACGCGACTTTTGCGCTGCTTATAACTAAATTATAATAGAATTTACGAGTAGTGCGTGTGCAGGCCAAACCGGGGCATATTTGAATCAAAAACCAAAAGGGGATTCAACCCCTACCCTCATCATTTCTCACCCCTGGCATAGCTCGTGCTTAAAATATGCGCTAGCTTAGCGGCCTGGGGAGGCGGGGGTTGAGGCAGGGGATTCATTACTTTGGTTACGGCTGCTGGCGGCATATGTTGGCAGTCTTCGGCAGTCGACAGGAAACCCTTGCCAGGATGCTGTGTGCAGCCGCTGCCGCCGTTCCCGTTGCCGTTGCCGTTCCCGTTGCTGCTGCTTGTCAGTCGCTCCAGAGAGCTGTTGCCGTCGACTGGCGTTTAATTTAATCGGATTTGGGCGGACAAAGAAATTATGGCATCCCGGTTTGTTGTTGTTGTTGTTGCCAGCGATACACACACACACAACATAAATGCTTTGTTTTTGCCTAATCTTTGACAGAAGTCAGCATTTGTTTTGCCCACTATAAAATGTGTCCAGATTTTGTTTTGGCTCTCTGCCAGTTTGACTTAAGCACACTTCGCTCAAGTGCCAAGGGCTGCAAGTGGTTCTTAGTAAATCTGTCAGTTTGGATTTTGCCAAAAAAAATTGTATATACCTGTGTGGAATTCTTATAAAAAATATATAAATATTTGTGAAAGTAAATGTTTTCTTTTTATGATTGAGCTTTAATCTTCCTAAACTGTAATTGATTAAATATGTATAAAATGTTTGCTTAGTAAAGGTTTATTTATATGATTGATTTTATGATTGGTATTATACAAAAGTGGCTGTATACATTAATCAATTACCACCATTTTACACATTAAAATCCGAAAACAAATATCTATAAAATGTCATTTGTATTTCGTGTAGAATGAGAATATGTAAAATAAAATACTACATTTTGGAGAACATCTAAATTGGATTCAAGAATTCACAGAAATTAAGAATATAAATTTGATTTATTGAATTTATTAAACTCACTCAAGTATGTTTAGGGCATAAAAATTAATTTATATATGGATAAATTATAGTAAAGATTATTCTTCATTAGTTTCTAATGATTGAAAACTAGATTTAGTTCAATAAAACTGTACTAAAACCATTTTTATAAAAAAGTATGCTATCGAAATATGGATTATATTAATCACAAAATACCGTCGGTAAATTGGAATATTTGAAGAAAAAAAAATGTCCGACGGCTTTTCGCACAATTCCTAACAATTCCAGAGCAACCACAAAAGTACTTACACAGACCAATTTGCATTGGATGATGTTCGTCGATCATTTTTGGGGATTAGTTGCAGTAGGAAAATTCGCACATGCACAAAGAGTCAGCAGGTCCAATTTCAGAACTTAATATTATAATACAAATTGCACACTTTTGGGAAGTAACACTAGTTTGGGTGAATATTTGTCGACACTTCTCACATGGGATTAGTTGTAAAAGTCGCGATAGGTAATTGTGGCAGGTGCAAGTATGCAACGACAGGGATTTGAGTGGCCAGCGTGGAAGGCTTGTCGTGAGGCCAGTTACGAAACGCGATGCTTGAATGATTACGGACCTCTGATGTTAATGAAATTTGTTAAAAATCATTTGCTGACTTCGGCCAGACATCGCATTCAACTGCTGCTGAGGCTAGGAAATTTTCTCAAAATGGAGGAGAAGTGACTATGTTGTCTCTGTGTGTGTGTGTGCGTGTGTGTGTGTGTGTGTGTGTGTGCGTGCGCCCCCAAATCGAGACAACGCCATTTTATCCGGCTCTTGTCACAATATTTCCTTTGCGCCCATTCAACTCCCAACTCCAAACCATTTACGTGCTCAGGCAGAGTTTCCCCGCTTCGTGAGATTCGCCAGTTTAGACGCATGCGCTGATTCCAGGATTCATGCTCGCTCTCATCCTCCTCCTCCTCCTCCTACTACTACTCCTCATCGCCTTCGTCCTCGTTCCCGTTCTTGTTCGCGTGCTTGGTTCTTGGCCTGCAGTTTTGGGGGCGCCTGTTATGTTTTTTGCTTTTGTTTTTGCACTTTTGACTTTTGTCTTTGTTGCCATTCTCTGTGTTCTTGTTCTTATTGTTGTTGTTCTTATTGTTGTTGTTGTTGTCGTGTGCTTTTATTTGATTTGTTGTACGTATTTTTTGTATTGACAAAGGATGTTTGGCTCGGCGATTCCGTGCTGCAAACAACAACCACACGCACAACATCCCTGAAGAGAATTTTCTCCAGCAATCGAGAATCTATGGCAAGGGCCATTTTTTTTTTATGTTTTCTTTTTCTATTGTCATACAATGTTTTAAATTTATTGATTTTTAATGCTCGACAGCAATTTAAAGTCTCAGCTTTAATTGTACGACTGACGAACGCCCATCCAACGCAACATCCTTGTTAGCAATTTGGTGTAGTTGGCCGTGTTAATGACTGATAAATGTCGGGACGCGTTGCCCGACACTTTAAACTTTGGCCAGATGAATTTGGTCTATTAACTGAGCGTGGCTGGATGCCTGGCTGACTGGCCAAACTTTAATGTCTAAGCTTAAATGGGTGTCTCGTCTGGCTGGGTCTAGCCAGTCGACTGGATGCCTGCCCGACTTGACTGCTTGACTGCCTCGCTGCCTCGCTGCCTGCATGCCGTGCCGTGCTCTTGTTTCCCAAGGAGAAATTCTCTTAAAGTTATAAACGTGAACGTGTTACTCACAATTAGTGCAGGCGTGCTCGGAGCCACTTAGTCGCGAGGCAACTTCTTAGTCGCGTTTACACACCCACCCCCCACCCCCCCATCTGGCTGCCTTTCTGCTGGATAATCACCATAATTATGTGTTGGCTACTTTTTTTATGATTCATTATCATTTGATGTTTTGGCAGCTTAGTTTATTCCCACCTCATTAGTGTGGTTAGGTACTAAGCAGCCTAATGGCAAAATTTTAAATATTTTTGCAAACTTTAGATTTTTTGATAGATTGCATAGTGGAAAATAGCTATTATGACTCTACCCAATAATATTTTATATATTGTAAATATATTTATAATATACAAATATATATATAAATTATTCGCCAGTTTAAAAATACTTAGATTTACAAATTTAAATACATTATTTAAAAAAATTAATTTTTTGTTTCAAGCCTATATTTGCAGTGTAAAAAGCTTTCATTATCATCACAAAGTTTTGCAAATTTGTTTTCAAAGACAGCTGCGAATTCTGCTGACTCATTCTTACAATGCGTTTCGCTGGTCAGTTTTCTCATTGTGGCCGTTATTCAGCAAAAAAAAAGTAATACATATTTACTCTATTTATTTTTGCCAATGCATTTTAATAACATAGGCGACACGTTGATATGCTTACATACATATATATTAATAAGCACGTTTACCTAAGTTGAGAAAGACGGAGGGACGATGCATGTTTATTTACATATTGGTAAAAACTAGTTCTTTACGTATACTCTTACTGAGGATATTATAATTTTTGTACATTGTTGGAGACAAATATGCAAATTTTTTAACGAAAACAATTTATATAAAAATTTGTTGTCTGTCTTTTGCTCCATTTTTAGTTTTTTTTTTTATAGAAAAATCTCAGTTTTAATAAAGACTATTTACTCGTCGGCCAATGCCTTCAATTTTTCTCAGTCAAAAGATAACAGTTTGTTTTTAACTCGGTTTGTTTTGATTTTTTTTATGAAAGTTCATTATCAGAACTCATTTGAATGCATATAAGCGTGGGGAGAGCTCACAAAATTATTCAGTTTGAGCTACGTGCTGGCTAAGAACAGTCGATCAGTTTGTAGCTAATCAACAATACAGTAATGGCAATAACAAAAGTACCACTTGCATGCGACAAATTGCGACTAATTGCGCTAATTGGCGCCAGATCGACACACGCTTCAGCTGCATTGAATGTAAGGTGTAATTGATAAGATTTCTATAATCAATAAATTAATATTATCTAATATATAATTATATATAATCTAATGACAGCCGACGGATAATGCAACTGCTGCACTGGCACGTCCATTCAGCGAAGTGCCTCAACCAGGAAGACTGCGATTCTTTCGCAGTTTCATGCCGGGTGGGGAGCTTCATAATGCATCCATAAAAAAACTTGCGTTTACCTTGAGGAAGCGGTATGGCGATGTCTTTTTAATGCCGGGATTTTTTGGACGAAAGGATGTCGTAGTCACATTCAGTACAAAGGATATTGAGATGGTATTTCGCAATGAGGGAATTTGGCCATACCGCGGCTTATTCGAATCCGTGCAATATTTTCGAGAGCACATCAGGCCAGATGTGTATGCAGCGACGAAGGGATTGATTGCCACGTGAGTAGTTGCAAGTTCATGTTGTAAACTGCAACAACTATATGGAGTTATGCTTGTAGGCAAGGGGAGGATTGGGGCAAACTTCGTTCGGCTTTGAACCCAGTGTTTATGCAGCCCAAAGGCCTTAAGATGTATTATAAACCATTGTCAAATATTAACAATGAGTTTATTGAGCGGTATGTTTCCCAAAAAAATATTTCTTCATTTAAATCGTAGAAAATTCATAATCATATATATTTCTCTGAAATAGCATCAAAGAAATACGCGATCCGAAAACCCTGGAGGTGCCCGATAATTTTGAGGAGGAAATGGCTCGCATGATTTTTGAGTCAATGTCGTTGGTCGCCTTCGATCGGGAAATGGGCATCATACGGAAGCGTCGTGATAATCCCGATGCTCTGACACTATTCGAATCATCACGTGAGATTTTTCGGCTGATCAATGCGCTGGATGTGCAGCCCTCACTATGGAAATATATATCCACACCGACCTATCGCAGAATGATGCGCATTCTAGACGAGAGCTTAGTCATTTCCCAGCGTCTAATCGAGGAGAGTCGCTTGGAGCTGGAGCGGCGCCGTGCAGCCGGAGAGCCGACCACCAACAGCAGCATGATGGATCGAATGTTGGACATCGATCCTAAAATAGCAGTAATCATGGGATGGGATATACTTTTTGCAGGAGTCGATGGAACTATGATCTTATTGTCTGCGTTGCTTTTATGCCTCAGCAAAAATCAGGACAAGCAGCAAAAATTGCGCGAAGAATTGATGAGAGTGATGCCCACGAAGGAGACACTACTCAATGATGAGTCCATGAGAGATATGCCATATTTGCGAGCAGTTATCAAGGAGGCCTTGCGCTATTATCCCAATGGACTTGGTACCTTCCGGAGGTGCACACAGGATGTTACCCTTTCCGGCTATAATATACCCCAAGGAACAGATATTTTGGTCGGCTCAAATGGCCTGATGAGGGACAATGCATACTATCCAGAAGCGGATAAGTTCCTGCCCGAGCGTTGGTTGCGTGATGCCGAGACAAACAAGAAGACGAAGATCAGTCCATTTACTTTTCTACCATTCGGATTTGGGCCACGCCAGTGCATTGGTAAGCGTATTGTGGATCTGGAAATAGAGACATCGCTGGCCAAAATCATACGCAATTTCCATGTGGAGTTCAACTACGACGCATCCAAGCCCTATAAGACGACATTCCTCTTGGAGCCAGTTATAAAATTCCGGTTTAAGTTTACGGATGTTGAAAATTAATGAAAATTAAGCAACATATAAAAAAAATGCAGATTTTTGTATAGTTTATTTTTATTAATAAAACGTGCAAAAGATCTATCAACGGGAATACATACACATAAATTGTTTAACAAAATTATAAGATTATTTTTTGTAAAAGAACTGCTATATTTTATGAACTTATAGTATACATATTTATATATATATATACATATATTTTTTTTTTTTTGTTTAATTATCAAATTATTAAATGGCTTTTATCTTGTGCTGTTCAGTTATAATTCGGATTTATTTCTACTATAAGTGTTGACACTTTGTGTCTTTAAGGTGTAAATAAAGTGTTTAATAATTCGTCTGTTACCCAAAATAATAAAGTTGTTTGTGTACAAATCGTTTGTCAAAAGTGAACAAAATTTCGTTAAATTTTTCACGCCTTGAATTTTGAAGAGACGACAACAGTGGCTGTCATCAGTAGGCTCCCACTCCTATAATATATGGAAAGTAAACTTATGCCACTTTTGCCGGCGCACAAGTCAAGGGTTCAGGGCCCCTCTGTGGCTGTGTCTGTGTGGCTGTGTCTGTCTGTCTGTCTGTCTGTCGGGCGACTTCAGCAGACAGACACTTGCTGGTGCTAATAACTAAGATTAATTTGGGTCAGTGTGCTCTGTGTGCTTCCACCCATTCCCATGTCACCTTCCCTGAACCGTTGATCACAATTATGCGGAGTAAATTAGTATTTGAATTACGCTAAAATTATTTACTACCTTTTAATCAGATTTTATATATGCAATATTAAATTAAGAGAGAATAAAACTAGAATATTAAACAGATTTTACAGCTGCACAAAACATGAATTAGTTTTTTCCATGAACTTCATTGCATAAGCATTAGCATGCCTGTGTGTGTGTAGTGTGTGTGGTGTGTGTGTGTGTGTATAGGTGCAAGTGTGTGTGGGTGTTGGTGTCAGACAGTCGAAGAGCTGAAATTGTTTGGGGTTAATTAAGCGCGACATGTGTGGCATTGTATGCATTTGTGCAGCAACTGTGGCTGCCACTACGACTGCAACTGTGACCCCCGAACACACACACACACACATCTGTGTGTTTGTGTGTGTGTGGGGCATACTCCCGCAAGTGTGAATAGGCTCCGGCAGCAGCGATTTGGGGTCCGCTAAACAATGTTGCAACATAATAGACAAATTACGCAGCCGCGTCGGTTCATTATTAGGTTGCAATTGTTGCCGCTGATGCATTTATGAAGCCTGCAAATTCAACAGTTTCTCCCAAAAGTGTGCGCCTATCTGATGGTAATTTGATTTATGAGCCGAGCACCAACAAACAAACCGTTTGCCAGCCGGGGAACCTGTTGAGCTAATCGTGCCATAAAACCAACAAAATAAATACTCCGCCTCAGACTCGCATGTATTTCATTTATATGGTGTTGACAGAAAAACGCACTGAAATCGCCAAATAAATAAAATACTTGGCATTACAAATTGTTGCGATTTTTTTTTTTTTTTCGTATCCACGCATATCCGCATCCCAAAAGGGATTCCAAGCGCCACGGGTGTGTCGGCCAAAAATAACGCAGAATTATGCGCAGCTGACCAGAGCAAGGACCCTGATCGTTGACAGCCTTTTTTGTATTTGTTGTTGTTATTGTTGTTATTGCACGGCCTTAAAAAATAAACAAAATCATTCACCTTAAGGCGTAATAAAAGTTTATGGCTGACAATATATGTACATAAAGAGGCGGCAGCCACTGCATGGGAGTCTCGTGTGGTTGGGAGAAAAAAGAAGAGAACGAGGGCGGAAATCTCGGTATTGGGAACGTTTAACGCTATTAAAGGATTTGCCATTTCGGATAGTAGTAGAGCAAACGTAAATATTTGTCGCCAGTTGGCTGGCTGGCTGGCTGCGTTTCCAATAACCATTACGGAGTTGCGAAAATTTGCGCACAGCTTCGCACAGCGGGCAAAAACAAATAGTTGTGTACTGCACTACAAATCCAACACTTCCTTTGGCACTGTTCCCATTTTATGGGCAGATTCGAAGGGATGGGAAAATGGGTATCGAATAGACACATATCAGCACCGCCACATGTCTTCCCTCGCCTGACGCTCAGCGTGTGACTTCTAAGGATCTGCGTCTGCCAACAATTTACAAGATTTTAAGGCTAGCTCGAATTTTTTCTGAAGCCGATTTGTTGTTTAGTCGTATAAATCCTCCCCATGCTCGCTGGTGATTATTTTAAATCCTCTCCTAAAGGATTTTGCATAATAATCGTAAAAAAGCACCGATCTGTTGCATTATATCTGGCTTAAACTCTTTTCTTATAACAAGTTTTTCACATTGTTATATATATATATATTTTTTTTTTGTTATATAAATGCTTTTTCCTAACCTTTTTTGAAACAGTTTTTAAACAAAATTTATCCAAATCATTGATAAATGTAGTCTCAAACCACAATTAATTAAAAAAAACAGCGTTATCTAAATTATTTTTGAAAATAAGCTGTTTGATTTGTTGTTACTTTTAAGCTTCGCAATTTAAAGATTCAGAAGCAACAATGCTTTTGCCGCTGTTTGCAAATGGATCAAGGATATTTACCGGAGGCACTGGCTAGATACTCCTGAGATAAGTAAACAGCACAGAATGCAAACAGTTCAAATCAAATAAAACACACAAAAACGCTGTAAAAAAGCAATGCACACACATACACACATGTATGTATGTGAATATATATATATATAAATATATATATGAAGACATACATTGGATGTACATACACTCAGGGAAGATTCAGCAAACAAGCGTTAGGAACACAAAATGAGCAAGCGACTAACCTAAGGACAACAAAATAAACATTTTGAACTGCGACTGCGAATGCGAAAGCGTATGCCCCAAGTGTCCTTGGGGCGCCGCCTGTCGTCTGTCTGCTGTTATCCTGACGGGCAGCGCCTGTTTCTTTCACCTCCCCTCTCTCTCTCTCTCTCTCTCTCTCTCTCTCTCTCTCTTGCCATGCTGTAAAGGCTAAGCGCAAATATTACAAGCATTATATGAATGTCTATGCTTATGTTAGTGTGTGTGTGTTGGTGTGTGTGTGTGTTTGTGTGTGTGTCCATGTATTTAGAAGCCAGCAACATGCTGAGCCAACAACAATAACGGCAACAACATCAGCACTGGATGCTGCCAACAAAAGTGTAGAAAATCCGACCAAGCACAAAAACCGACTCAGCACATTTCGGTACAACCAAACACGCAGTAAACCCCAACATCAGCCCACACAGCAACAACAACAACAACAACAACGATAACAACAATAACAAGAGAAATGGCATCGCTTGGCTCAGGCTCAGGCTCAGGCTCAGCAAGTCATCAGCACATAAAGCTCGAAAGATTATGTAGCCCACGGCGGTGGCAAAGTCCACCAAGCCACCAAACACAGCGGCTGCGGAAGTGATGCATGGCCTCTGAATGTTGTGGGGGGGGGGGGGGGGGGGGGGGTTACATCGGTTAGGGGAGGTGGGAGGGTTGCTTGGTTGGTAGTTGGGCGGAGTTGGGGCGCTGTGGTATTAGACGACAATAGAGCTTTGGGTTTGGGGTCCATTTCTGGCTTGCCTTTTTGTGCCTTGTGACGTTTGACGCCATGTTTGATGGATGAAAAAGCCATTCATGTTACCAGCTGGGGCGCAGAGGTTGCCTGTCGCTCAATGCTGTGTATGCTGGTGTGCGTGTGTTGGTATCTGTGTGTGTGTGTGTGTATGCAAAGATGGCGCAATAGACGTGAAGTAACCACCGCCTGTGGCGCAACTAAATCCTTTCGGATTTTATCCGACCAGGCGCTGCATGCTTTAATGCGCATTTTATGAGTGTGTAGGTAAAGCGCTAAGCTTGCCAGGATGTCGTTTGCTGCCGGAGCGAACACGCTGACTTTAAAGTGCACACAAAACGCTTGTTAAAGTTTCGTTGCTCCCTGTTTGGTTTACCCTCTTTTTTTTGGCACCGCCAACTGTCGACCTGTCAGCTGCATGCGACCCAAAAGTCAACAGGGAGCAACTACGATGACCCCGAGCCACGAACCCGGCCAAAATCCTAAGCGCAAAACTGGGGTTTTGACATTTGGCAAATTTCGTTGCATAAAACGCAGGTGGCCCTGCAACGCCCACCTGACTACTGGTTGTGGGTGTGGCATTAGCATAATTTTGCATAGCAGCAGCTACTTTGAGTTGGTCGCATATTTTTTGTGGGGCGACACTTAAAACTCAAAATGAAGTCACTTCTGTTGCCAGCTTCAGTCGTGGCGTGAAAAATGCCCGTATTAATAAATGTGTGGATGTAGATGAGCTACTCCATCCAATAACCAGCACCCACCCAGCACCTCCCGCACATCCCACATTTGGTACTTTTTATTTGTGACTGCTTAGCACGGCAATTTACATTTCAAATTAGCGACTTCATTGCTCAAAATTGTGGAATTACTTTTCATTTTCATTATATTAGCGCGCGCTACAAAAATGTGAAGTCCTTCGTCCTGTTCTTCGGATTAGAGAGCTTGGAGACCATTGTCCGTTTTGGACTGTGCTGCGCTTTTGCTATGCTAATAAATTAATATAAATTCAAATTTGTTTGCCAACTGCTGGCGCGGCTGACGCGGCTGCCAAAGTGTTATGTTTGTGTCAAAAAAGGCAAACATTTTTCTAAATGGCTGCCAAAGTTTCATAAAAATCGACAATGAAACAGTCCCCCCCAAGAAAAATGCCACAACTACAGCCTTGCCCCAACCACAGCGACACACAAGTGTTCCCTGCTTGAATATTCAATGGCTATTTCCGCAATTCGACTCAAGTCCCACTTTGGAGCAGTCAAACCGCTTCAAGAATAACCGAAGTGTTTTAATAAGGAAAAGCGTTGTTGGGGGACTTAAATTGCTGCATTTAAATTACAGCCATGAAATTCGTAGCTTTTCGAGTTAGCTAAAAAATAACTGAAAATATGTAATTCTAAATCTAATTTTTTAGCTCTGTAAAATATTTGAGATAGATATTTGAGTTAGCTAAAATATTATTGAATATTTCTAATTCAAAATTATTGGTATATTTTTTTATTACTACTTATCCAAGTTATAAAAACTAGATGAAGCCCGTTTTTACGAATTATAAAATGTTTAAAATTATTTTTTATTATATATTTAAATTATTCCTTATTATTTAACTAAATCAAAATTATAAACACCAGATTAAATCTTTTAAATGCTACTTATTAAATTTTTAAATTTATATATTATTATATACTTATATTATATACTTATTATTTAACTACAACAAAATTATCAACACCAGATTAAATCTTTTAATTGCTACTTATTTAATTTTTAAAATATGTATATTATTATATACTTATATTGTATACTTATTACTTAACTACATCAAAATTAAAAAAAATCAGATTATGTCTTTTAATTGCTACTTATTAAATTTTTAAAACACATATTATTTTTCTACGAAAAAAGTATACTGTGAAAAATTCAGATAGAAATTGTCCGGCATATATAAATCCATAAAATTCGGATGACAAAAAATCTTAAGAACAATCTGCACTTCAGCTGCAGGGCATTCAAATCAAATAAAAAACGCACCAAAACCAAGGGCTGCTGACTGCGACGTCGCTGCCGCTGTCGCTGTCACTGCCAGCGTTGGCAGCGTAGCCAACGCATATATGGAAAAAATGTACGCGCATTGCTAGAGTATGCGAAGAATTCGATGATGCCTGCATACATGAGGTATGAGGCATGAGGCATGAGGCATGAGGCATGAGGCATGAGGGTCCTGCCGTGCCAGACGCACATACAACCTATATACCCATAGCATCATTTTGAGCATATTCCGCACCCTGTGTCCCGTAAGCTGACGGCTTACGGCAGCGAGCAACCCTTGCCAACGGGGCGGAACGGGGCATTAGCCACGCGCATTTAGCCAGCAATCATTTAACAATTTACAAATCGATGTTTAAACGGCGCGTTGAACGGTCCGTTGAGCCAAAATACCGCATCTGCATTAAAACTTTGGCTTTAACGTTAATGTCCTGTCGAAAAGCACACAAAGCTCTGCGTGTCGGCATTTAGAGGATGTATCCTTCAAGAATACAGACGGAGGGGAGTTGGCGCAGGAATAAGTATTTGCCAGTAACCGTTAATGCCCGCCCGACTGTCATAACAATAACGGCATTTTTAGCACCTCATTAAAAAAGAGTTCATATCCAAACAGTTTGACTGAGTTGCCCCGTTTAACTGATGTACTTATTTTTGCTGTTATTCTGCCGCGCCTCTTCTCTCCTCATACTTAACATCTACCTCTCTCCCTCTCTCTCTCTCCGCCTGCTCAATAAAATCGCCGCTAAGACCGTTCGTTGTTCCTTTTAGCCATTCCAATTTGATGGGCTTATCAATTTTTACAACAATATTTATTTGTATATTTGAGTTAAGCCATTTCTTTAATGGGAGTATTAAATTTAACCCAGTTATGGCCAGGCATTGACTTGGCCCTGAAATCGTAATTGTGGTCGAACTTAAGCGATTTATGGCCAAAGAACAGGGCTATAAAGCACAACTCAAATGTTGGGCTTGGGTTTTGATCTTTTCTTGACGAGATATACACTAAAATTGTTGCGATAAGCTTGTGATAATGGCAACAGTTAGCAAATTCAATTATCAATTAAATCAATATTTTTTTTAGTATATTTAAATATTATTATTTAATTATAAAATCTGTGATAACTGGAACATACCATCAACGTTTATCTTAACCCATAATTATAGTCGAAATCATTTTGAAAATACTTTTTTTCATCTTAAACAATGCCTGCGACTATTTCGAAAAAGATATCTTTTGTTTGAAATCTGCATAGCAAACTTTACATAATCAAGAATGAATGGCCAGCCACATCACTCAGTCCACAACGTCATTTCCGACGGCCGGTGGACGACCATTTAGGCTACATGGAACGCTCTGGACGACATAAACAAAGAGGAGATCTGTGCTGTGCTGTGGAGCTTTTGCTGTCTTTAACTTTGACTTTATTGTGACAGTTAAAAGCGAAAATAATAGCAGTTAAAATCCCATAAAATGCGTCTTAATCATAAAAATGCGATTATAAAAATGGACGAGCCACAGCAGAAACCAGGCAGAAACCAAAAGCAGAGGCAAAGGCAAACCCAGACGATGGTGAACTCTTTTTGCTTGCTCTGTCCGCAGCTTCATTTTGGCTCCATTTGGATGTTGTTGTTGCTGTTTGTTGCCTTTTGGCTTTTATGAGCTGTGCGCTTATGGTTTGCCTCGACTTTATTGCAGTTTAGCTCAGATGATTGTCAGCGGCTGGACTTGGTTAAAGATGTGACATTTGTAATTGTTTATCATGCCGTGCGGCCTGCATTAATCGCTGCTTTAAACAGAGCACAATCCCCCCGCCCCGCAACAACCTCTCTCCATCAACTCCTACGAATATATACAACTTTTTTTTTTTTGTTTTTATTAATTGTGCGCATTTTTGTTTCACACCAAAAAAACCTTTGCAACTGTTGTGCGCAAATCCTATAAATTTTTTACTACTTATTTACGCTGCTAAGGCACATTTAGCCATGTCAAGCAATCGCTTGGCCGTGATCGTAAAAGCAGAACAGAGTAACACGCCCCCCAAAAACAACCCACCCACAATTCGACATCGACACCGAATGCCGGCCGTTGTCACTGGGTGCCAGACCAGGCCAGGCCAGGCGAGGACGATTGGGGTTCGGAGTGTTGTTGCCTTTTTGGGGTGAGCAGTTTTATTTTTGTGAAATTTCATCACGTTTTTATGTTGTGACCACGTGACGCCAGTAACGCCATGACTCCTTCGACTCTGAATTTGCCACAGTCCAGGTCCAGAGACCCAATCTCAACGGCGTCCTTATGGTCCATGGTCCTTGGACTGGCCAAAGAAAACGGACAAACACGAACACACAACTAAGCAAGCCGAGTACCTGCACCTGCTGGCATCCCAGCAGTTGGTCGGGGCACGTAGGAAAATAGAAATGACGATGGAGAACGGTGAACGGTGAACATTGAGTGGGGAATTGGGAATGGGTGGATGGAAATGGAAATGGAGCAAATGTCCGTTGGTGGCGCCAGTCAAAGTGTCAGTGTGTAAGCTAGTGGCATTTACCTAGATTGTGGCTGTAAACGGATTTGCAAGGACTACATACACATATACATGCACACACACATACACACACACACACACACACACTTGAGGCTCGCTACAAAAGGTGCAACTTAAGCAGAAAAGGCTTTAACAATTTAATTCGTTTGATTATTCAGCACGTTATTTACATCTAATCTCCAATACTCTATTATGGATTGCGGTCAAGTGATAAATCCTTGTTTAACTCTAGTTTTTTTACTCGCTCAAAAATTAATTTATTTTTGGGTGCGCTCTTTGTTTTTAAATAAGTAAGTAAATATTTGCTTTACATATTCTGTTCAAATTATTAGTTTCATAATTTTTTTGACAATTTATACATTTTATTTTAATCAAATTGTGTAACATAAAAATATAAGAATACATTGTTCGCCTCTTCTATATATTGGTATTGGATTTGAATTTCAAATTTTACAGATACTCAAATTTTACAAATACTTATTTTTGTACATATTGCTGGTGGATGTTTTCTGGGAAGAGGATGAGCAGTTTCAAACAATTGCAATGCAAAGGAAAAATAAAAACTAAGCAGCCAATAGACGATACAATATTTTCAGTGGGATGCTGCTCCCAAGCCAGGCAGGAACTACGGGTGCGTCCCTTCAATATGTTTTCATCGAACTCCGGCACGGCAGCAGCAGCTGTTGCGCGAGAGCAAGTCAAAAAATGAAAGAAAAAAAAGAAAAAAAAAATATATATATGCGTCGGAACAGTTGTTATAAGCTTAAATTGCCGGAGCTGATGTGCAGAATGTCAAAGCTCGTGAAAATTTTCAATAGAGGGGACGACGTTATTTCCAAGGAATTAGATCCTGCGTGCTACAGAGACCTTGAACATACTTGGCCAGACACAAAGGGGATGCTGGTTGTCACAAGGTGAGTAGGTGGTGTCCATTAAATGGACTGTGTTTGGGGACCAAGCCATGGAGACGACGTTCTCATGCCACTAACCCCATTTGGCCAACAATACACCGTTGTCATGGCTACCGACCCACAAACGAGCCGTTGCTGCTTGAGGATGTGGGGGGGGGTGGAACACTGGCCACATCGATGTCCGTTGGCAGCAGTGCGAATGGCACTTATAACAACATTCTTCTATTTGACCACACAACGTGCAATTGGCAACAGCTACAGCGCCATTGATGTATTTTATGCACTTCCATTTCATGGTCAGTTGCCGTTATGGTTATCGGTCGACAGAGTTCCAGCGACATGTGTGCTCGATGACAATGTTGTGCGGACACGTTCTGTAGCGATGAGGATGAGGAGACAATTTCATATGTCTGCCCTTAAGCAAAGCATGCTGATCTGTGTTGAAAGTTGCAACAAATTTGAATTTGCTTCTTTGGATTTTAGTGCTTACAAATATATATTTTAGCCTGATCGTTTTCGCGGAAATTCCCTGTGCTCGTAAACAATTTATACGCGGGTTTTGCAAATATTTGATGTTTGTTATTTGCTGTTTGTGAGCAACGTAAGTCAACAACAAAAAAAAAAAAAAAAAAGGCATGCGACTTTGTATAAGCGCTGAAAGTATGTAGACTATTTGCAAACATCCAACACAGATACTTCCTCACACAAACACACACACACATTCACACACGTACACACATTCACATGGTAGATAAATCTATAGAACATGCAAAAACTAATTTTCCATCAGGCCAAAATAAAATGCCAGAGACCAACAACAGGAGCTGCCTGCCAAAAGCCAACGATAATTTTAGCGCGTTTTTTGCATGCTGCATTCAATGGCTTTTGTAAATGCGCAAATTTTGTAACAAACAATGTACATATAAATATATATATATTGATACATTGATGCATGCGTACATCCAATAAATATATACACACATACAGACTGACAAACATGGCCGGGCAGCCAGAGTCTGTAGGCTTCGATGCGATGCTGGGTATCCGGATGCGGGATGGGGATGGGGATGGGATGCTGGTGCACCTTTTATAAAACACATATTTGAGTCTATTAAAAATGCGTTTAAAATGCTTTCTGTGGTTTTATGGTTAAATTGTAAAATTCAAATAAAATTGCATTTTGCCCAGTTAACTCATCAAAAATGCTTTAGAGTGAACTGGCATTTCTGATTACACTTCAACTGAACATGGCTGATATATGAAAAAGGGCCAAAAGCATAATCATCTCTCGGGAATTAAGCGCTTTTCTAACTTCTAGTACATTCTGGATATAATTAGTATAGTTTTGTTATTTAAAAATATGAACAATTTATTAATTATACAATATATAATTAATTAGTGGCAAATTACATGGCTAATGATTTTTTTTATATTTATTTTCATAGAATAATAACAAACAAATAAATCGCTAAGAAGTGCAACTTGTCTATTTGGAACCACTTTCTGTGACAGGTCATGTGGCCCATGGCTTAAGGTTTGCCATGTCAGACAGCAGAGGGGAATGCCAATGGCAGAGTCGGCAAAAGTCGAAGACGATTGCTCAGTCGGGCGGGTGTGCCTCGAATGAAACATGCAACGTAATTTCCATGTGGGTAACCAGCAATTTCTGGCATGTAACATTTTTCAACATCAACAACTCCAACAATATGGCGGCGTTACTCCACTCCACACCACACACCCACACATACACCCACAATTCTACAACCTTGCTTGTGCAACGTTGAAGAGATAAAGGGTGGGTGTGTGTGTGTGTGTGTGTGTGGCGCAGTCAAGCGCAAGGACTACAAGAAAAATTGTAAGTGAAGCGAATAAAATATTATTTTCTAATGCTCGCAGACATCCAAAGCTGACGAGCGGCAGTTAAGCAAGGCAAAAATGGTGGAAAACTGCATCAGCCGAGTGGAGCCAGAGCGAAACCAGAATGCGAATAAAATCAAGAAAAATTGTTTAGTGCAGCTACAGCTGAAAAGTGTAGCAGCAACTGTCTGCTGTGCGCGGACTACTTGGTCTTAATCTTAATCCATCTTAGTCTAGTCAGCGAGGACTGCTTCTTGCCAACGAGTAGGACATTGAAATTTCTTTTTTGCCAAGAAGCGAGCAAAAATGTAAACAAAAAAAATATTAAAAAAAAAAAAAATAACCTAAAAACCAAATTATTGTGCAGCATTTGTTTGCATCTTTTTGTTTAAGGCGCTTCCAATTTTCATTTTCTTTTCTATTGTGTGTGTGTGTGTGTGTGTGTGTGTGTGTGCTCATGGGAAAAGCGCCTTAAGTTATGCTGCCATTTTTCTCATTTCTCCTATTCCATAGAAATATTCTTTGTAATAATGTTGCCTTGCAGCAAACGCGCGAGCTGCAAAATGAAATGAATTGTGAAAAATGTGCTTGAGCCCGTTTTGGGGTCGATGGTACGTGGTTCGGTGGCTCTGGTGGCTCTGGTGACTTCTGGACTGGCCGCTTTTGAACTCAATTACATAAGCGCAGCGTACACACAGTTTGGCAGTTTGTAATTTTTTTTAGCAAATGGCAAGTCAGTCACATTGCCACCGGTGCCCCAACCGTATTGTCGCTATCCGGGTGTGAGTCATAACCATGCCACCACGCTGCTCCAAAATCACGTAAAATGTCAAATTGGTGAACGTCAAGAAAATGGCGTGTTTGTTTTGTCATTCCAGCTTTCTTACCATTTCTCCTTATCTACTATTTTAACGCGCAAATATTTTTTTTATACCCCGTAGTCCATAAAATTCCCAAAAGTGGGTATAATACGCTTGTGTAAAAAAGGGCAGAATTATCTAAAAATAGTTTGGAAAATTAAATTCTCTATTCTCGAATTTGTATGAATAAAAAAACTTAAGATTTTTCAAACCTACTAATATACGAATATTTTTCAATTGCAGAATGTAATCTTTACTTAGTCAATTCTGTTGCCAACGTATCTGTTGCAGGGGCAACACCAACTTGTCAATGCTGACTTGCTTTCGACTTGGTCTGTGTAATGTGAAATTTCACGTCCCGTTCCGCACATCTTCAGTTCCGCTTTCAGCATTCAAAGCACACAGCAAAAATGCCAACAATCCAAAGTTGAGTTTTCTTTGGAATTTGTTGGCGTTTTCTTCTTTTCGTTTTTATATATATATTTTTTTCTTGGCGATTTTATTTTTTTCTTCGTTTTTTTTTTTGACGTCTCTGCTGGGGAGGCAACATGCGCGCGCCACATTGACAATTGCTTATTTGTATCTATGGGTGTGCAGTGTGTGTGTGTGTGTGCAGTGTGTGTGTGTGTAAGTGTGTGGGTGGTTGCTTGTACGTGGGGGTGGCACTGCCACAGTTAACATGTAACTTCAACGTCAAGTCAAACTGATGTTGTCGACGTCGCCATTTTGTTTTTAGCTGCCTCTTTTTTTTTTCATGGCTGCTGTTTTTGGCCGCCTTTGTTTGAGCGTCTTTTTGCCTCACTCGTCTCTGTCGCCGTCATCTTGTCGCTGCCGCCGCTTGTCTCCGTCTGTGGCCGTTTTGTATGTTTGTTAAGTTGCGCTGCGCTACGCATTCCGTTGGTATTTCACCATTAATACTTGTCTACTTAACGGTAAATTACAGACATTAAATGCACGCACACACAGCAAGACAAATGCGTGTGCGTGTGTATGTGTGTGTGTGTGTGTGTGTGTGCGTATCTCTGTCTGTATATGCACAGTGTATTCTTTCAGTGTATTCTACGCTTGTCAAGCATCCTCAACTGTGTGTGTATGTGTGTGTGTGTGTGTGTGTGAGCTTATTTGTTGTCAGTACGCGTCAAACATTTGAAAACATTTATTTTTGCCCTTCTATAGAAGGTTACATTTCTCGTACATTCGTCGCACACACACACACACACACACACACACACACTCCTCACACACAGCTCCTCTGCCACTCTGCGCCTCTACTTTTGCGAGTACTTTTTTTTTTTTTTTTTGGTGGTGCCTCCGCAGTTTAGTTGCTGTTGCTGGTTATTGTCTTGATGTTGGAGCATTCAGGATAAATGAGGGCAGCGTCTCAGTCCTCACTTATTTGACAATAAGCTTCCAGCACTATATTTTAGCAGAGAACACTGCATTCAATTGGATTCAGTTCGAGTGTGATTTGATACAATTTTATAAAAAAAAAAAAATACCAAAAGAAACACCAACAATTTTTAAATTTTACTCAGTCTTTTTGCACATTGAAATGAGATTTCTATATTTTCAAATCAGTCAAAATTGTTCAGGCTTTAAAAAGCACATTGTAAAATACCTTAAATCTTAAGCCAGAAAGTATTTTAAAACGACACAGCTAAATACACAGGCTGCCAATTCCTTTGTATTTAATTTCTATTTCAATAAAAGTAAAACAATACCTAAAATCAAATACACAAAGCAAGTGAAAGGTGAAGCAGGCCAAAATGGGGGGGGCCGGGCTCAAGGCAGCAGTTGAGCCGTTGAGCCGTTGAGGGATTGAGGAGGGGGTTGGTGTTTGGTTGGGTTGGGTTGGGTTGGGGCACACACAACTTGCGAAATACTTTTGTGTAACTTTGGCTGAAAACTTTATTTTGTGTATTATATATCCTGTTAACAATATACTTCAGTTTTTCTGCCGTTGCTGCCACCGCTTCAAAGGCAGGCGGAGCCAGAATAACAAAAGCCAAGAGTCACTTAGCAGCTCGTATAAGTATATATATGTATATAGATATATATAATATATATTTATATATATGTGTGTGCGGGCTAGTATTGGTATGCGTGGGAGTGTGCGAGTGCGGTTTCCGTTAGCCAACAGTCTTAGTAGGTTTGTCTCATGCTGAGCACTCGAGTCGGAGCTGCTCGAGCTTTTCTTTTGTTTAAATTTTGGTTTGTGTCAGCAACCACATGAACGAAACGCACGCACACACACACACAGACACACACACAGACATACACACACACACACACAGACACACCCAATTACAAACACATATGCAGCGGGTACACAAAGCCAAATTGTTTTAAAAGAAAGTCAAAAGTCTTCCACGCAGCCAGGCAACCAGGCAACCAGGCAAACAAACAGTGGGCTCTGCGGCTCTGGAATAGGCAACGACCGGTCGGCTTTTGGTCGGGACAAAAGTTGTTCAAACTAAACAAGTCATGCACATTTCAATACCCACTATGTCACACATACATAATGGGTATATGCATTTCAATTGTAGACCGATGAAGATCTAGGATGTATCAATGAAAAGAGCGAGCCAGCCATATTGAACCCCAGAGTTCTACAGAAAATAGATGGTCCAAAATTTGCATCGCAACTTTGAGAATTATTGTATATTATTATAATCGTATTTCTTCCCCACTATTTTGTTTAGCATTTTATCAATCTTCTTAACTCATCTTTCTCCTAAACCCTTTATTACATTATAATTTATTATTATATTTAAAATAATATAAATTAATTTATAAAAATCACCGCTGATCAAATATTGGTCTAGTATTCTATCCCTGACCTAAAGAGGGTATTTTTGATATGCTTATCATTATATGACCATAGGTGTATATGAATGTGTGTGCTATTTGTGTATTATATGGTAGAGTGTATATACTTTACACATCCGTTTCCGGCAAAGCCCAGCACACATACCAAACACAAACACACACACAAACTTTGGCACATACATCGATGCTCAAATAAAATGCAGAATTGTGTGAAAAGCTGCCTCTTGTCATTTACAAGTTTCCTGAGGAAATTTGCATTAGAGCCTCGCGAAAATTGCTCCTTTAGATTTACGCAATACAAATGGGTTGCTGCGCCATGAATAAATTTGTAAAACTTATAAGGTGTAAATATGTTGAGGGTGTCGAGTGCAAAAGTCTCGTTTTAGGAGCACAGCACAAATCACTGGCTTGGCAGGCCATAAATACGAAATTGACACTATTACATGGATTCAGACGCCCACATTCCGCCCACCTTGGCGACAACTATATCTTTTATGGGCTACGAGGCGCGTGTCCGCCTTTAATGGACACCTTTCAGATTAATTGCCGGCGGCTCTGGCCACATGAACCGCAAAAAAGAACAAAGCATTAAGGCAAGACTTGGTTGGCATGGGTATGGGGTTGGTAGGATTGGTCTTAGTCCTGGTGTTTAACCAGCCGAAGTCACGTGTCAAATAAAATGTCAACAAAACAATTGAGTTATTTATTTGGCAATGGCGCAGAAGAAGCAGCCCAGCCCAGCCCAGCCCAGGCCAGTCAGCCTGGTGAGGCGTTTAATTTGAGCAGCATCGCACACTTTGGAGGGAGGAGGAGCGTGTGCCGAGTATTTAAAAATCCATTGGCGGTCACTCGGCTAATGCCAGGGAGTTACTTTGTCAGTTGCCGTCACCGGCTCAAGTGTTGAGTTCATTGCAATGCAAGACGTACGCCGGCCAACAAAACCCAATCCCAAATCCCACCCCGACCACATATCCGCTTCGGGGGGGGACACGTGCCCAGTACTTTGTGTGTGGGCTGGGCTGCCTTGGCAACTAGAAAATCATTTAGCGGCAGCATCGGGATTAGCTGATGACACGCGTGTCGTAGGTTAGCGTCCAGGACCAAGTAATGCTCAAAGCCGAGCAGCTCAATTGAAATGAAAATGATATTTGCACAGGCCTAGCCCCGCTGGCAGAGTCATAGATTCAGATGGTAACGGCAATGGTGACGGAGAGAGGGGTGTGTGTTTGGGGGGCGGAAGGGGGTGGGTACAACTGACAGCCTGCTGTATACTGTTATGCGCATCCTTTTTGGCTTTCGCTGCTAAGCAAACACAAATAAAGACCTTTGATGTGAATTTATTGGCAATGGCCAGAAACTACAAGCTAGCTGGAGGGAGCAGGGAGAAGCATTCAGGCCAGGAGGCGTGAGAAAGGTCTTTTGTGGAAATTTGCACAACAAATGTGTGTATGAATTTGGTTGTGCATAAATGCATAAATAAATACAAGCGTTTCTGAATGGACATTGAATATGAAATAATTTATGCATTTGTATGCGCATAATAAATAAATGTTAAATGCATATATATATATATATATATATATATAAATTCATATATACAACAAAATACACTGAGAAAATTCCATGCTATTATTAAATCAATATAAAGTTAATGATAATCGGAATGTATAAAAAAACCAATCAAAACTTATAAACTGAAAGTTTTTATTATTTTTTTTAAATAAATTTCGCATTGGTTTTCTCAGTGTAGCTCAACAATATGATTTTTGCTTATGTAATGGTTTTCATTTAAATTATATTTATACTTGTAGTTGTTGCCAGCGTCATCGTCGCCGACATAAAAACCTCAATGTCACTCGCCTGCCTGCCACGTGGAAATTATGAACAGCAGCAGTCGACAATGTCGCACGTTGTCATAAAATGAAATGTGGCAAACACACAAATGAAATTGGCTGCAAGTCCAAGTGATGTGGTCGTATACCGTATAGCAGTCCATTCATCCCGACGCCAGCCAGCGGCATAAATTATGTAAATGCATACCAAATCCACAACGCCCATCGCCTGCTCCTGCTCCTGCTACTGCTCCTGCTACTGCTACTGCTACTGCTACTGCTACTGCTGCTGCTCCTGCTCAATCTTAAGCTCAATACGAACACGAGAAATGGTAGCCGGTTAGCTGCATAGTGTACACTGTGCACATAGTATGGGTTTTGGACATTTTGGCCCATTAGGCGCACCACACTCCGGCACAAACTTCAACAGTATGTTGCAAACCCTACTCCGTAGCTTGCCCCTTCACTCCTCACTCCACACTCTTCAAAAAAAAAAAGGTCAGCATTTTACGGTTGATTAAAGTACGCTGTGTGGCTCCGGGCGGGCGGGGAGGGTGGCTAACGGGTCAGTTTTGCCTGGCGCCCAAATTGTTTAAATATTTAATGAAGTGCATAAAAATAATTTACAAAAATATTTCATGCATTTTCGGTCGAACAGAAACAAAAAAATGTTTGAAGCACGCATTTTGGTTCGCCTACTTTTTTTTATATTATTCTCTCACATACGTATTTTCATGTATGTATTGCGTTGCGTTGTTTGTGTAAGTATTTTTGTCAAAATATTTTTTGTACCATTTATTGCGCAAAAACCGCCAAAAGGCAATTTGTGCATATTTGTTAATGGAAATTGTTAAAATGGCTTAAAGCATTTGCCCAAATGGACTGCTGCCCGTCTGCCCGGCTGGCCAAAAGTCTGCCTAATTGAGTGAGTTGGGGAAACACAAAACGAAACCAAAACAAAAAGGACACTGACCAAAATCCATGCAAGCGGCTTTTTTCTCTCTTTTTGTTGTATATATATTTAAAGCCTGACCTCTGACCCCTGACCCGACAGCGCCTTTCTTTAGTCTGCTACAAAGTCTGGTTCCTTTTTATTAAAACAAAAAATATTTCAATTATTTTTGGCTAAGCCTTTGCGGACCAAGGTGTTAATTTGGCTAATTTCATTGCGGGCACAAATATTTGAGATTATTTCATATATAAAACAATTTGCGGCCAAAAAAAAACTTTAACCCAAAAAAACCAACCCCAGCAGTGAAGCCGAAGCCGATGCCGAACCTGACCCGCATCCGGAGCGCTACATAATCTTACACACGAGTACATGAGCGTGTGACAGATTGTCCCATCCCCCCCGCCGCCACCCCTCCGCCCAGCCGAGGGGTAGTCGGTAAAAAGCGTAGCCAAAGCGAGCAGGACATAAATGACAAGCCTGTTTGGCACTGTTATAAAAGACGAGGGGGCGGTTCGGTTTGTGCTACTGCAACAAGGTTGCAGAACAAGTGTTCCGCCTTGTTTCCCTGTTTCCCTGCTCTCTGCTCTCTGTTCTCTTTTCTGGTTTTTATTTCCCCCCTCCTTGACTGATTTTATGGCGCAGAAAATTGAATGATTGATCGCAAAAATAGGCGCAACTAATTAAATTACGTCTGTGACAAACTGGGCGTTGAAGTGGGCGTGGCTGTCGGACAGGCCACCTGCAAACGCGGACAGACGCACGTGCGTTGCCTGCCACAAGGCCACCACAGCAGAACCTAGCTCTTTTTTTTTTTTTTATTTTCTCCATTTGCATAATTTGCAACTTAATTTAAATAATTTCATCGTTGCACACGTGTTCAACATTTTTTGAGCTTTGCGGTTCTTGATTTTGGCTCAATAACCGCACTTCCACATTTTGTGGTTCACTTCATTTTTGTCATTAAGCAGCGCACCGTTAAAAACTTCCAGAAGCATTGAAGTAGGCGTTGCCACCAAAAGAACACACCCCGCCCCGCCTCCGCCTCCGCCACCTCCTCCGCCATGACAACGCCCATAAAGCAACGGAGCAGCTTTGGCATTGGCATTAAGTTTTTTGCTCTGGGCGCGTATAGTTTTCAGCTCGAAAGTCAACTAATTTATTCATGACATCATCATTAGGATGTCGTGGTGTGCACACCAAACCTTTGATCCCAAAATGCTCTTCATCCATTTGCACACCTTTTGCAGTTACCCTTGGCTCTTGGCAGCTCTTGTGTGGCAGCAACACATTTTCTCAGTGTTTGCCAGTTGCCAAGTTGCCAGTTGCCAGTTTTATTTATGTTTATTTTGCGTCGAGCCAAGACATTTACTTTGTTTATGTTGTCTCCTCATCCCAGCCAGCCAGCCAGCCTCAAAAGGACTCGGCTGTGCATTAATTGGCTTATTCGTACAAAGTAAGTCTGTCTTGACTGAGTTTTCCTTTGCCAACTTCTCATGAATTTTAATGAGCCCTAAAACATTTCATATTGCGCTTGTCTTAAATTCTCTGAAGAATTTGGATTTTATTCAGAAACAGAACTGTTCAAAATAAAATATGTTGAAATCAATTATTTATGTAACTTTTGGCTTTAAGTTGTTTGGCATCAAAGCTTAAGCTTTTGACAACATTGCCTCATAAGTTGTCACATTTGAGTGCCCTGCAGCTGCATACGAGTTAATAATTGACTTTACAGCACTTGCTGCCACACGCTGCAGTTGCAGTTGCAGTTGCATACATGACGGAAGCTCTTTGAGTTGTGTCTCGTAGCAGGCTGCTGGGTGGCAGGGTAATGCGTCAACAATAGGCTTACGCACGGCATCAAAAGAACACATGACATGCATGCAACATGCACTTCAACTTCATTACAAAAGTCACGACACAGACACAGACACAGAATTGACAGTAACTCAACGAGCCACAGGACGAAATGCTTGCAACGAGGCGCAAATTTACATTTACATTGACTGAATGATACCCCGGAAGCCATCTACTGGTTTTGTGGACAGTGGAGGAGCTGCCTCTGCTGGTGATGCTACTGCTGATGCTGATTGATTTCGAGTGCATGTATGTGCGTGTGTGTGTGTGTGGACGTTGTCCAGACGGTTGCTGCCTGGGAGCCGGCTCTGCGTAAAAACCACCAAACATATTTGGTTTGTCATTGGATGCAGTGAAGCGCACGCTCAAAGTGGGAGCACTGTGATGTGTGGAGTGGTGTGCGGTATGGTGCAGTGGCCGTCGTGATGCGGTAGCTGGGGCAAGGCGTTGGGGCGCCAAAAAGTGGCCAGGCTCATTGACATTGGACACACGCAGGCTTCAGTGCTTCAGTTCAATGTATTTTTTTTTTTTTTTTGCATGTTGCTGCGTGCATGGCAAGTGCTGTGTGGAGATGTGGACTACAATTGGTCGTAGACACACACATTTTAAAATATATGTGTATGTGTTGGTAAGAGCCCATTTAACTGTTTTGCACTGGCTGTCATGTTGACTTTTTTTTCTCGGCAACACTTCGTTTCAGTCGTTTTTTGTTGCTGTCCTTTTTGCCTGCTGTGTGCTGTGCGGTTGCCTGAGTGCATACGTGATTGTGCATGTGTGTGTGTGTGTGTGTGTGTGTGTGTTTGTGTATTTCTATGTGGCTCTGTGTGTACTTTCATATCGTTGTGTGCATGCATGTGGTGAATGCTGCAATGTCCTTGTGCAAACTTCCCGCACTTTGTCGTTTGCTGTGTCGTTTCTATCGTTGCCCATTGCCTGTTTTTGCTCCTTTCATCGCTTCCTTGTCCGCCTTGTACCAAACTATTCACAACCCTGTCCATTTGTTGGTCGCCAGGTTCTGGCAGTCACTTTGTTAGTTGTTGCTGCATCTGCTGCTAGTTTCCTTGCTGGTTTTCAGCCACGTTTTTTTTTCTCTTTTTTTTCTTTCTTTTTTTTCCATTTTTAATAAGTGGCTCGTACATTCGGCATACGCCATGTTGTCCTAGCCATCGGCGTCATGTTATTTTTCTTGTTTTCAATGCTAGCATTTCCGTGCGGTTTACTCTGCAACATTCTACATTTTACATTCTACATACAAACTATAAACTAAACAACACATACATTCTCCATGTCCTTTAAACTAAAAGTTTAAGATGGAGATCCTTCCCAGCGTAGTTTAAATACAAACTTGTTACTAAATATAAGCACATAAATCTGGCTTAAAATCAATGTTTAAATTAGAGATCCTCCCAAAAAAATAGCTTTAATGTATCTGTGAAAAATATATAAAGAACTTAAAAAACATTTGTAAGATGCACTTTTAAGTAAAAAAATCTGGCTTAAAATCAATGTATAAAATAGAAATCCTCCCAAAAAATAACTTCAATATATCTGTAAAAAATATATAAAGAACTTAAAAAACATATGTAAGATGCACTTTTAAGCACATAAATCTGGCTTAAAATCAATGTATAAAATAGAAATCCTCCCAAAAAATAGGTTCAATATATCTGTAAAAAAATGTAGAAAGAACTTAAAAAACATTTGAAAGATGCACTTTGAAGTACATAAATCTGGCTTAAGATCAATGTATAAAATAGAAATTCTCCTAAAAAATAGCTTCAATATATCTGTAAAAATAATATACAAAATTTAAAAAGTATTAGTTATATTCACTTTTAAGTATTTTATCAGCAATTTTCTCTAATAAATTTATTTTATTAAATCGCCAAAAAATAATGTAATTTCAATTGATTTGAATTTATTCCTGTGATATTGGCATATTTTCAAAATCTCTTCTCCTCTCCGCATACAAAGTAGTTAAGTACTTAAGCACATACTCATCATGGACTATATACAATTCCAAGATCGACACTGAATGGGCTGCATCCGCAACAACACTTGTCCGTCCCCCCGGGTAACTTGAGCTTGAAATTAGCTCCTTGCAAACATATATCATTGATGTGATCAAGTGGTTGGTCCTCTGTCTGCCAGTGTTCAGTTGTGTTCAAGTGGCGCGTATCTGTAAGCGATATCTGTCAATAAAAAAAAAAAACGCCCGAGGGCTGCACACACACACACACACATGCACATGCACACTCGAAACGTGGCAGCGCGTGTTGCTACTTAATTGTTAAACATTTTGTAACATTTTGCGTAGATTAGCATCGCAAAAAAGCCTCGCCTCGTAAACTGCCGGGTTTCTCAGGGTGTGGTGCAAATCAAACAGGTCGTTGGACCGGACAGGCATCCGGAGGCACTACCTCGGCGGGTAGTTTGTTTGTTGTTGCTGTTGTTTTGATTGTGATGCGCGGATAATCCTTGGTGCTGGCACGTGAGCAATGTTTATTTGTTTGTTTGCCTATTGGCTCGTTCGCATCTCTCTCTCTCTCTGGGAAGGTGTAATGCGTTAAGGGCAACTACGGGACAACGGCCAACTAGGGGGGGGGGGGGGGGGGGGGGGGGACACTGCTCAATGGGAAGCGGCGCATGCAGCGGACACGCGCCATAGATTTTTCACATGGATAAGCTTTTCGACTTGGCAATTTTGTGCTGGGCGTTTGAATTTTTCCCAACTCGCGAATCAGAACTTTGCAAGGCTTTGAAGTACTTCTACACTAGTGTAACTGTGTGTGTGTGTGTGTGTGGCTGTTGGCCACAGTTGTTGGTCGCCATTTCGTTAAACGTTTTGGCATGTCCCAGCGACCATTACTTGGTTTATATATATATATATATATATATATATAAAGCTGTGTGTGTGTGTGCATTTCTAGCTGAAACATTTTTTCTAATATTTTTGGCGACTGCTGACGCTTTTTGCGCAACCATTTTGTTGGCCCTCTGGTCCGGACTGGGGCCCAATTGAACGGGCCAGTAGCAATCGCATTTTTCGCTGGCTTCGCCTTTCTTTTATCTCCCTTTCCTTTCCTTTTTTTTTTTTTTGTTTATTTTATTTTTTTTTGGCACTTTCCTCTGACTGCCCCAGCTATCCTTGGCTTTTGCTGTTGCTGCTGCTGCTGCTGCTGCTGCCAAAAACCATATCCTGTGCGCTATTTGCTTTTGCCCGATTTCTATTTGCGCTGGTCGCTGGCTTCGCCAGTGTGTGTATGTGTGTGTGTGTGTGTGTGTGTGTGTGTGTGTGTGTGTGTGTGTGTGTGGTACGTGAGTGTGTGTATTTCTAAGTATGCCGAGCATGTAGCTTTTGGTATTTATGACTATTGTCGGAAAGCAAATATTTGTCTGCAGCGCATAAAAACAACAGTTAAACGAACGGGCTACGTAAACGGAATATGTATGAGATAACCTCGCTTTCCCCCCCCCCTCTCTATCTCTCTCTCTCTATCTCTCTGTGGATATATATGGACATCAGTGTGTTTGGATATTGGAGTGTTTGCTGTGTTTGTTGCTTTGTCGCCAGGCCATAGTAGGCAATAAAAACAACTGTGACTACAACAAAAACATAAAAACTACGCAACCAAAAACTACTGCCAAAAAATTTGTGTTTGCTTCGGTATTTTTTTTTTTAATATTTTTTTTTTTTATTATTTACTCTTGTCCAATATTTAGATGCTGCTGTGTTTTTAGATGGACTTTTGGCTTTTATGGCGCCGCACTGACCATTGATTCATTTGTATGTATTTGAATATATCGGTTCATATTTTTATATTGCTTGGTCAACATAAAACATTTGACTCAAATAGATTTTAAAAAATTTAACAGAATGGTAAACAAAATCTATATTAAAATGCCTAAATTTATTATTACAACTATAGTTAAAATACTGACTATTAATAATATTTTAATTAAACGTTGTTTAGTTACACATTTATCAAGTCGACAGCGCGATTAACCAACTTGAACAACCCCGTCCCGAAATCCCATTGAACATACCTCAAAATTGTTCCCAAGGGCTTGAACACACATCAAATGCTTCGTAATGACAATTTTTAAAGGGGGAGGGGGGGTCACAGATTGTGTGCCATTGAAGTACGGTCGAAATTGCGATTTGTGTTCGGTCCACGAGCGATTTGTGTAAATATTGAAACTTTTGGAATGGTCAGGGGGAGGGGATTGGGCAGGGGGAGGGTAAACAAATCGGCATCAGCATCAGAAAATCAAAGATTGTGTGGCTGATTGGAGCTGCAAGAGCTGAGAGAGCTGGGAACTGAGCAGGAGGGTTGTTTGCTTTCGTATCTGTCGATCTGAGAGTCGTTTGCCTTTGCCCCTTGTGGGCTATCCAGCTTGTTATTTTCACAAATAAATAGTATCTGAGTTGACTTGAAATAGATTTTCCCATTGATGGCTGTCATTGCTGAGTTCGCACCAATTGCTGCTGGTCAGGGGACGAAAGCGTCGTTAGTTGGAGTTGGAGTTGGAATCGTAGCAGATCCAGTGAACCAAGAAATGAGCAAAATTCAAATATTTTTCAAATTAAACTTAAAAAACACTTGGCTTTTGGCTAAGCGGCGCATATAGCTTTTTTGTTAGCCAAAAACGGTTTTTACACTTGACTTCAAATCGCTCAAAGGCAATGCGTTTGAGACAACAACAAAAAAGTGGTGTAATGGGGCGGGATTGGCCACGAGAATTGGCGGGTTACGCATCAAAAGCCCTATGAAAAATGACCAAAGCTCGCAGCGCCAAATTGAAAGCAAGAAAAAATATGGCTGAAATGTTGCTTTTTCAAACGGCCAAACGCCTGTTTCCGGTGCTACCTCTTGCTCCCCCCTCAATGATGGGAATGGCAATGACGATGATGATGACTGCGCTTGGCGCCGTCAATGATGAATGCGTCCGGGCCCCCAAAGCGAAACATTCCGCGTTCGTAGAGCGCGCAAATGAAATTGGAAATTGTGCTGGCAAGCGAAAGGAAAATATGAGCAGTCGGTGCAGAGACGGATGATGGTCCCAAAATGGCTAGCAAAATGAAAAATAGTCAAGCAGCGGCACAAACAATTTGAGCGTCCATCGATACCGGCGACCGTTTGAAAAATCATTTTTATGCATTTATGGTTTATGCGGGGCCCTCAAAGCTCAAAGCCCAAATCGCGCGTATGAATAACGATCCCAAATATCTCAGTCCCTGCCACACACACCCCCCCCCCCCACCAAAATAAAAGCGGGTTTTTGTGGCGCCCACAAGCAATTTATTGCCGCTTCGTCGCACGCCAAATGAATATTGGACAAAACCAAAAAGCGGGGCGGATTTCGCCGCCAACTATTTGATTTTGGTCTCCAGCGTATTGCCAATATTTGTATTTCGCATTTGTGTTTGTGTTTGTATTTGATGTTGTCGTTCCCAACAAGAGAGCCAAACTCAAAGTATCGTTTTCAATTTGACACTCGTACCAGCAACACAATATATATGGAAAGATCGATGGACAACACAGTGGAGGACAAATCGTGTTGACTAAAAAGTTCACACCATAAAAATGTTTATAATTCTTGCTGCTCAGCTCTGTATAAACAATTTGGCTGGCTGGCAGACAAATCATTTCAGAAAGCTAATCATAAACAAAAGCTTAAATGCTATTTCGAAAGACAAATAAACCATATTTGCGACTGTTGCAATAATAAACAGACAACAGCAAAGACAATGCAGCTCTCAGCGAGCAAGACTCCAATTCATTTTGGGACTCAAAGCGCATTCAGAGTTCCAAGCCAACACAATTTTGTAAACGGTAATAAAGTTACAGTAGTCGCTCGCTAATTGAAATGCTTTTAGTGTGGAAACACTTCTTATTACTGAAAGCAAACATTTTGGTTTAAAATATCCAATTTCTTAGTCTTTAGAAACCATTGATCATTTTTAATCATTTCGAAGACTTACATTGTTATTTTTGAATTCCATTATAAACCATTAATATTAAATAAAGACTATTTCTGTGATTTTAAAGCGCTAAACTACTATATAAAATATTTAGAAAATTTAAACTAATTAATTCTAATATGTGCAAAGTTATCATACCCGAGAGTACACTGTATTATCAGCAAGATGATTTTGTAAGCGGTAAAAAAGTTACAGTAGTCGCTCGCTAATTGAAATGCTTTTAGTGTGGAAATAATTCTAATTACTAGAAGCATTATTTTCTTTCATGAAAACATCAACAATTTTGTTTAAAATTTGTTTATAGTCAGTAGAAACAATTACTCATTTTTAATCATTTAGAAAGCTTTCGTTTTTATTTTGTTTAATTGTAATACTTTATTTAAAATCCATTAATATAAAATAAAGACTATTTTTTGTGATTTAAAAGCATTAAACTACTATATAAAATATATATATAAAACGTAAAGGAAATAATTCTAATATGTGCAAAGTTTCCATAACCGAGACAATACTGTATTATCAGCAAGATAATTTTATATACGGTAATAAAGTTACAGTAGTCGCTCGCTAATTAAAATGCTTTCAGCCTAATTTTCTTACAGTAAAATATCCACATTTTTATTTAAAATATTCAATTCTATAGTCTTTGGAAACCATTAATAAATTTTAATAATTTAGAAGGCTTTCTTTATTTTTTGTAATTGCATTACTTTATTAAAAAACCATTAATATTAAATACAGATTATTTTTTGAGACTAATATATAAAATATAAAGTAAATAATTCTAAAATGTGCAAGGTATTCATAACCGAGAGACCACTGTAATATCAGCAAGATGAGCAATCACATTCAAGCATTGGAGGCTGTGTGGTTCAGGGGGCAGCAGTTGAGAGTTGGGTGATTTCACCAAAGTTGACATTAAACAAACAAAACATATTATTGAAAACGTATTCAATGAGAGCGAAGAACGAATGAGAATTGTGCACACGCTGTGGCACTTCATGCACAAAAGACAGGAGCTGAGTCCGCTGGCTGTCTGTCGTCTCAGACAGCGTGTCTATCAACTGCAATTGGGAACTGAACTGGATTTAGGGAACTGTGTTCGCTGCTGCTGTTGACACAAGTCCGCACACACACACACACACACACACACACACACACACACACCGGGCAGAAACTAATTTGGCCGAGTCGACATAGAGTGAAAGACTGAAACTGAAATCTAAACATCTGCAAAATTACGCGCATAAATCCTTTAACACTTTTATTTTTACAGATCGGAGGCTGTTGGACGTTGGGGGTTGTTGCAACGTTGCCATGCAGGGGCTCGTCAAATTAGCCCACTTCAGGCTGTGGCATGCAGCGTGCTCATAGCGGGTGCAACTCCAGCAATAGCTCCTTATTTCCACAGCCTTTGTTGTTTACACACTTCACATTGCCTGCCAGTGTCCTTTTTTTTTCATCTTCTCATTTTTGCCTGCCCAACACTCAGCACGCGTTGTACTACTCCACCCCTGCTCCCCCCTCTCTCTCCCTATCTAGACTTCTTTGCAGCTGCATTGTTGTAGGAGTAGTTGTTGCTGGCCGGTGTTGTTATTGTTGCCAAGACGCTGGCTGGCTCATATATAAATATAAAAATAACTTGGCCTACGCCTGCGGAGTGGGTCATGCGTCTTGGCAAAACAAACAAAGCAAATGACACCCACCCGAACCATCTCAGCCACAACGCTCTCTTCTTCTTCTACTTGACTGCTCATCAATGGGCAAATGCGAATGTGAAATGGGAATGAATTGTTGCCCAGGTTGGTCGTTGGTACATTGCCTACTCCTAATGACCCCTATCCCTATCCCTTTATCGATGAGTCTCTGGCTCTGGCCCTGCTCTGGCTCTGCTCTGTTTTGCTGCTTCATTTCACACACAAAACGCCACAAGGTGGTCCCCTAAACACTCAAAGAAATAGTTTTTTTTTTTTTTAATAAAATGAATTTATTATAATACGTAAAATACCTTCTAACATCTTCAAAAAAAAATCACATGCACATTTAAATTTTATGTTATATGGTATTTTTTTGTTGTCCCTTATTTTTTTGAGTGCATACTGTGACTCTAGACATTGTGAAGCAGCCTTGTGTGGCTTGCCAATGGTTTTGGTTTTATTTTATTTTATTTTTTTTACCACTTTTCACTTTCCAACTTGTGGATTGGCTGGGCTGTTTACTTGTTCTTTATGGCTCTTTAGCGCTTATCATGCTCAAATGATAATTGAAGTGCCACACAAAAACTATTTATCCTCGGGCTGTCGAGCGTACTCCTCTGGTTGCTGTTGTGGTTATTCAATATTACTCAGCTCACAATGAAAACCCTTCGCACACACACACACACACATATACACATACACTGCACATAAACACAGACAATGAGTGCTGTGATGCCCCTGCTACCCCTGCTACCCTTTCACTCTTTTTTGTTTTTAGATATTTTATTAAATTTGTTTCTAGTACCCAAACATTTAGCTTAGGCACAGGCAATCCTGTTCCGGTCCAGTTCGGTGACATTTTCCACTCTATGCGCATTGTTAACTTGATTTCATTACTTCTGTCGCAGTTGCTGTTTATGTTGTCATTATTTTTACCTATTAATAAGTGGTTGACGTAAGGAGTCAGCAAATGTATTTAGCCTGGATATCAGTCGACTGTTACCAAGGCTAATTGAATTGTCGCTGATTCGTATCTCTTTTGCAGATATGGCACATCAAAATGTATATACATATATATATATATATATTATGTATATCACGAATATATTTATATATGAATTGTAGTCAACTAATCTTTATGATGGCTCGTAAATAATAATTTGCAGCTTTTGTTACGGCCACGGTAAAATGTTGAGTTTAGGATGTGTGCCACACGTGGTCAGAGTTGGCTTAATTGTGCACACGCACCCGAAATAGTAGTGATTATAGGCTATAAAGCTTCACATTTTGTTGCATGTATTAAGCCAAAAAAATGCTGTACAAAAATAATCATTAATTTGAAATCAACTGACCGATTAGTATTTACTCAAGGACAAAAGATAATATTTTTAAGATATTTTACATTGATTTAAAACGACCCACATTAAATGAATATGTTTTTCATGATGGTGGAAAAACCCTTGTGCAACTTTTCCAAGCACTCGGTCTTTTTCGAGTACGCCATCAAACAGTGCAAATTCCTTACACAATAGGGTAACTGGTATAAACCATGTTTAGCCGTAAACGGCAGAATGAATCATTGGCATCAACAGTTTCTTGGCACACACAAGCCAGCTCCAAGAACAACAACAGCAACAAGAACATAAGTTAAGTTTTGTGCAAAATCGCCGTGATGCTAAAGCCCCAGTCTTAAGCCAAAAGCCAACTAGAAGTTGCCAAAAGCACAAGACAAAAGAAGAAAGCCAGAAACAGCATTCAGCTAAAGCCAAAGCCAAAGCCAAGGCAAAGGCAAAAGCAGAGGCAGAAGCTGAAACAGAAGCTGAGGCAGCAGCAAAAGGAACTGAAGTAGCGCCAAACTTTTATGCACAGCGCCATGTTTGGTTTGTCTTGTCAGCTTCCGTCTTTCCCTTTTTTGTTGCACGCCCCCTCGTAAGCTGTGTGTTAAGGTGTGGGTTTTTTTTTGCTGTGGGTGAGCGAGTGCGACAGTACGAATCGGGTTGAGTGCTCGACTTGGTTGCATTTTTACCATATACAGGGTGCCACTATCCAATGTCACTGCGCTGTGGTTGGCCTATTCGGCAAGTGCAACACCCTGTGGCAGCTGCAGCTGCTGCTGCTGTTGTCCAACTTATGAGGCCACCGAAAAAAAAAAGTAGTAAGCAAAATGCAAAAAACGACAAGGCCACCGTTAGCAGCATGTATTTTTGGTCCACTCAAAGCCAGCAACGACCACAACTGGCAAACAAAAAAGCCCATAAGAAATGGCCACTGCACCATGCAACAAACACAAAAAACTTGCCGCGACTTTCAGTATGTCTTTGTGTGCACCACCAAACCACCCGAAACTTGCATCAAATTTATGCCAAGACGTTAAATACAAAAAAAAATAAAAAAAAAAAAAACTAGAAAACAACGCAAAAATTCAAGTCAAGTCGGATTCCCCTGCGAAAGGGCTTTTGTGCGGCATGCGCATCAGGCAAAAAATGGTTGCCGGGGAAGCTGTCGACCAATCAGAGCGTCGCTGAGGTGTGGCCTCTGTGAGCGGAGGGAAATTTGCGCATGAGTAAATTTCCCTTTACGCTGCTAATAATCACTTCAGACATGCGCCGTTACGCAACGTACCCAAGGGGCACACAGGGTTTGGGGGTTGGACATTGGCTGTTGTCGTTTTGTTGCATGCAACCCTCTATGCTATGCCTGCTGCCTTGCAACGGGTAACTCTCCGAGTTCTTCTTGCCGTTGCTTTTGTAAACATGCGCAGGCGCACTGCACACAAATCAAACGCTCTGTGTGTGTGAGTTTGTGTGTGTGCGTGGGTACACTTAATGCTGGGACTTTTTTTTCGGGCAGGCGACAGTCGACAGTCGACAGTCGGCAACGAGCAGCAGGCAATGTGAAATGCTTTGATTTCTCTGATTGTTCGATCACACGCAAACTGACAGCGGACTCAGCTGGTTGTCAGCGCGCTTGGCAAATCCAAAATATAACATAACATTTTTAAACATACACTCAAAAACTCGTGCAAGTGTTCGTAGTTTACCCAAAATTTGGCTTTTATACGTGTGTGTATTTTTATAGAACCAAACTAAACTTTATTGGTAACAATTTACAAAAAAAAAAAAGAAGAAACATAAGTAAAAAAGGAAAACTGTGCCCGCGTTTTTTATTTGCGTTAATACAATGTTGGAGTTTTATCCAATGCCCACGAATCTGAATCAGGTCGGTGGCAGTTTATATTCGCTGCAGCAGAATCATGGCGGTGCACGATTTCTGGACAGTCCGAGTGTAAACAGCAACATGACAACTGCCTGTTTGGCCAACAACAACAACAACAACAACAACACCAACAACAATAATGTACATAACAACAGCAACAACAATTTGGCAGCAAACATTTCCGGTAGCAGCAACAGCAGCAGCCAGCATTCGACAGCAACAGCTTCATTAACGGCAACCGTAATTTCCTCTCAACATCAACATCAACAACAACAACAACACCAACAACAGCAACACCAACTCGCTGTCTCTCCAGCACCAATTAACAGCTGCCCAACGCCCACAGGTCACAGTCCCAGCAGCAGCAACAGCAGCAGCAGCAACAACAACAACAACAACAACAGCAACAACAACAATAATAATAATAACAAGAGCCAAAACTCCGCCTGCAACACATTAACAGCTGCTTCTGTTGCCGCTGCCGCAACAACAGCAACTGGAGCCGGCACAGCAACAACATCAGCAGCAATAGCAGCAGCAGCAGCAGCAGCAGCAGCAGCAGCAGCCACGGCAACGGCGGCGACTGCGTCGACGTTGACGCTTGCGTCAGCATCGAAATTGTCTGCTGATTGCAGTGGACGCACAGGTATGTTCCAAAAGTATTTTGCACCGGCAGTTGAGGCATTTACCGGGCTCGTTCCGCTTCCGTTTCCCGGGGGGCGGCATCCCCGTTTTTCGTTTTTGGCATAGTTGTGTGTGCGTCTGGCGTGTGGGTCCCTCCGCCAGCACTTCGCTGGCCGGTTTGGGAATTGGTGTGTGGGTTGCTGATATGCGTCCGTGTTTTACTTACGGCTAGTTTGCATCGCTGCTGTTGCCAATGCCCCCTCAAAGTTTGCCCAAATTATTTTCGCAATTTGCGTGTGATATTCTAGGTTTTGGGGCCGGTCTTTTCATTTGCTGCCGCTGATGTGGCAAGCAGCTTGTAGCTTTAATTCACTTTCAAAACGATTGTTAAAATTCAGCAAATGATTTGCGCTCTTTGAATTTATTTGATGCATTTCTAAAAAATTGTATTTTTTTATTATTTGACAGTTTCAATATAAGTTTAGGGTTTACAACAATATAAAAGTATCTGTCTTAAAAATAAAAATTAGTTAACCTTTTTTATGTCTTAATCAAAATTGATGTCTCATAAATCTGATTTTCAATTCATATAATTATTTAATAACAAAAAAAAACACATATGTGTACTTACTATAATTATAAATGAGAATTTAATAAAAAAGGAACTGCTTTTGGAATTGATAAAAAATTTAAGTCTTTTTAGAAGTATGACACTTAAATTAATTTTTCCTTTTAAAATATTTAGTTATCATCAAAGAACACATATATGCACCAAATTATTATAAATTGGCTTCTCGTTGTGTCTTTTGTAATATTATTTATTTTATTTTATAAATTTTAATTGTGTTTCCTTCGTATAAAATCTTCAAAAATTTATGCATCAGTTAAAATAAATATTCCCCAATGGTTGAGGCAATTTTGTACAATTATTGACAATTATTTGTTTGTATTTTATTCGTTTAACTCATACTAAAATTTCTTTGATATTTATTCGTGTAGATAATTATTTGTAGGATAATAGATTAATGTACAAAAGATTGCAAATAAAAGAGCATAAGCCAAACTTGTGGCCAGAAAATAACCAAATAATATTTAATTGATATGCAAAGCGAATATTCGCATAATAAATCATAGAGCAATGATAATTTAAATTTCAAAAGCTGTCCGACGGCAGAAGTATTGCCAAAAGTATGAATACAAGTTGACCACAAAATAATTTTGACAATGAAGCTGAATGAAGGATGTTATATGTTTATATGTGCAACCAATAAAAGGCGATTAGGGCATGCAACAGACTCTCACGCACAAGCACAAGCACACACATACACAGCCAAACACACACTCGCCCGAAAGTAGGCAGCACTTTTTAGCAGATTGCAACAACGAAAGTGTTGCTGGCAAACTTTACGAAATTCTGGGCAAAATGCAAAGTGTGCAAACAATGTGTGTGATGCATGTGCTCAAACTGGGCGAAGCACGCTCAAGCACGCAAATATCTCGATGCACACACACACACACACACACACACACACACACACACACACATTAACATTATGCTTTTATTTACATATGAAATGTCTATTAATTCTTGGGCTGCTGCCATTGCCAAAATGGCAGCAAATAGTTTTCCGTTTGCCAATCACTTTACTGCCAGCAGCAGACTTGAAAGCATTGCTCATCTATGAATTTGAATTTGAATTTGACGCCAACAACCAAAAACCAAAAACCCAAAACTCAAAAGCCAAAAACCAACTGCAGCAGCAGCAGCAGCAGCTGCAAATGGGACGAGGAATTTCGAGGCATTTGTGGCTGCCACAGCACACAGACCTGCAGTTTGTCGACCCGACCTCGGAAATGAACACACTCAACACCCCCGAATAGCTCTTGAGGCCCCACATCTCTCTAATCCCGTGTCAGATATGCGCCGTGTGTCTCAACATATCTGGTTTTTGTGGCATATACGGTTTGCTCCATGTGTGCCGTAGGAGGAGCAGCAGAACATGTTTACCTACTACAGTGATTACTCTTAAATGAGAATGCTGCGTTTAGAGGGGTTTATGGGATTCTACCTCGTTGATTGTTAGTTCAAAATAAATAGCCAAAACTTCATTTTTTTTATATTTATTTAAATAGAGTTTTGTGCAGACAAATGTCTATATAAATAATCGAAAAGAAGCCAAGCTTAAAGATTGGAAACAGACTTGGTAAAGATACTTCCACATTTGGTAAATTCCAATTAGGCGACTTTCTCGTTTGTCAGCAAACACTTTATACAGTGACAGCTAAAACTATGTGCACACATACACATACACATCCTGTACATATGTGTGACACTTGCATAGAATTTGTCACTTTCGCGTCAATGGGTTGCGGAGTGCTTTAAATTGCGTTCGCCAAAGTAATTAAAGCCATCGCATCAAGGAGCTGTCACGCAGACTGTCTGGCCAAAAAAAATCTCCGTGCCACGTGGACTGAGTTTATTTGTATGAGGCTTGAGTTGAAAATATATGCCACAACTTTTGGCTGCCTGTCAATTTATCATCATAGCCCTCCGCTTGCCTGTCAATGTGTCAATAAGTGCGCCATAAAGCGTGGGATGGGATCGGAATGGGTTGGGTTGGGTTTGGTTAGAGCTGTCCCTAATCAGAGATGCCGTGCGTTGATAAGCCCTGATAACGATAACGTACCTTGGGTGCTCTTGTCTATTAACTGTTTGTATTTTATTTTGATGGCACATCGCGCTCTTATCAACGTAGTTGATTTTGGAATTATCTGCTGTTTAATCGCCACAATTTGACATGAATTTGCCGCACTTGTTTTTAGCTATGTTTGTGTTTGTATTTTTTGCTGTTCGCTTCTCGACAAGTTTTCTGATCAACGCAACCCGTAATCAATCAGCAGCCAAACCGCCAGGCTTCTGTTGCGCTTCCAATTGAATGCGAACAACGCAACAACTACATAACACATATCAAATGTATCAAATCACATTTATCTATCACATTTTGCTAATGCGTCAAAATGTCCTTTGGCTGCAGCAGAGCGAAAAAATCCCTAACATTTCTTCATAAAACTGCAACAAAAGGCCATAAATTCCGATTAGATTACACAAAGCCAAATGTCAATGGATGGCACTCGCAAAAAAAAAAGAAAAAAAAAGAAAAGAAAGCAAAGAAAGCCAACAGAATATCGCATTCACAGTGCACACATGAATAGCGGAGTTTTGCCAATTCAAAGCAGGACTTATCAAATGATCCTTTTGCCAAAAACCCCAAACCAGCCTAAAATTGCCACAAAGCAATATTTTTCGCGTTATCACGAATGCGATTGGATGTGGACACACTCACACACACACACACACACACGCACAACGGGGCAGCTTGCATTGCAACTGTTTTTGTAGCATACTTTTTGGGGCCCTTTGCTCGCTTTTACCAAACGAAATATGAACAGCAACTTCTCTCATCCATCGTCATTGCCATATCTGCTTTCCAGCTCCTGTTGTCAATTTTTACGCTACGCTGGCTTAGCGCACAAAACACGGAACAGCCCCCCAAATCATTGGGGTAACTCCCACACTGCTCCATTTCTGCTTTCTGCATGGGGTTTATGCTATTTTCGCTGCTCACTTGGCTCCCGCACATAAATACGCATACATCTACATAGATCAAGAGCTAGGCAGGTGTGGGGGGGGCTCTGCCATTGTGCCAACCATAAATCATGCACATTTTTCTGCCAGTGAGCCAGTGAGTCATATAATATGAGAGTGGCGTCGTCCTTCCGTTCATTTTTCAGTTTAGCTTCCAACCAATTCTCATGGTGCTCGTCATATATTTTTTTTATGTTTACTGCAGCTTTCGTTGTGTTTTTTTTTCTGCTTTCTCCTCGTATATTTTTTTTCTGCTTTTTAGGTACTACTTTTTATGACTGGTTTACGGTTTGAAGGGTGTGCGTGCATGTGAACAGATTAGTCGAGTCACTCAAATACAAAAATATATCTTTAAGTAGAAATTTGAAGTAGATATTTGACTAGTACTTCATGCGTAAATTTAAAGAAAAATAAATTACTTAAAAAATTAGCAGATCAACTTGAAATGTGCTTTACTTACTCAACGATTTAATTATCTTAATAAATATAATTCTCTGCAGACTCGATTAAAGATTTTATATAATTTATTTAACAACTTTTATCTTACGATATGTGAATGAGACTCGCATCGAAGGTTCGCTTCGATTGCCTTGTTTTGGCTCATCAATATTGGAATGGGAAACATTGTAGCCAAGTTTACGTTTCAATTACGCATCAAGGAGCTATCAATACAAGCTGTTACAGCCGCCGACGGAGACGGAGACAGATAATTTTTTTTTTTTTTTGTTGTCTTTGTTTCGAAACACTTTTGGCTGCCAGAAGTGCGAAACAATGAGCATAAGCATAAAAAAAGTGTGGTGGGGGTTGGCGGGGTAGGAGTTTGTAAGAAACATTTTCACACGATTTGACAACGTACTCGTCTGCGTGTCCTGCGTGTGCAACTGCTCCTGCTCCTGCTGCTACTGCTCCTGCTCCGACTCCTGCCCCATGCCTTATGTCCTCCAGCAACATATGCCAGCTGCCAGCACGTAGGGGGATCAGTTTTTTTTCTTTTCGTATTCCATCTGTGTATTTTTTTTGTTGTGTACAATGGGATATTAAGTGGATTTGTTTGTTAATTTTTGTCCTTCCTTTTTTTTTGGACTCTTTGCAGAAGTGGGCCACATCAAGTGCGAGAAGAACTATGAGCTATGCGAAGGATGCGGCCAGAAGATCCATGACCGTTATCTGATGAATGTGGGCGATGCCAATTGGCACGAACAGTGTTTGGCCTGCTGCTACTGTGGAATGCAGCTGCATCACACCTGCTATGTGCGCAACTCGAAGCTCTACTGTAAGCAGGACTACGATCGGCTTTTTGGTGTCAAATGCGCCGCCTGCTGTCATGCGATCCTGCCGCAGGAGCTGGTGATGCGTCCCATATCCAACTATGTATTCCATCTGCCCTGCTTCGTCTGCTATGCCTGCCGGCTGCCACTCCAAAAGGGGGAGCAGTTCATGCTGCGCGATGGACAGCTCTTCTGCTATCGTCATGATCTGGAGAAAGAAATGTTTCTGGCGGCGGCTGCTGCCCAGCATTGTGGATTTGTTGGCCTCGATGAGGAGGATCTGCTGCGGCCAAGGGATGGCAGACGTGGTCCCAAGCGACCACGCACAATTCTCACCTCGCAGCAGCGCAAGCAGTTCAAGGCCTCCTTTGACCAGTCCCCCAAGCCGTGTCGCAAGGTGCGCGAGGCACTGGCCAAGGACACTGGGCTGTCGGTGCGTGTGGTACAAGTTTGGTTCCAGAATCAGCGAGCCAAGATGAAGAAGATACAGCGTAAGGCGAAACAGAATGGCGGCGGTACGAGCGGATCAGGCAATGGGCGTGGCAACAGCAATGCCAACGCCTCAGATGACAAGGACTCGAGTGAGAAGGAGGAGAAGTGCGTCAAACAGGAACACGGTGTTGACAACGTGAACTTCCTGAGTGGCATGGACAGCGCCTTTGCCAGTCAGCCGCTTAATCCAAACTTGCCCTTTTCACCGGATGGTGCGTAAATCCCAATAATAATTGAGAATCAGTAATTGCTTGGAAATTAAAAAAAAAGAATAAATTATTTTAATTTTTAAGCAATCACTTTACATAAATTTTCAATGAATCCAACTAATCTCGGTTTTTTTTCGCCTAGCAGATTATCCGGCCAATTCGAATGACAGTTTCTGCAGTTCCGATCTCTCGCTGGATGGCAGTAATTTCGATCAGCTGGATGACGACGCTGATTCCCTGTCGCTGAATAATCTGGAGCTGCAGTCGACCAGTTCGTCGGGACACCACAATCAGCACTCGAACCCACACGATATGCTGGCCAATCTGAATACGAGCCTTATCAATCCCATCGACAAGCTGTATCTCATGCAGAACTCCTACTTCAGCTCCGATCACTAGAGAGACCGAGAGAGAGATGGAGTGTGATGGCAGAGAGAAAGAGAGAGAGAGAGAGAGAGAGAGAGAGAGAGTCGTAGTCATACGAATTTATTAGCGTTAGAGTTTCTGGCTATAGTTGGGAGCGCAACTGCTGGTAGGCACTGTAACTCCTTGGGCTTTGCAACTAAGTAATTACAATTAGATCAGCCATTCGGCTATTTGGTAAAGTTGAGATTTTAAGGAAAACAAAAACAAAATATATTTAAAAAAAAAAATATGAAAAGTTATCAATTGTGATTTTTAAGCTAAACGAAGTTTTAAGAACAAAATGCATTACAGCGATGTAAACGAGACGTAATGCATAAATTATTGTTAGTTCGAAAATAAGTACATAAGTAGTAGAAACCAAAAGATGAAATCAATGTGAGCCTATGTTTGTAAATAGTCTTAGAACCAAAAATTGTTATAAAAATGTAATTTAAATTAAAACGTCAATAAATTATGTATTAGCAAGTGCAATTGAAACTTATTGTTCTTAATATACTTAAATGAATTTTAATTTCGTCAAACAGAATTCTGAACAAATTTAGAATTCAAAAAACTCAGCATTGCTTGAATTTACGCGCTAAATTTTGCTGAGGTTCGTGGCGCCATCTAGTGCGGACAGTAGATAGATGTTTTATATTTACTTGCAGCCAACTTCACGTCCAGCTTATAGTAATTTTTGTCTAACTGCCAATAGATGGCGCTTCATTGCTCAGCACTACATTGCGGTGGTCGGTTGATAAGTGTTGAGCAAAGTAACTTGACGGTTAAGACGTCGTAATATTAATTTTCTTAATAAGGTGCCGATTAATCTTGAGCAAAAACATTGCGTTGCTGGCAGTTTTTTTAAAAACAAATTTCTGTTAATAACATTTAAGCGAATGTTAATTTATTTGGGTGCCCACAGCTGTGCCAATCAGTGTTGTTAAACTTGCCGAAACTACTGGGCAAGAAGAAGAGCCAGCAGCGTTGATAAACAATATAAAACAATTTAATTTGCAATGGTAAGCCTGAAATATACATAAATAAGAAAAACAAACAAGTAAATTTATTTTACGAACAGCTCTTTTATTCGTTCTTCAAATCGCTGGTGGGCAAAGAAGTCGTGGTCGAGTTGAAAAATGACCTGAGGTGAGAGCCGGCAGCCTTTTTTTTGGCGCGTGTTAACATAAAATAATAACTAATACAAGGAAAATTCTTGTAGCATTTGTGGAACGCTGCACTCCGTGGATCAGTATCTGAATATCAAGCTGACAGACATCAGCGTGACAGACCCGGACAAATACCCGCACATGTTGAGTGTGAAAAACTGCTTCATCCGCGGCTCCGTTGTGCGCTATGTTCAACTGCCCGGGGATGAGGTGGACACGCAGCTGCTGCAGGATGCGGCACGCAAGGAGGCTGTGGTGAGCACGAGATAAGTGTCGCAGAATCTGCTACACACTCTAATTATAAGCTGAACATGTACGAAACCCCTCACTTTTTGACCTATATCTAAGTGAAATTCTGTTAAAGCCAAACAAAATTGATTGAAAATACGAACTTTAAATGTTTATTCTGGTTTAATAGACATTCAACGATTGGTCCTTTATCACATCTGGCATTGTTATACATATGCAATACTCCTAGCTTATATACGGCTCATAAATTTTTGATGAGTCACTTGGGGTTTGCCTTACAGTTATGCGTATGTTTTATGGCTTTGTTTTGATGAGAAACGCAATCATTATTGGTCTACGCATGAATGACATTAATCGCTGCGAAATGGATATCGTTAGCTAAGTTGGAGAGGGAAAAACGAAATGCCTTTTAGGTCAAAGTCAAAGGTTGTTTCCAACAAGGATTTGGAGAGGGGCAGAATTTATTGTTTATTTTCCATATCCTTGTATAGTTACAAATAAACAATTACATCTTGTACCAAAAACGTTATGTTTAACTATTTGTTTGGTTGGGAAATATATTTCTCTTTGCAGGTTCCTGTTTAATATGCCATGTACACACACCCATAACCCACACTGGGTTTATGTACTGGCTAAATTACCCTTAAGCTAGGAAATACTGCATACTTTTGGGCGCACACAGTCAACGAGAATTGTAAACATTTTTGGTTGTTTAAAAAGGTACTTTTACTGCGGGGCATCTAAAATTCACGTATACATCATTATTTAAGCTAAACATGGGGGCAGTATGTTTGATTCTCAACTTCGCATAGTCAGCGTATCCTAGCGGGATATTGGCTATCCACTTTCATGTTTTTAATTAAAGCTAAAAAAAGAGCAATCATATAATGATTGCCTTGTGACGAGTGACTTGTCATGCTTTGACCCATCTTGGGTAAATCCGTAAAAGTTCTGATAACCATCGTCCAAATTTTGTCCTTAGGAGGGGAGTGGTTGTTACGAGCGAATTGGATTTCTTTTTTTTTTCTGCGCAATACATTCGAATTTAAATTCACCAGCAGTAAATTGTCAGCACGGTATTTACATAAATACCAAAGCGATGCCTATTTAGGGAATTACTTGCTGAAATATTGTGCCATCAAATAATAAACGTGTCACTGAGTTTTGCTTGGTCGGCCTGGTCGTCGTGAGCCTGTGCATAATTGTCTGTATAGTCGACCTCCTGGAGAGTGTAAATAATAAACAAACTTTGGTCAACCAAAAAAAAAAAAAAAAACGTGACGACCCTTCATACATGTTATCCATCCACGTTTTCCATTATTTTCATCAATTTCGTTCGTTTTTTTCACAGGCAGTTTGACAAAAAATTCAAAGCACATTTTGTAACGCATTTAATTTGATTCCGAATGCCATTTTGGTAGAATATTTTTGTGCATTTGAACACGAACTTTGCAATTATAAAATATATGTCAATGGTGATGGAGGATGAGTGTTTTAAGGCAAGTTGTCGCTTATAGTCACCGTAGTGGGGTCGATCTGCCCTGTCCTGCAGTACATAAAAAAAAAAGTATAATATGTCTGATGGGATGCCGATGGTTGTGAGTTTTGGCCGGATTTACGAGGCTGCGCTGGGTCATTGGCATAGGCATTTTTTCCAGATTCCGTACGCTAGTTCATCAACATGTTGAGTTGTGCGTACGACGTTAAACTTGGATCGTAAACATTTTATTTTCATTTTTTTTTTTTTTGCAATTCACTCATTTGGATTTTATTACAAAATTAAATTTACAAATTTTACAGAGATTATCTTACATGTACACATACAATGCACGCATGTAAATATATGATTTATACATTTAGAACAAAAAACATATGTTGTATTTGAATATTACTTATGTACATATTTTGTAAGCTATCGTCGAATTTATAAATATCCCCCATGGTTTATGTTTACGTTTAAAACGTTATAGTTGTTGTTGTTGTTGTTGTTGTTGTAGTTGTTGTTGTTCCATAAGCTCGACAGTACATTTACGCACAGTGGGAATATTTATATAGCAAAGTTAAGTAAAAGTTTCTTAAGTATTATAGGGGATTTACTCGTTGGTAATTAACCTGTGTAGATTATAGTTGTTTTTTTTTTTCATCTCATAATCCTTGTAGCGGAAATTCGCAATAACATTGCATTTAACAATCCTGTACGTGTTGCCAGGCTAATTACACAGATTACGTTTGATGTCCAGCTGCAGCTTCGTATTTACTCTTTCCTATATTCGCTGAGTAATTATAAATTAGTCATAAGCCATCATACTAAAAGTGTTCCCAAGAGAAATCTAACTTTTGTGGCAACTTAAATATCATTATGTTTACATAGTTAGTTTACATATATAGTTGGTAGCAGCTTTTGCCTATTAATTGTCAATGTAATCTTATGCCAAGTGTTGATACTTGGCTAACATACTTAGCCATACGCATATTTCAAACTAAAGCCTACAATTACGAACTTATCACACGAACAGTGTTCAAAGACTTAATTCTCAATTAGTTGCACTAATCCAATGTTAGCGCCATCTCAATGATCTGATCATCGGCAACGCCCCATGCCTCATGCCCCACGACCCGCACCGTCTCAACTCCTCTCTCTCTCTCTCTTTAATCAACGAAACGGGTACTGGAAGAATTGGACTTTAAATTGCACAGCAACTTTGATTTTAGCTTTCAGTTAGTGTGTTTCCTTAGGGTGACTCTAGGAGTTCCTGTTGGCGCCGCACCAACTCCTGGCTCAGGCAACGGCAGCAAGAGCAAGCATCATCCTCCTCTGCCGCACGCATTGTTGTACCCACCTCTGCCTCGACCGTCACCATCGCCGCCAGCTCTGCTCACACACTCGACACCCGATCATTGTTGTCAGCCATTAAGGTCACGCCCTTCATTAGCTTATGCCCATTGGCCACGCCTCGCTGGCTATCGTAGTTGAGCACCAGGGTCGATGGCGTCGACTGCAGCAGCAACTGCTCCTCCTGCTCCCGCAGACAGTCCGGTTGACGAACAGATACTGCCGAGTTGTGATTGGGATGTGGACTGCGCACCGAGGAGCTTTTCCGCAGTAAATGCGGCGTCGGGGCATTGCTCACAGAGCTTCCCACCTTCAGCAAACCCACCTGCTCTTTGAAGGGTCCCCCGGCAGCACCATTGCTCGAGCTGCGATAGTAGCTCTGCTGGCGGAAAGTACGCATTTGCCGAGAATTGCCACCAGCTGCATCCACTTGCGTAACGGCCGTCAACATTGAAGGAGTTCGCTGTGAATCGCCCCTGTGGGTAACCAAAAAATAATGGATATGGGATAACGGTTAAGGGAAGTAGCAACGCTACCACTTACCTGTTCAGGCTGTATGCGTTGTTGTTGCCGCCACCGGTGCCCGATTTGTTGCCCTTGCCAGGGCAGAGATGGAAAGCGCCGTAGATGAGCGGATTAACCAAGCTGTTAGACATGCCAAAGAAAAAGATTGCATCCTGTAAGTCATCGCCCAGCTGAAAGCAAAAAACAGTTAGGCTCAAATTAATTTCCGGCACTTAAATATATGTCAACCGTAGTCCGTAAAGTGTTGACGCATGCGGCTGATTGCCCACCTTTTCATCCCTTTCATTATCTAGTCACTCTCGTAATCCTATACACAACACGCTTCTCCGGGCTAACATAACCAAGTCAACAATCCGTCGGTCCAGCTACATTAATTAAAAGTTGACCATAAAAAATAATTCTGATGTGCTTCCAGCAGACACACAAAATGGGTCACACAAGAAAGTGTGTAAAAAATGCAGCAATAAAAGCGATTTTTAGGAACAGCTGTCGAGTATATCAATTGTGAGACATCAGTTCCCTTTTCTTTTTTTTTTTTGTGTATTCTGCAGTAAATGCTTATTTTGTTTTCAGCTGCCACACGCTGTAATATAAAACATGTCAAACGAAAGCACCAAAAAAAACGCTCGTAGACTCTTTTGCCCCGTCCTCCCCCCGCGCCAATGAGAAATCGACTGCTGATTGATGGGGCTTCCAAATGGCTGAATGGCTTCAACACCATTTGTTATAGACGAACAATTCGTGCAGTATTCATCCGCTTTAGCTGTACATGTGTGGAATTAAGAAATGCATATTTGTATAATACTATTAAGAATTTCTAAGTATCATAGAAATTACTTATGCTTAATGTTGAGCTTGGCATAATGTTTTTGTTTTTCCTTTTTTTTTTTGTTTTACGAAAACGGACGGAACAGGAAGCATTACCAAAAAAAAAAGCAGCCTGAATAATCTTTTGAATCCATTGAATTGGTTAACATTGTTTCACAGAAGTGACCCAACAAGCACATCCCTTGGACGCTTGGATACTTGCCCTTTTATCTGGATTCCAGAACATGAAGATAATCATCATTACGTAGTATGGTGTCCAACAAATGAGGAAGGCGATAATGATCACAACTGATATACGCAATGATTTCATTTTGGCCTTGTGTATTAAACGTTGACGGTTCGTTTGTGTTGGTAGCTGCTTCGTCGAGTAGTTGGCCAATTTTGAGCCCTGAAACATTTTTTCACTGCCTGCAAAAAGGGGCATAGATAAAGAACATTAAGAATAAGAAAATACAATAGAGATTTCACATAAGAAAAGCAAAGTTCATGTGGGTCCAATCGTGGCCATTCACTTACTTGAAATTGTTTGAAATGTTGACATGTAAGTGCCTAGAAAATATTTAAATTAGTCACGTCACATTAGCATTTAGATGGGCACTAGAAATGTATATGTACTGAACAATATATATGTATATTTACCGAATAAAATACATAGCGGCAGCAAAAAGGTAAAGACAAGTGTAAATGTGGCATACATTTGCTCCTGCCAGTCAGCTGTGTAGAATCCGTGAGTCACACACTGATAGAACTCCTCAACAAAGGGGCCGCGTGCCACATGGAAAATGAAGAACTGCGGGTTTGCCATTTTTGTGATTTCCATTTGATAGTCACGCGGAAAAAAGTGAAAAATTGTAAAAAAAAAGATGACACAAGCTTTTTATTAAAATACCATTGTACAAAATTACAAGCATGTAAGACAGATTTTGATTGAATACTTTTATCAGCATCTCTGAATGTGCCATAATATGGGGGACTTGAAAAGGTTTGTTTGCTGGTGGTTTGTTGGGTGTTAAATGTGTGTTTGCTGTGTGTGAATTTTATCTGTAAAAAGTGCTTTTCGCTTGGAACTGAACATGCAACAAATTTAATTATACTTTAATTTGGAATCCTTATAGGCCTTTTACAATTTAGCATATTGTTGACCACAGTTTTGATGGATCATCATTTTATGGTCTTTCTTCAATTATTCATTCACATTCAAGCATTTTAAATATATATTTCTTAATTTTATTGGCGACTCAAGCTCTTAAGTTTGATATAAAAAATGTAATTATTTTAAAATCGGAACATGGCTTATCTAAACGTTGCAGCTTGAGACTCCTCTTTATGTGCATTTTTTTTTTCCAAGATTTATGTTCTTTTTGCTAGTGTCTCAAGCTACACTAGGTTAATTTCAATCTCAGACGTAATAAAATCCCCCTTTGCGCCGATAAATCTTGCTGAAGTTCGGGCGACTGCTGCCGGGCTGCCCCTCCTTGAAACATTTCTGATTATAACTAATGCATTAAGATTCTTTTCATTTGGACATTTTATGGTTTCCTACAGCTTGACTTACCCGGAACTTATGGCCATGACGACAGCTGTCGCCAGTGGAAAGGTCGACTAAACTGCCAAAGTAGTAAAACTAAAACACTGAAGCGTCCATGGGTGGTCATCGATATAAAGACAGATTTTTATTAATTTCAGACATTTATAACTTCCAAGCAATTGAACGACTCGATGTTATCCGAATAAGAAACATGTTGACAGCAACATGACACACAAAATAAGATTTTATCTAACAAATTGATGTATCGATTTGTTTATTTAGTTGAAAAAGCTAATATATACCTTAAGTGGCTATAAGTATTATTTAATTGTTATTATATGCTAAGCAAACTTTGTTTGTCTCTTTTCTACAAAGAACTTTACAAGCATTTCAAATACCCTCTCAAATACAACCGAATGCATAAGTATATATTGCCTCTGTGGAGTTTTTCTTTAAGATTCAATCAAAACAAAATCCTCAATTCCAAAAAAAAAATACTGCTGCATGGTGTAATAAAAGATGGAATACGCATGAAAAATAAACCGAAGAATATTCAAACTTATTGCACAGCTATGTATCAACATTTGTTCTTTATTGCCAGCTGAATTAAAATTTCATTTTGTTTTATTATTTGAGACGCGTGAAAATTGGAGAAGTATTCACATATTGAATTTGATATGTATCCTATTGGATACTGAAGTGAGTTCTCTTTTCAGTGATTTTGTATGTACTGCTCAAATGAACTCTTCAAGTTAGAAAAACTGACACAGAGTCAAGTGTCACGTTGTAGAGCCTTATGACTTTTGTGTGTCATATTCGATAAGGCCGCAATAAAAATGTATCCTCTTGGGGCAGGCAAAACAGCTGACAAGTAAATGCTTCATAAAAACGGTCTTAATTACTATGCGGGTGTAGTTGTGTGTGTGTGTGTGTTTGAGTGAGTGTAAGTGGTAATTATGGTTTGCTAGTATTACAGAATTAAGTACCACAATACTTAAGTTGCCACAATTTAAAAACGGCCTATATATGTATGTATAGGTATGTATATTTAACATTAACAAAAATTTAATTATTCTTGGTGTTTATTGCCACATCTACAAACAGTGTAAGCAAACAGAATCCGCCTTCTCTCGGCGCTATAATTTAAATCCAGAATAATGTGCACAGATGCACCTCGACAAATTCCAGGCTAGATAATTAAATTTTTTAATGTATACAAAAAAAAAAAGATAGCACATTTTTCAGAGCTGTAGCTGTGTGGAGCTTTGCTTCAGGAAATGTCGCATGGATAAACCAACTGTTTAATTAAAGAGTATGAGCTGTACATATTTTTCTGTGAAATTGTGAAATAACATAAAATGTAACAATTCACATACGCTCAATATGCAGATTGGATGACCTGAATAATAATTCGTGACGATGCCATTGGCAAACATTGTTTAGTGGCTCTGAAAAGTGTCCAAATTAATTCAAGTGACCCAAAAGACCTAAAGGTGAAAAAATTAATGACATGGACATGGCTTCCCAGAACCCAATTTTTGTGTACACAACAAAAACTTAAATATGATTATTACTTTGAAACTTGAAATAAACAGCTAAAAATCTAAACAGAAAGAACCGGATTCTTCATTAGTGTTCATTAAAATGCAACACAATTTAAAAGATTAAATTTTCTTTTACTTCCGTTTGGGATGAAACACTGATAGCTCAACAATTGAATATTTTCAATTTCCTGGCTAACACACTACAATTCATTCATAAAATATTAACAATGAACATCAGATTGGCAATAAGCCTATGAATTTCATATTAGGTTATATTTTTTCTAATTTAATTTTTGGAATTTATTATAAGTAATATATTTAACAATATTTAACAAACAACTTGCTTGGCTCAAATGCATATTAACTAATCCGTGGATCGCAATAAATTGTCCAGAATCATAGACTATTAAAATGCCAGTTGAGCTATAAATCAGATGGGCAACTCAATTAGATATAGCATTAAGCGGCACAAAGGAATGCCACATAAATAATGCAATAAAAGTGTGAAAAGAAAGGTTTACAACAATCAAATAAGGAAACATTTTTATATATATTTTTTGCTTGTTTTTTTTTTGCTTTTTTCTTTTGCCGTGTTTGTGTCATTAAAGGAAGGGAAAAGGATTTGTGTGGATAAGCTTTTTACTGTCGAAAAGCTGCCGGGGAAATGTCGCTTACAGGTTTCCAGTCAGATACCGGACATTATTTTTTCCAACACATGATCGGCAAAGCCGTGCAGTTAAGCTCTCAGCTTTTGGACCTTGCACACACGGGTCCTGTGTGTGTGTCGGGGGAGGAGAAGGAGAAGGGATACCCAGCGCAGCGTTTAGAGAACTCTTTATGCAGGAGGCAATCACTTTTAATGCCGGCGCACGCAGTGACGCCTTCTTAAGGACTATTTACGCGTTGGCTTGGGGCATATGAGTGCCATAAAGCAAACATTTAATATTACTTCAACTGTGGCACGCAACGACAAAAGCTGCCGCAGGCCTCAGGCTACGGGTTGAGAGAGAGCTGCTTTTGTGGGTTGCTGTTTTCTTCTGCCTGACTTAACGGCGGGGCGACAAATTGCTATATAATAGTATTGAAAGCGCGCTGAACAGCTCCCAACAGAAAACACTCAAAAGAAATTATTGAGTTCGCTAATAAAAATAAATTTTATATTTTACACTTAAAGAATTTGTTGCAGCTATGAGTAAAATTTAAGCAATGTGTATTTATCTGATAATTTGGCATCGTAAAAAAATCTTCTATAACTTTGATATGTAACCAATAACTTTTGCTCAGTGTATGCACAATGTGTAGAAATTCAATTTGAATTGATTGGGGTGCGGATTTAAACTTTGTTACTCAAGGACGAGATAGCTAAGCAAAAAAGGTCGTCACTTACCTGGGGCAGGCTGAGCACCAGCGAGAGTATATAGGTTCCACCAAGCAATCGATGGCATCTCTTGGCCATATTGAGCGACTTCATAGGATATTTGACTGCGATCCAACGGTCGACGCCGATAAGAACTAGCACATAAGTGGACAGATAGAGGCTGAACATTTGGAAGAGCTTCACCAGCTTGCAAGTGAGCTCATTGGCAAGCCACTGGACCGTATAGCACCAGGCAGCCTCGCCAATGAGGCAAAAGCCCGTAACCAGAACATCGGCGATGGACAAGTGAAACATCAGAGAGTAAATGGCGCTCCAGGTGTGTCGCGAATTGCGCCGCGTAATACGTGTCTTGTATATATTCCAGATGGTCAGCAGGTTGCCCAACAAGGAGAAAAGCGCCATTATAGTGAGCACATAGACCTTAAGTAATCCAGAGCGGGACAACTGCGGTGCATGGTCCATGAAATGCTCGGGCACTTGTTCCGCCACTGGCGATGATTCGTGCAGAGTGTTGATGTGTCCGAGCGTTGAGCTATTCAGGTGGGAGCCTGTCATAATGGCATAGGCTGCCTCGTAGCCTCTGGTTGTGGTGTTTGTGTCTATGTTGGTGGCTTCTGTGGCCATTGTCAAACCTGCATCCAGTATGTTGAGCGTATAGTTGCCAATGCTAGGTGCCACTTCCGCAGCAGCGCCAACAAAAAGCCGGCTAAAATTTGCCACTGTTGACCAATTGGTTTCCGTGTCATTGTTAGCATTTTCCAGCAAAACAGAAGCGTTGTCAACCGGAAAACGGACATGTGCTGCATCCCCAATCTCTTCCATTGTTTGTTTTAAACAGCTTTTTGTTTTGTATGGAATATTTTTAGTGGCTTTGGAGGGTTGGCTCTGGAACCTACTCTTAGCCAGTTTCCATTTTGGTTTCGTTTTTTTAATATTTTAGTTAGTTTCGTGTTGAGGCAAATAGAGTTTTTTTTGCAGCTGTGTTACTGATGACCCATTTTATTTTTTTGCGCCAACAATTCCATTTTAAGTCCGCTTTGGCTGTAAATTTAAAAGATTGCGTTTATTGACTGTTTCGATTATAATTGAAAATAAAATCACTATCAACTAACACAAAAAACTGCGTAAAAATGAATTATTTGTCAACTCGAAGTGTTGTTACCACTACACAGAATACATAAAACGAAATTGAATTTACTCTATTGACAGAAAAAAAAATTGAAATTTATTTGAATTTCACTGTTTCAATCAACGATTTGTATACTCGTTTGTGTGCATTGCAATTTTGTGCGAAACGAGCAAATGTAATTTTTTTTTATTAATCTGCTTTCAAATCTTACTAGTACTTTTTAAAAATAGATAAAATATAGGACGGATTTCCAAAAGCTTATCTTGCCTTAAATACTTTAAAGGTAAATTTAAATAATGCCCCAACCTATCAATTTACATATTATAATATAAGCCAACTTTCCAAGTAATTTATTTGCCAATGCATTGAAATTATTTATCAGCAGTATTGCAGCATCGATGCCATTGACATTGAACTTTGACACATAATTATACATATTTAATTACAAAGCTGGTAATTTAGTAAAAGTGCAGGCGAATTACAGCCACAACCAAATGCTGGCCAACAGCGATTAACTGACAGCCACCAGGAAATACAATTTGAAGTGAACCAATTAGCTTTTTATAGATTATACAAAATACAAACAGACAGAGAATTTGCGACACGTCGATTTGCCGTGCAAGTTCAAAGTAAAATTTCGTTACATTTCATTTTCCAAATTAATTTATGAGCATAAATTATTTCGAAGACTTTACCAAGCATGTTATTTTCACAGTGGGCTACTAATGGAAAGAACACACACACAGAAACACAACAAATTGTGCAGCAAGTAAATAAAGAAGAATAAAATATACGTCACCTGTGCACCCAAAGTGCATTGAGCAAATGCACCGTTGAAATGTAATCAATGCTAAATCAACTCAAGTTCATTTTAACAGCTTTTAAATTTATTGCCAACGAGTTTATTCTGTTTATTTCTTTGTAATTGGCTTAAATCGAGTAACCGCCAATTACATGATGATGATGCATATATTGATGCATTGTTGAATTGCTTAATTACAATTTAATCGCAATTGGCGCTCACTATCTTAATTACATACATACACACACACACACACTTTCATACACTCATTTGTCCACGTGCTTATATGCAAAACAGCACGTTTTCGAATGGAAAGAATTTTCAATTCCTTCGGGGTACTTAATCATCACAAATAATACAGAAATTCAGAGATGATTGATCAGATTGATTAAACAGTTGGGACAAAAGGTGACCACTCACAAAATGGAACAGTCTTGAGTGCCAGGGGGCATCTTGCAAAAGGTTGAGCCACAGATGCATCAAAAAATAAATGTGCCTGCATTTGATTGATTTTCACATATTGTGTCAAAAATTAAAAGTCTACAAAACTGTTGAGAAACTTACTCTTGTGTGCACAGTCTAGACGGACATTCTTTGACTTGAAAGCGCTTGTGGCTATAAGCCGACTTATTGCCAGGTTACTGAACACTAAAAGAACTTCAACATCAATGAACTTTTTTTGGTTCTCGGCTGCTGTATTCATAGAGTTGCCACAAAAAATTACACAAGAGTTAACAAGTTTCGATCGAGATTGACACACAATGCGTATGCGCAACAAAATGATATCCACTGATTTGATTTTAATTAAAGTGAGGATTTTCTCTGTACTTTACCCGGGCCAAGGCTAAGCCTTCACATCAATGCGAAAAAGGACAATTGTCAAAGCTTTTGCAGATTGCGCCTTCAGCTGTTGGAATTGTCGTTCACATTGGAAAGGACATTTGAAATGATGCATGCGGTCCACCTTAGCACTTTGTAAACTTTAATCAAAGCTTGGACAAAGTTTATTTCAAGTGGAGAACATTTCCACTATATATATCATGTCACTTACGTTAAAGTTATAATTATCTTTAATGATTTTAGGAATGTCAACTCACTCTATTCCATGACATAAGAACGACAGCAGATAAATTCATTTCATATTTATACATATCAAAGTGAACAAAAATTAATATACAGAGGATTAATTAGATATTTAATTGGTTCAGCAAAGAGAGAGGGAAAAGTGACCAGAGACTTTATATATGATAATACATATGTACTTGTATATTTACATGTGTATATACATTTATATGCGAATATACTTGTACACTCCACAATGCTTGAGCTAGGATATTCGGAAATTGTCTTTTAATTTGGGTGGAAAAGAAAACTTTTCGCATTAACTTAGATTGAATTAATTTGTAATAGTCTTTCCTTCTTAATCTTAGCAGGCTTCTTTTTCTAATTGGAACAAGAGTTCGTAAAAGTTTGAAATTTCTGGGGAAAGCAAAAGTGATGAAAGGCCACTTCTTTTTTGTATCTGCTATTGAAACTCCTACAAACAGACTCACTAAATAAAAATAAAAAAAAAGACTCTTTTTCTTCTTATGTTTTTCATTTTCATTTGAACACAAAAGCTAGTCAACTGTTTGCTGTAGCTCTTGGATGATAAGTTTGTTGTATATCGCATTTTGGCTTTGTCTAACTAAGTCAAAGCTTTGGGATATTTACACAGTTGTGCCGCTTCGCAGACATACACTTTAAGAACAAAAAGAATCGCTCAAACACCAGTACTACACAAATATGAAATTATGAGCGATGTTAGATCAAGTTGGAAGCCAATTGAAATATTAGCATGTCATAATATAAATTTAACTTTTGACAGTGAACATCTATCTATTTTGGTGTAGATGTATCAACATTGTTCAGTTCTCTGTGTTTTTTGAAATATTTGCACAATTTGCTTTGGCAAATTTCGTTTTGCATTTCAAGAGCGAATCCATTTTGAGCATATAATTCCTGAAGAATTTGGCAATTATTCGAAACAGTTGCAACCGAAAAGCACACATGCACACACAACTGTTTTGTATTTAATCAACGGAATTTAGTAAAACCTTTAAACAACTTGCCTTCTAAAATATTTTTTCATATCACTTTAAGCTGAATATTTTGTACAGTTTTATCCAATTGAATTGATGCACAATTAATATTTTTTATAACACGCACATAACACGGATTATCCCATTCCAATTCATTTCATAATTCACTTTATGTAATTACAATATCAGCAGGATTATAATTATGTTATTATGAGTTACGAGCTTTTAATATTTAATAACAAGAACAAGTGCAACAATTAATATCGCAAAACACAACTCCTTCGCGCACAACACTCATATTGACGACTTTCACTTCTTATTTATTGGCACTCTATTAAATCTTATCTTATCACTTTGTTCGCTTCTGTTTCCAAATTTGAGTGGCATGAACTCAACGCGCTGCTCACTGCTGTATATCACTGAACGAACAACCGACAACCGCTATGCCCCATTGAGAACTGGTAACTGACTGAGGTTCTGTTCCGTTCACTTCAATTGTTCACTTCGAACTGTTCGCATTTCGATGCAGACTCGTTTGACATTCAAACTTGTTTGCATTCATGCAAGTCGCAAGCTGTTTCATTCATAAAATCTCAGCTGCAGCAGCAGGAGCAGCGCAACCAACACGCAACATGTTTGATGTCTACTTCGGTGTTTTGGCGCGAACACAATATCTTTGCTGCCGAAGGGCAATGCTCGCTAGACATAACTCATACGCAACGTAAACCCTCAGTATCAATGTCGAAATTCTTGCGAGACTGAACAATGGTACTCGGCTTTCCGTAACAGACTGTCTATAAGCACCACTACGCGGGTGGTGACATTGTCTCCCTTTGCGTATATTCTACAAGACTAAGGCAGCAAATGCTGTCAATGGCAAACAAACTATTTTACCGTAAAATAAGTATTTGCCAAGCGACATGTTTGTTTTTTTTTTTGGCCGACCATATTCTCGTTGGCTAATTAAAGCGCCGTGCAGGCAATTTGCTGTTTACCATGCAAACGTGTTTCCATATTAATTAACTAAATCTGCATCAAAAAGGCACACACTTTCTGTCACCGCAACCGCGGGCTTAATTCTGTAAAGATGAAACAATTTTCAATATTTTCATTAGACCTGCTAATGGAAATTGTAGGGAGAGTTCCGTATGTGTCACTTGAATAAAAAGATTCATAACTTTTCTGAAAATATATTTTTTTGATCATAATTTGTCACCAAAAGTCACTCAAGGTAATTATAATTTATTTATATTCAGATTAATTAATTTAGTTAACTTACAACAAATGTCAATGCTTTTATAACAACGACGCAAATAAAATTACTAAGAAGATTCCAACGTTTTCGTTTTGTCAGAGTATTCTTATGCCCACACCACCAAACTGTCCACTTCGGTTGTAGTTTCCGGTTCGTAAAAGTAAATTTGTTTGAATGTGTCAAGAGAAGTTGACAAATGATGGGCAAACTGGGAGAGTGAGCGATGTGAACGTAAAATTCTTGGACATTTGTGTGAGGCATAAGCAACATTATCGTTGAAAGCTGTGGGTATTTGAGTAGTGCTGTGTCAAAAGCAGTCGTGCTATTTTGATAGTGAGCTGACAGCCTTCGTCCTAAGGTGTCCTATTAATCCTTTGTCTTCCAAGCTTCTTGTGCATACATGAAGGCATTTTCGTTGCTCCACGTTACCATAACCGAAACTATTCTGTGGTCTATGTGAAATTTAATTTGCATTAATATGTGACAATATATAAGCACTGGCACGCGTCTCATTTAGTTTCCGTACATTGACTTTATCCCCAAAAAATGGATCCACATCCGCAGGCTTTTTCCCATGTTTCAAGTTTAAAGCTCAGTCCTAAAAATCTGTGTGTGCTTGTAATTTGTATCTGTGCCGTGGACAACGGAATAATTTAGCATATAAAATTATGGAACGTGATTTAAAAACCTCCTGTGCCCAGCCAGCATTCAATTTTTCGGGTGATTTATTTCTTTTTCTGACAAAGTTGACACAGCTCTTGACTTAAACTTGCCCTCGGATTATTGCTTTATGCTGGCAGGGAAAAAAGCCTCGGGAATTGGCCGTATGGTAAAAAGCAAAAATGGCAAAAAATCTTGTCAGTGTTGCGTAATCTATTGAGTGCTCTTGTAAAATAGATTTATATATGTACATATATTTTTGCATGAACATATATGATATATGGCAAGCAGCAAATGGTGGCTTTTGTCGGCTATCAGATTTAAAAATATAATGCCCAAGTTTTGCTGATTACTTATGACCATTCCTAAAACAGAAATTATTCCCAAAACGCTATTGATACGTGCTGCCTCATACTAATGTGGTCAGGAGGCAAGTAGCCCAAATCTAAATTGGCACACGTTATAAAAACCTATAAACTCAAACCCAGATCAAAACCCCAAGCACTGTACTCCGACAAATTGATTAATTCGTGCTGAATACTGTACGTCCGGTCGTAAGTTAGTTAGCCTCTAACCATCCGTATCGCTGGTTGTGAAAGCGCCCAGAGTTCGCAATAATTTTAATTATGTTTTTTTTTTGCATTATGTGCTTAGATTTCGCTTGAAATATCTCCCCATCCCTCTGTCGGACATTTCGATCCTGGACGATGCTCATTTTCTTAAGTATTTATTTTTATTAGTTGGGCCCTGTACTCTATATATTTTATGTCTGTCTTTGAAACTACTTTATTTAAATGACTTCAGCAAACGTACCCATAAAAGTCCGAAGGGAGAATACGCCGTACGCCGTCAGTCTACGTATGTCAGCTATCAGTCCAATAAATTTTTACTATTGACATGAAAATTATTTAAAATGTTCGTTCATAAAAAGCCTTACTTAGATACGTTATAAAGGTCAGTTATTTCATATGTGTTCACTTAAGTTGTTTGTGATGTAGACTTCAATTTAAAAAGTGGAATTCAGTTAAAGCCGCAGTAAGATGACTTTCAATTACAAACGCACTTTAAGTCTAGACAAGGTCAAGTTGCCTCGTTGACAGGTTGACTAAGGATTACAGTTAATTGACATATGCTGACTGTGAAATGTGAAATGATGCTTCACCTTGAACCTGGGCTGATAAATGCTTTTAACATCGCAATGAAATTCGCGGAAATTAATAAAAGAACGACTGAAATCACATTCTCTCAGAAAAAGCTTACCAAAGATAGGTCCTGTACTCATGGCAATGGTATTAATGTGTGTAGAGTATCTTATTTCTATGCTATTGTTTTTAACCAGGTATTTTTGCTTGAAATTATTATATAAACTAAACATTTACTTGCTATTTAACGACATGAACCCTTTGCTCTTCAAAACATTCCCAAAAGAACTGCCGTAAAAAAACTTTGGTTAATAAGAATTTTTCACACAACATTTCAAATATACGTGCCAGAGTAAATAAGTGTCAATTTCTTCCACAATGGAATGTCAATACTAAAGGACACACACAGCGATGCCTTTGTTTTCGACAAGTTGGCCAATCAACTCCATTAATATGTTAAACTTACCCTAATCTAGCTAATGCTCGATGTCATGTCGACTAAATTGACAATTCATCTACATATTTGCCTAGCTTATGATTCGTTGACCTTTTCGCAAATGTCGCAGCAAAACAAAAGGGGTTTCTCAAGGATAACAATAGCAAATCGCGATGTATTTGTCATTTACTGTCACAGCAAAGTTGTCAAAATTGATTTTCAGTCATGTTACCTTAATGGTAACTGAATCAATCTGTCAATTTCGTAATACTTTGAATCCTGCAAATTAATTTTAACTAACGGATTTTCATAGTTGTAAATTAACACATTGCCATGACAGCGCCGAACAATCGCAACCTAAGGATTTTCATCGTTCATTGAACCATGCTACGACACAAAACATTAATCATACGCCCTGTGTTTAAAATGTCATCAAGTCGCCTTATATTGAATCAACAGCAAATACTTAGCATGAAATGCGCAACACTGCTTGTATTAGACATCCGCCCATCCCCTTCCCGACATACCTGATGCTTTGATAACAGACTGTTCACCTGCCAAAAACAAGGGGAAACTGAAAGCAGGCAGATAACTAAGTTTTGGACACGTTTTTGGTTTTTGCCGTGCTTTGTGTTTTATCGCATATTTTCTTTTGTTCCGACGTTTTTTGCGGATATGTTTGCCGCTTATAGATTAAATCGAAATCACTTCAAGTCATGCAAACAGCCAACAAACTTGGCATCAATATTCAAGTGGTCTCTCAGAAAAATTGTTTTAAGCTTTGTTTGTTATTCAGTATTAAATGTTTACATATCAGTTTTCCTGGAACTGTTAAGGCGACAACAGCAACCAGGTAAATATAAGTAGACCATCAAAAGTCTATGTTTAAGCCAAAAAAAAAATAAGGATGGATTACTTTTTTTTTAATAATTAGTGACTTGTCAGTCAAGCGTGGAAACCCCTTTGACACTTAATGGCGCCACAAAGCTAATTTAAGTTTATGGCTCAATAACAAATTACAATTATATAATACACAATAATGATGGCCTTTTCTCTTTGTGGCACCAAAAAAATTACCTTCTCCATTTTCAGCTGGACAACCAATTAGAGAGCAATAATAGACCCACCTTCACCCAAAGCCATGTGTATTAATTAAGGCTAAACGTGAAGGAGTTGCCACTTTGTGGCACCTGCTTGGATGGAACGTGCTCTCGTCTTTTGTAGGCTGGGTGGGATGGGTGGGGGCTCTGCTCATATTACTCTTCTCATTTGTATTGTGGCACACAGGTGGAGTGTGCTGGGTGTCATACATAATTGAATGCGTGCCATAGTTACACAAAATCTGAGACGATGAACTAAGCATGAAAGCCAAATACAAGCCCATAAAATGGCCACTCACACATCCTCTCTCACTATCACTTATAGCCACAGGCAAAATTCAATGAAAGGCCAAATGAATAAAGAATTAGCAGTGACAGCAAAAAGCGCATGACCCCACAACTAAGCCAGGTTAGATATTGCTAGTATTTCCTGTCTGCTGTGGACTCTCTCCTCTCTCCTGTCTCCTGTCTGCTGTCGGCTGCCTGCTGGGGCATTTCAATGCTCAATTATTGAGTAGCTCCCTGTGCATGTTTAACGACACCAACACACTGGTTCGCAGCATATTGATTTTCTGCTCAAATGGTGCTATTCTTCTTTCATGACAGTGTTCTTTCAGTTTTCCTTTAGTGCTCGGCCAGGCAAAGCAACCATTTTGCCAAACTTATGCGTCGTTAGGTGGCAACATGCATGCAACATGCCGGTTCGCTTTGCGTCCTTTAATTTGGCTTTTGTACCCGGCTTACCATGGCGTCTGTCTTCTGCAGTTTTCGGCTACTATGCTCCTGCATGGATCACGTGCTGCCCAATGTGGCGAAAATTGTCTGTCAATGCTTGGCGAATTGGCGACCAACGGGAATTCGTGCGTCAAGACAAACAAAAGCAACAGCTAACGAAAGCAGAGCTGGCGAAAATTAAGTGGAAAACATCGTCAGCCAAGTGCATATGAAATTGGTTGTGTACATAGACAGCAATTAATATAAATGACTAAGAAGAGCTCAGTTTGCCTCCAGGGTATTTGTGGCTATTTTAGTATATCCCATTAATAAAATCAACATTTAATATTAAACATGAAGCAAAACTATGAAAAATAATTCTAGTTTTAACATTATTGGATATTTTGATGTGTACATTTTAAAGTTACTTTTTTTTAATTAATAATCTACTAGGATCAGCATAGCGTATTAAACTCTCAATGTAATTTTAATCTACAGGTAAATCATTGAGCGAAATACCTTTATTTTCCAATAGGCTTGTTTTTGCCAGAGTTATGACATGGATGCCTTTATGCGATTAGGATTGTCAGTTACTCAGTTAGCATTGCACCCCAAATATAAACCAAACCACTAATACTGCCTTTATGAATCCCAACTCTACTATATTATAGTAAAACCCAAGCAATGCTAAATTTAATGCGCTTAAAACTGCATTGTTTCGTTTGAAATGGAATCAAAAGGCAAGACATAAAACCACCAGTTTGAGCATCCATTTGTTTGACTTTCATGCTTAAGCTATCAAATCCCCACCCAGTCGAATGTGGGTTCCAGTCGTCCTTGGCCAGGTTAACCCAAATGAGAACAAATGAAAGAAGGACATGTGTTTTCGATGTGCTCGATGACTGTTGTTGTAAGCGGCTTTTTATAAGACAATAGGTGTAAAACTTGGCTTGAACACAGAACCCTCAACGGGTTTTCAATAAGCATTTTTTTTTTCACTTTGCAGCTTAAGTCGAACAGAGGATCCTTTACCTTTAAGCCTATCGAATCAATAAACAAGTTTGTCTTTGAAAAGTGGCGGATGACTCGGCTTTGATAAGCTTCTTGTGCGTCGAGACTTAATTTAAAAAGCCCACTGGCAAAAGAATAGCAAATAAATCAATTGAAAACCACTTACATTTCTCTTTTCCGATTCTTAACTGATATCAAAGGAGCTGGCCATGAAAAGGAAAAAAATTAATGATGTTTTGCCAAATAAATCGAAAAAATAAATAAATTCGAGTATTCTGTCGAATCATCTCCACTGACACAATCAAGACCAAACCAAACATCATTACACATATACAAAGTCTGTTTATGGATTGTCTCAAACATTGTTATTCTCGCTAAAAAAAAAATCAACATTTTGACAGGCCCAAGTGTTTCTTTGGTAACTTGTGTATCTTTAGCGACTCAAAACGAAACCGCAAACTATCACTTGTCAGCAACCAACAATATTTTGAGCCAAATAAATTCAGCTGATGTCTTCTCAGCTATTATATTTCAGTACTTTGTTTGGTCGCTCCATTTGAGGTTAAGGAGCTTTTTGTACGTGCCACAAACATCATTAAAATAAGAAATCACTTCGCCATATCCAGCTAAAGAAGGCATTTGATATTAATGCAATAGAACTGGCTAAAGCACCTGCAAAGGTGTTAAATCAAAACACGCTGCTGTATCAAGAAAATAAACACACTAATAAAATACTTATCGGACAGGAACTGCGGAGGAGCCCCTGGGCAACCATTAGAACCAGCTATTTCCAGCGCTTACTTAATGTGCTTGTGTGTGTGTGCGTGTGTGTGTGTGTGTGCGTGTGTGTGCGTGTGTGTGCGTGGGTAAATAGTAAACATTTTTTTTGCAATTGGTGCTTCGTTATTTGCACACAATCTGACAAGCTAAACAACAACAGACAATAAGCACACATCCTGTGAAAACTTGAACAATGTAAAATAAATGGGCACAAACAGGTGGAAAATAAAAAAAAAATATAATCCTATTTGGGCATACTATTATGTTAAAATCATTTCGTCTGCATGCTCAGCAAATTGTCGAAATTCTAAAAACGTGGGTGTATGTCAGGCATTTTATTTTGCCCCAAAAGTTCAAGGACTTACAAATTCAGGCACATGGGAACAAAAACAGTTTCTCATGAGCTAATAATATGCATATAAATACATGTGAATATCTCAAGAGAAATTTGTGATTTCATATCCTTGAGAAGGCAGTATGTAAACTTTAAAGTTATGAGTATACGAATTTAGTAGTTCGTTAAGTTTTATAAAGTGCAAAGATACTTTAAAGACAAAAATAACAATAACGATTATAATTTGGCAAACAAAATTCTGCTACTTAGCTTAGAAACTTTTGAATTGTGATGGAATCTCAGTGCTGTATATCCTGAGCTTAACACTATGCCACATAATCGAAAAATTACAAGCATTTCTGCACAAGTAAGTAAAGTTGAAAGAGTTAAGAAAATTATTCGTCAGCTGACAAAACAAGAAGCCACAAGGACTTCTGAGTGCGGCTGGCAAGGACTGAGGGCCTTTTTGGCAAGGTAAAAGAACGAAGGAAACATTCAAAACATGTTGTTCATGTTGCTTGTTGCTTGTTGCTTGTTTACTCGTTGTTGTTTATGTGGCTCATTGGTGAGCTGTGCCGTTATTGCTGTTATTGCTGAGCTTGAGGCTTTATTTAAACAATTTGTTGTGTTTGTGTTTCTGTGCCGTTTGACAAAAAGTGGATGCGTTTAAGACAAACATTCTGACGGTTTCGTTGGTTTTGTCAAAGGATACTTTGCAAACGCCAATTGGAGTATTCCAAATCTGAAATTTTGGCAAGCAAAATATGGGGCCTGAACTGCGTTCACAGCTGTTGGCCCCTATTAATAAATCAAATGTATACACACAAATATATATATATATATATATATATATGTGTGTATATTAATATACATTAATATATATAAATATGATGAATGCGCTGATTATGGCAACCGCAAACCATTTTGATCGGCACTTTGGAGCCAAGTAGGCGTACCCATATATAATTTAACAAAATTTACCCAAATGTATTATAATAACCAAAAGAGCCTTGATTATATTATATAATTCTGTGATTTAATTAATGGAAATGCCGTTGCCCTGGCGCTCTTTTGGTTGCGGTTGCCCCGGCTTGCCTGATTTATGAGCCTTGCTTAATTATTAAGAAGTTTTGCTGAATTTAAACATTTATTGTGAACAAAACGGCAACAACGTGACGCATACTAAGTAACAGCAGCAACAGCAGCAACAGCAACAACAATTAAAAGCCATGATTGACCACGCCCCCCCAGTTTTAAGTAGCCAGTTGAAATTGGGATTGGGGTTTTACGATTTCTTGTGTTCCGGCTCCGGCTTATTAGCTTGGCCGGTCATAAATATTTTATGCGCCATATAAAAATGTAGGCTTTACTTGGCCAAAAGTCGTTTGGTTAAAGCCACTTGTGGTAATTAGTGACATTTAGCTAAAAAGCTAATAAATACATTGCTATTGTCTGCAAATTTGTTGTGCGTGATTTATGCACTTGCCCATTTATTTAATGTCAAAGACATTTGTAATTGGTAATTAAATGAGCCAAGTTCAAGTATGTAATGATAGTTTACAGCTAAGCAATAAATATAGCTTAAGGACATTTACTTAAGATACAGGACATTCTTTATATATTTATAATTCGAAAAAAAAACTTGCTCCGGAAGCCAAAATAAGAAATTATAATGATTAAAATGCCAAAAGGCAACTTTTACTTGGGCCACGTGACTTGATTGCAAATATTTGTCTGTATCAGCAAGCGCCTTTTGAACTTGGCCCTTGTCAAGTCATTTTTTACATTTTCCTTTAATGAAAATTATTTTTAAAAGCACGATCTCAAGTAAGGGACTGTTTTTTCTTAAATTAAAGTAAAGTCCTTAAAGTATTTAAGGACCATATTTCAATCCTGTAAGTCGGATATATTATGATCCCAGCACAACTCAATAAAGTGCTTGAAAATGCATTGCCAATTGTTATTCTATCTTGCTTTCGAAAAAAAAGGGCTCTTGTCCATTTTCAGCCAACGACCATTAATATATATTATTTTTCTAACAAATTGCACAACGCAACATTCGTTGGCTGCTTCGCTTAATTTAATAGCTGCATATACGGCGTATACGCAATTTTTGTGTACGAAATGGGACTCCTCTGGTTTTGGTTAAGCCTTAAGTGTCACTCGGAAGCGACTTCATTTACGGCTGACAATTAAATTAAATTAATATAGCCGGCGTACGACTGTTTCGGAATAAAGTTTCTTGTTAAAGTTGTTGTGCAGTAAAAGTAAACATTTGCCAAACAATCGAATTTAACTTGACAACTTAGATTTCTCATAACAAATGGAAAGAGTTAAGAAACGCTGAACTCAGCTTAACTATATATTTATTTATTTGAGTTTGGTGTTTTACCCGCATTGCTTGTGGCTTTGCTGTTTATATTTTCAGGTAACTCAATGATTATTTAACCTTTTGACACATTTACAACCAATTTGTTGTGGCTGTAATTGCGGTTTGTGTGTACTGCACAAACATTGGATTCGTAATTTAATAATTGTTTTAGAAATTACATTTGTCCTTATGTAGTTTTCTAAGCACTTTAATTAACTCATAATCCTTGTTCATTTCGAAAGGAGCTCAAAATGCAATTAAAATAATCTCTGTTGTTTTTTAGTATTTACCACTTTAGAAATTCTAACTAACATATAAAAGTTAAATTTTCTATTTTTTCTAACTGTTCACATTTTACTTTTTTCAACTACAAATTACTTACACATAAAATAAAACAGTTCTTAAATAAAATTGTGTACAATTTTGAAAATTACTGCTGTCAAACTTTATTAAGCGACAGACACCAGTTGTGTAAAGTGGAAGTAATTGTGTTTTATCGCTAAAAATTAAATAAGTTATTTTTGCTTGAAATAGCAAATAAAAGTTATTGCTTTAAGTTCTAGCAAAGTGTCTTTAAGTCTGGCGAATAAAAAAAGCTGAGCCAAATAGATGAGAGTAGGATGTGGAAATATACCCATCTGAGCTGTAAGTATAATTCGTCCTCTTGAACAAAGTACTTGTTAAAACCACACACACACACACACACACACACACACACACATATTTATATATGTATATATATATATATATATATACATTAGAGATGCTGTTGGCAGAGAATTGTGTCTTCGCCTTGCTAATTTGCCACAACTTTTGGCTAATGCCAAACTCAGCCTCATTCAGTGCGTATTTGGCTCAAACTTTTTCATTTCACGTCCCATGCGAGCTAGGCAAATTTCCGCTTTGAAAAGTAAACTCTACAAATTCCATGCTCTGCACAAGCTCCACATCGCAATCTATAACGAGGACATTTTATTGTGTACACGTGACACAGAATTTTGCAATTGTTGCTGTTTCTGCCAAAAAATTGTTGTTCATTGTGACGTTTCCTCGAAGGCATTGCGTATTTTTTTTGCTGTCCTGTGGTATTCAAACGTTAAGTTTCAATTTTTGAGCTTCATTAAAAATGTTTAGTGCTTTATTCCGTTGGCGCTGCCTTGCGGCATGTCCTGTGGCATGTCGCAGTAGCACCCTATGTTTCTTATGGCAACACCGAAAAATGTAACTGCTAGTAAATAATTTAGGCCGCCTTATTGCGGCAATGCTCACGGCGTGGCAAACAAACTACGCTGCCATTTTATGAGGCACGGTGGCACCAAAATGAAGATTCCTCGTAGGGCATTCTTGTATCGATCCGAGCCGCTTGCAGAACATACTGGTATGATGCTCCTAAAACATAAGATAAAAACGGCTAGAGGGCAACTTGGGCGCTTCGATGAAATAAATTAAGGACAAGCCAGTTTCAAGGACAGGGTATGCTGACAAGGAACGCCCATACTACATTCGTGGCATATATGTATATATTTATATATGTATATACATATTTATTCACTGAACCGGATTTACTGGCAGACCAGATACACGGCCAGTATTTATGCGATAAACGCGTGCATAATAATTTTTTTTTTTATAAAATTATGCTTGGCGTTCGAATAAAAAATGCTGAGACCAGCTGTTAAGGGTACGCTGGAAAAAAAAAGGAAACTTTCCACTGCTGCTGTTAGTCGGTGTTGGGGGTGAAGTTGCCACCTCTCAAATGATATGTGCCGTAAGGGATATCCGCGATTTCTAACCCATACCGTTATCAACGAATGCAAATTTTTGCACAAGTTAAAAAAATTATATTTACATTTCTTAAAGCGCTCTTACGGAAGTTCTTTAATTCCGTGCAATCAATTTGCCAAAATCACTAATATCGGAATTCGCACAGTCAGCGCTGCTCAATTAATTTCGGCTATAATTATTGAAAAGTCTATGCCGAAGGAATTTGCACAACATATTTGCGTAAGTCATTAACCCAATTTATACTTGTAAAACTTTGCAGACAGCTAGACGCCAAATGTGTTAAGTACACAGCTCGTTGGGCTGCAGGTAATGGAAAAGACACGCAACTAATTTTATGTGTGTGTGTGTAGTTCGTTAGTGTGTGTGTGTGTGTGTGTGTGTGTGTGTGTGTGTGTGTGTGTGTGTGTGTGTGTGTGGCGATTCAATGGGTGGTGGTGCGTGCTAACTCCGTGCAATTGCGGGCACATTAACGGTTCCGCATCGCGATTGATATAGGACTACAATGTGTGGCCTGGAATTTGTAATTATGGCTGGAGCCCCATCCTTCTGACAGCTTAATGTAGGCGGCGGTTGCCGTTATGTTACGCACGTGTTTGGTGGCTGGTCGGTTTGATTTATGTTCCGTATCGAGCCTGACTCTGAAAGTACACAGCACTAACAAACAGGCAGGAAGGCTGGCAGTCGGGCAGACGGGCGGGCAGACGGGCAGGCAATGCGTGCTTTCAATTTTTAATTACCGTGTCGAACGCAATGCTGAGTTATTGATGTAGGTCAGAGTATAAGGTTTATGAGCGTTGGGCAATACTGGTATTTCAGTAGTTCGACTAAAGTTTCACAAAGCATTTATCATAACCTAAAGAGCAATCGTACGTAAAGGCCTGAAAATTTCATTTAACACAACATAACTTGACTTAAATGAAAATAAATGTTTTGAAATTTCCTTCTATCTCTTCAATCTTGTATAATCCCAAACGATTGATTTCTTGTTTATTTGATTTTTTAAGCTCATAAGTAGTCGCAATGGTCTGCACTTAGCGAACCACTCATTTATCCGTACTCGTCAAGAACAATAATCGACTAATTGGATTAACATTTTTGATCGATATTCTTCCTCCACAAATCTCTTAAAGCTTCCGCTCATGCTGCCCAGTCTGGGATCCTGGACGCAATATAAGCAGAAAGGATTACGACACTTGTTAAGCCCAAACAAAATCAATGGAATCTAAGAGAATGAAGGGAAATTCGAATGCGTTGTCGTTTTAGCATTAACAAGTCCTCGAAAGCGGCTTACAAAACAATTTGTGACTATAAAAGATTATAATAAAATAAAAAAAAAAGCATAACATAGACAAGAAGTCGAGTTAAGCGGCTTTTCGTGAAAAATATTTATACCTTGCCAAAGGATGTATTAAACAAATCATAGAAACGGATAGCAACGGATGGCAAAAAGCAATTAGCTAGCCTTGGGCTATAAGACCTACTCAAATAATTCCTTGCATAATTTTAACATAAAATTTTAATGAAATCTTACTCGGTACAAATGCTACGACTGTAATTGCCAACGGGTTTATAACACAAGATTCAAAAGGCCATAGACATGTGTACTACACATGTTTAATTTAAACAAGAGAATACAATTATAGCGATTTATGAAGAAACTTTATGACATCGTAAAAACACATTTACAGAAGTAACAACATAATTTTATGTTACCAATTACACAACAAACACTTAATGACTTGAACCTGTGAACAGATTGCTCGTTTCACAAAAGGATTTGTGAGTATGAAGAATTAGGAATAATTGTTTAACACTTTACTTTGGCAGTTGTTAGTTTCGCAAATAATTCCCCTTTTGTTTGTATTTGTTCATTAAGTAGTTGGCAATAAAAATAACTAAACTTATGACATCCAGTGCCAGTATTCGACAAATCCATCACGTATATTGTGGTTTAACCGCTTCCCCAAACTTGATCGACTAAACAGTTGACTTGAGAGCCGGAATCATCCACCAACATTCACTTTACACGCACGAGTTCACTTCACGTTTGGTTTTTGCACCAAAAAAAAACACTTAATTGAACTAAGCAATGCGAACTGGTATGTGGAACTTAGTTCATTAGACGCAAACACACACACACACACACACACACACACACACACACACACACACACACACACACACACACACACACACAAACACACACAAACACACACACATACAAACACACACACACACACACATACAAACACAAACACACCCACATAAATACATAAATGTTGTGTAAGAACCCTTGCGTCGGAGGTGTTGCTAAATTAATTTTTTGTAGTATACTTTCAGGCGCATTCATAGTTGCCATTAAGTACCAGAATCGTGTGTCCATATGTATATCAGTGTTTCACACAAAAGCACCAGTTAATTTTCTCTTGAGTTGATAAGAAATGGCAGTAATTTTTCAGCGTCAACCACACTGCCAGCTTTGTATGTTACGTATACGCAGTGTGGGCACTTATAGAGAGAGATTAGATACTTAAGCAGTTTCATGTTAATACGAATACTCCAAACTGCAATTCACCCAATGTGTGGGTGTATGTGTGTGTTCGTTGTTTTGCATTGTTTTCCAACCACATTGCAAATTGATAAACATTTAACATACACGGCATACATAACACGGTTATCCTCCCAGGACTAAAATAAATAAATAATAAATTGCTATTGCTATTTTTCCAATATTAATATTTGGATAGTGTTCATTTATTTAGCAAGCAATTTGGCCAAATTCTAGCAGAATATAATTAAAAAAGAAAGGCCATAATTCCCATTGTATTTGAATACCAATTTTTAAAGGATTAACTTGAAATATTCGAATCGTTTTGTTATATAAACCAATCGCTTAACTGTATATTTCAGCTTAAAAAAAAGTTAAGTGCCACCGAAAAAAATATGAGAGTAATATACATTTTAAAATAAGGGAATTTTCGCATTAATATTATATTTTACACTATGCACTTTATACCACTTTACACACCACACACAGCTGAATAAATACACACGACATTTGAGTGTTATTCGATCAGAGTGTAAATTGTTGGAAATGTCAACGACATTTTACACCGTTGAATTGTTTATTTAAAGTGTCGCACTGTCAGCCTTAATCAAATATTTAAAGAAAAAATACATTTGAAAAGCAAAACCTGTAAATATAAATTGGATTACGGCTTTTTACCTGGAAGATCACCAAAAACTGTAAAACCATTTATTTATGATCATCTTTATTGTATCCGCCGAGTGTTTTGTAGATTTTGCAACTTGAAGCTTCGTTATTGTGTAATAAATTAAGTTGCGTAGCTAAAGTGTCTTTTTTTTGGGACTGACATGGCCATTGAACCGCAATGGGATCCGGGGTTATGCCCAAAACGAACTGCCATAACAATTTAACTCTAAACAAAATGAGCAAATTAATATGCCAAATAGCAGCTGCCGAATCCTTCAGATTATCCAGCATTGTAATGCTTGATCTCGACTTAAGTTCGACATTATTTCAATTACACCCTCAATGCAATTCGGAGTCAAACGTGAGCGGCGTGGAAGTTCACAATTTGTGGGTTGCTTGGCTTCCAAACACTTGGTTGTGTCGATGATAAGGCCAAGGCTATTGTTAATAGCCGTAAGGATACGCACGTAAAAAGGACACACGAGAATTTCTTTACAGCAAATTCTTCTTCACATAATGTGTAATACAAAAGGAATACAAGTCTGTATTAAATTTAATCGTCAGTGTGCGTCATGGTTGGGGTTCAGGTATGCTTTTGTGGGCTTAGGCTTGTAAATATCTATATAAATATATATATATAAATTCATTTATGATACAACTAGAATAACATAAAATTCTTGTACTCGTACAACTAACAACAAGTTTGAGTTTGGTTATAAACAGAATACAAAAGCGGCGCATGTTAGTCTGTGACACGCCTACGAGTAGAAGGTGAGGACACTCGTCTGATTGCCTCGCACAAACAAAAATGGTGGCATGCCGCGACTTAAACTCTCCAGCCAGGCCATATAGAGGGGTGCCGACACGATGTTCTTGCGGGGCATGGGCAACGTCATCACAACGAGATCCGATGTGGTTGATTGCTCCCGCAGATACTCCCTAATGCGTAGATATCGATTCGTCTTATCAACAACAGCCAGCAGATCATCATCGCTAATGAGGGCTACGGATACAAATACAATAATAAACATTAAATAAACGTTAAAACTCAACTGTCAAACAATTTCACCTTCATCCTCGTTTAGCGTTGCTTTGCTGCTGTTGCCATTCTCCTTGTCGCTTACAACGAAATCCTTAATCAGTTCGTTGAAAAACTGAGTGGATGTCTCTTGCGGCTTCTTGGTAATGTCCGGTATCAACGTCAGATCAGAGTAATCAATTCTAAATTTGGACAACAAACTGGCCATTGAACGTTGCTCATATTCCAATTCCGCTTGTTTGTTGGCCAGCGCATAAACCCTAGAGCAGATTTAAAAAAAAAAAACACCAATTCATATATAAGGGCAAACATTGATGTTGCGAAAAAAAAAAATGCAATCAGTTTTATCACTCCGCGTGAATCCAATTTAAACCAAAAATATTTCACAAAAAAACGTTCAGCTGTGAAAGTAATTGGAGCGCTTGAAAAACCAATAAACTAATGTTTTTGCACTGTGAAATACTGTATTATTCCCAGCACATTGCTTTAAAGTGCGGTGTTTTTTTTTAGTTTACTGTATTATTCCCAGGACATTGCTTTAAAGTGCGGATTTTTCTTTTTAGTTTTACAATCCAAGTCAATAGATTATTTTTTACGGCTAACGATTGAAAAGTATACTTAAAATAAATTTTTTTAAATGTAATATTTATTCATTCGATTTTTTTTGCCTTATGCCAACACGCATATTTTGTCAGTCAATAACCTTACTTCAACGTGTCGAGCAGCGTATAAATAGAATAAGCTGAATCACTCGCATCGCATCACTGCATCGGGAAGTAGATGATTGGTTCCTGCCACCAAAATGTTTGTCAGTTTCTGTGGCTGACTTTTTATATACATTATTTTTTTTAAGCAGCGACAGCTACTTTCAGATGACCTGCTTATTGTCTGCCAAACTGACATCCGTATCTCTATCTCACTCCCCATTATTTTTTCCCAGTTTCATTCTCAATTATTGATTCCGTCAGTCAGTCGAATTGCCAGCTGTCTTGGCCCATGCTCACCGCTTAGCGAGTCCTGCTTAGTTTGTCCGTCTGCTAAGGAATCGAACCTTAAAAGTGTCTGCTGACATGGGAGGGGGTGTTGAAGCCACGCGATGGCATATTTAATTGAAATTCTATTCAAGCCAAATAAATCCGCACACGTAAAACGATGGAATTTTTTTTTAAACACCTTCGGATTTGGGCCATTTGCTTTGCAGGGAATGTGGCTCTTTTTTTTTTTTTTGTTTAGCCTGACTTGGCAACGTGCTTACCTCAATTTACATGATTGCCAGGTGCGTCGGGTGCTTATGATGTAAGGCAGCAACAGTGTGAGCCCGCCGTCGTCGTATAACCACCAGACATCGATTACGGCGTGGCTGCGCTTACGCGTAAATTGCGTCAAATCAGCCAGCACATCCTTTGGTAGCTCGGCGCCACCGGGACCACGGTATAATGAAACAGGATCGTCGTGCTTCTGTTTCGATTTCCTCAATGTGCTTGGCTGTTTGTTGCATAAGTGTATATATGGCGGCAAATTGAGCACATATATATATATATATATATATCAATATAATCAGGCTACTTTACCTGCTCGTTGACTGTTTTGGCGTCAAGGGGATCAGGCAACCCAGACACATCCTTCACCTGATTGGCTGCTATGAAGGATAAGTCGCTGGTGCTGGAAGCTGTGTGGTGGTTGTGACAAAAATAAATGATAAGTACTCTTGCCAGCTTTATTTCTTATGAGCATAAAAACATACCATAAATAATTAAATAAAATACATGACAAAATGCGAGCGCAAAATTACGAAAAATTCTAATTCAAATCATTATTTCATTGAATACCATTAACAAGACAATTAAATGCGATTTCTTGGGTATTCTTAAATTTGGCAAATATTCACAACTTATTCTAAAATTCCAAAAATTATGCAAAACAAAAGCTAAAAACATGCACGTGCTGAGCCACCTTCCTTGGAGGAACCCTTGGACTTACGGCCCCACATGTAGTCCGCAACAACAATTTGGGTTTCATGCTTTTTAGGGACATTGTATAAATTTAAATTCAAATTTACGGAATTTTCTTAATTTGGGGTCGCTACAAATTGCCAAAAAAAAAAAGGGTTGAGCAACAGCAGCCCCAAAAATCACCTCAAGGGAAAAGCCTTTAACATTAAATAGTTTCCACTTGATTCAGTGGCCACTCAAACACTTCCTCAATCTTGGCATTGTTGTAGTTTTCAACAGTTATTATTCGAATTAGTTCCATGCGTCAATAGAGTTTAGTTTAGCAAGGCAAAAGGACTCATTTAGGGACTACATTATGGCATTATGCATGCATGCAGAGTGCGGAGTGAGGGAACAAAGTAAAAACTTTAAGGGAGGATTCGACACGCTGATCATACATATTTACCTACTGGCCGTAACCCTAACTTCACTTCACATTCCATTCAATTACCTTACGACACGTAAAATTGATCTTACACTCAACTCCAACTGGCCAAGAGCGTATTCTACAAAGGCCTTGCTTGAAACGCACTACGAAAAAGAGAACGGAAACGGAAACAGAAATGGAAAACGGAAACCACAAACACACACGCAGAACTCAAAACCAAAGTAATCACAAAAAAAATACCAATGCCCAAATTGCACATCATTTTTGTACTTACTTTTGACATAATTCAATCCGTTATCTGTGCGAGCCAATTTGCTGGCGGCATCTAAAACTTTTGGGTTTACAGTTGTGGTGCATATGTTAAATTGTGGTATTTTTTGCAAAAAGGTGTTTAAATTTATTTTTTGTTTATTTTTTTTTTTTATTTTAGTTTGTGCACAGGTGCGCATTTTGGTTCCATGCAAGAAATAATTAAAAAAAATTGTCCAGATTAATAAGCAGCTCACATGCAGCCAGAATTATCAACTTACCTTGGGATACATTTCGGCTCAGAGAATCCATGCTGCCACTAAGGCCAAGACGTGCGGCATTCTCGGCAGCTTGTAGATCGTTGGAGCTCTCATTTGGCTGCAGCGTACGTGGCACCTCAAGGCTGCAGTTGGTGGTAGTCCAACTGTTATCCGGTGAACCAAGTAGCTGTGAGCAGTCCAAGCCGTTCGGCACACGCAATATGGCCACAGAGAGATACATGTCAAGAGCCTGAAAATTTATAGAATTATTAGCAAATAATATTAATTAGAAATAAATTCTGATTTACTAATAGCTTTTTACCTTATGCATGACGTTGAAATATTGAACCAGTTCCTTTCTATCGCACGTCTGCCAATCCGTTTTGTATCCCATCAGGATGATATTGGGCTTCAGTTTGCCAATGCCCGTGGCCTGCATTAGGGCACGTGTACCTGCCTCAAAGTCCTCGCCATCGATGAGTGCATAGAAGCCCTTGACGCGATGCTTCTGGAACCAGTTGGAGGCACGCTCCTTGAGGTAGTTGCGGTACTTCTGCGAACCGGGACCGCGCAGCACATGTCCGCAAACCAGGAGCGATAGATTCTTTGTCAGCATGTAGGCAAGATCAACCAAAACCGGGCGTGTATTGGGCAGACCAGAGAGGACGAGTATTTGCGGCCGATAGTTCTTCACATGATCCTCCACATTGTTGAGCTGCTGCACGGACATCAAGGCGTTCTTGTACGTCTGTGCCTGTGTGGTGGAGCCCCAGTTGACATCCGGTTTGCGATAGGCGACAATTAAGTACAGTGCCAGCACCACGCAAAACGTGATGAGTGCTGTGGCCCACGATATCAGAAACATGACAGCCACACAGAGTATGGAACCCATTAGGCTCAACCACATATTATAATACTGCGCAAGGAATACGATTAATATAAAAAAAAATATATATATTGCCATAACCTACCTTAAAAGTTGGCCGCCAGCCAACTGGCTTGGCCAGGCTAGCATGGAATGTGCTAAAATTGATTAACATGTAGGCGGCTAAGAAGAAATTCGAGATGAGCGGTGCAATTGAGTTGAGGTCCCCAACAAGAATAAAGCTAAAATATGCAAATTGATTGAAATATATATATGATATATTATCATCAATTTAAAGATGACATCCGACTTACATCATTGATATGACAAATGTCAAAACATAGCCTCGCACCGGCTCATTGTTCTTGCCATAGCCTTTGGCAAACCAAATTATTTTCGGATACAACTCATCCCGGCAGAGAGCCTGCGAGATGCGTTCAAAATGAGAAAGTTATTTATTGCCCCCCCCCCCCCCAAGTCATGGAATCTCGTCATGCTCTTACCTGAAAGACCTTTGGTGCCGAAACAAGGCTGGCCAAGGCCGATGACAGTGTGGCAGCAAAACAACCAGCATAAATAAGCGGCCCAAAAGCGGATACTAATTCAATTACCTGGACCGAGTTCTGTAGGCCATAGAGGCATGTACCTGTGGTGGCTGGGTTAAAATGTAATTATTGAAAGGTGAGATGGAAACTGACACTGATGGAAGCTGCGTTGCCTACTTGTCGAGCAATTTAGAAATGCGAATGAGCCGTTGAGTGTATCGACCACGTAGCCGGTGGCATCACGAGCCACAGTGCTGCCACAGATCAGGACCATTATCAAATAGGTAGCCGTTGTGATAGCGATGGCCAGGATAGTGCCCTTGGGTATAGACTTTTGTGGGTCCTAAAACACAAATACACAAGGGGCAAGTCGTAAATTGATTGGACATTGCAACATATCAAAAATTGCTGTTTTGACGCACCTTTAAGTCGCCAGAAATGTTGGCGCCAGCCAATATACCCGTGGCCGCGGGAAAGAAGATGGCGAATACTGAGAAGAAATCGTGGCTGACATAACCCTGATGACGATAGTCCGCAAACAGATTTGATTGGAATACCGTTGCTGCAACATTAAGCTGATTAAAAGCCTGTTCAATGATTCCCATTTTTCAAAAAACTTACCATTATATCCGATGAAACCTTTTGCCAACTCGCCATCATTCTTGGGACCAATCAGGCTGCCTATGACGAAATCAACGATGGCAGCCAACAGAATAATGAGCAGTCCAATTTGTGCCTACGTGCGAGACGGAAAATGGGATATATGTTTCGCAAATAAGTATCAATAATAATAGTGGCAAATAATAATCATACGCACCTTGGCCTCCCACTCCATGCCGACGACAACGATAATGAGCAGCAACAGGATGGTGGTGCTGCCCACAATGCGCACATCTGTGACACCACCATCAACGATTTGCACACCCATTGCCGTCAACATGGCCTGCAATGATTCACAGAAACCCACCACATACATGGCGCATGCAACAACATTGGCCAGCGAGAAAATCAAACCAATGGAGCCACCGAATTCGGGTCCCAGGGAACGTGATATCATGTAATAGGTGCCACCTAAAAGTACATATTAAAAAGCATTTAAACCAACATGAAGGGAACAGTACAAGGAGTGCTCCCACCTCCTTTGATGACACCGTTGGTGCTTATCGCCGACATTGATAACGCCGTTATGGTCGTCACAGCGGTCGTTGTCAGTATTAATACGAATCCCTCGATGATGCCCGCCTGCCCCACCACCCAGCTGAGGCGCAAGAAGAGCATCACACCCCATATGTTTAGCAGGCACCGAACAAACACACCTTTGATCCAACCGAATTTGAGTACACCATTTGTGTTGCCCGCCTCCAAATCCTGATTGCGTTGCAGGCTGTGCGTATTCTGTCAAGTGTAAAGTGAAAAGTCAAAACTCATTTTCAATCGAGCCTGTCGCGTTGTAATAGATGATGCCACATGACTTAATTACGATATATCCAGTGCTTGACGTGACAAAGGATGCCACCTAAGAGCTGATATAGCACCTAAGATATGCCCGTCAGTATCATTTTATGGCAATCAGCTTATCAGGTCAACTGCCCTGCTAACATGTCGTTACCTTGTAACCGGATTATCATATTAACCATTCGCCACAGACACAGCCAGTGCCCTTAAATTTAACTTTTAATCTTAGCTCATTAATAAAATCCAAGAGGCTTTAACCGCGTCAAATTCTAAAAAAACTTTGCACATATACAATATATCTTTAATGCCAAATAGCTTCTCCATAAAATTTACTTTAAATTTTGTAAACATGTTTTTGAAGGAGAATTTAATATATATTTTTATTTCATGCTAAGTAATAAATGACAATTCCCAAATAATTGCAAAAAATATACAATATGTCTTTAATGCCATCCAAATAGCTGCTCCATAAAATTTATTTTAAATTTTGTTAACATGTTTTTGAAGGAGAATTTGATATATTTTTATTTCATGCTAACTAATAAGGAAACTCAGGTATAAATGACAATTCTCAAATAATTGCAAAAAATATACAATATATTTTTAATGTCAGCCAAATAGCTTCACCATAAAATTTACTTTAAATTTTGTTAACATCTTTTTGAAGGAGATTATGAGAAATTTTTATTTCATGCAACTTATTGCTTTGCATTGCTAATATAAATGACAATTCACAAATAATTGCAAAAATATACAATATATCTTTAATGCCCATAAAATTTACTTTAAATTTTGTTAACATGTTTTTGAAGTAGATTATGAGATATTTTTATTTCATGCAACTTATTGCTTTGCATTGCTGATATAAATGACAATTCACAAATAATTGCAAAAATTTATAAATGTATTTTTTTTTATATATTTTTCTTAATTCAATTGACGCCTAGTCAACCCATCGCAAAAGTTTAAAATCAATTAGTGGCAATTGATTGACTTAGAAAATTACATTTGCGCCCACACAAAATGGAAAAGTTGTAGGCTCAAAACGCGTAAAAGTCAATTGAAAAGTCAGCGCCCTCAAAAAAGTTACTTTCGACGTGGGTCTAAAAAGTTTGGAACATTATTGTCTAACTTGCCGGTCTCATGACGAGAACATATAATTTGGCATGCATTCAATTAGTGGCCAAATGGCAGCTGCACTTGCCTCATGCTGTGGTTGCAGTGGTTAAAGTGTCTGCCTAACATTCCTTTTCATCTGTGTGGCAAGCAAAAGCTAAAATTTAAGCATACCACAAATTCTGTGATTCAATGGCAACGACCTGAGCTGTTGACTCTGAGCGGTGGTTCCCAAGACATCAATGGAAGAAGAAAGGAACACGAAAACGTGGCAGCTGCAATTTTTCATTGTGAGTTGCACAAGCTGCCACAGGTTTTACATTTTTTCCAACTGAACCGAACCCGAGGACATTGCCTGCTCTTGAATTCAGTTTAATTCAGTTGCTATAAATTTAAATTTGTGCAGGAGACTAATTTATTTCAAGGCACTGTTAATGTGTATATATGGATCTGACCGTTGATAAATTTGGTGTCGCACTTGGAGTCTACTCACTTTGCCCACCAGCGTTGCATTGTGCAGCTCGTCGAGCGTTGGACGGTAGGCGGCCTGTATGGACATCATGTTGCGATAATTATCCAGGCGTGGCAGCGCCTCACGAGTAAAATGCCTGGCCAATTAATCAGTGTTAGATACTTTCTGCAAAATTATCAATTTGGTTAACTTACCGAAAACTTTTGCCATATTTGGTATCATATTCATTCTCCAGAAGGTCACGTTCCTCTTGCGAATCATTTGACGTATCCGACTCCTCATTTTGCGGATCGACTTGGAAGCGCGTAGTTGTTTGGAAATCCTTAAAGCGTGAGGGCTTATCCTTATCGCGAAAACTACTCTTGATGGATTGCCTGGAAATAAAAAATTATAATAAGTGCGGATAAAAAAGGGATTTAAAAAGGGTCTCTTTCCCTATGTTCGTTGTGCGATGACAAATGTAATTTCTTTTTTTTTTTTTGCCCCATTCGTCTACACTTTTACACACAAAAGAACACTAATAACAATCAAGAGCTGTGAATTGCCCCAGGCCTTAAAGAAACAAGTTGGATACATAAAACACTCATATATACTTAAAAGTATACATTACTCATTCCAAGTTGAAAATGTGAAATTTAATTCAACTAGACAACGTGTCCTGTCCTGTTTATGGGTGTTTCATTTGCCGAGCATTGTCCAAGTAAATTATGTTACACAACATTTGAACACACTTCTGACAGAGATGAGTGCCACAACACACACACACACACACTGCAGCTACAACAATTGTTGTTGTTGTTGTTGTTGTGGCCTATGATAATTAGATGCATGGCAGAGTGAATCCTTGTTGGTTTTCGTGCATTCACTAGACTCAAATGATTGGCATTTATTACGAAAAGCTCTTCTGAATTGTGAATTCGAAAATGCTGCAAGTGCGTAACATGTTTATTCATAAATACACATCCATTTATATGCAATTATTACGATTATTACGAATTACGCGGAATTTTAAGATAATTCCATTTAGCTGTAATTTTGCGCAGTTGCGCGAATTAATTAACCAGCTAAGCAGTAAGTCTGTAAAATGCATAAATGATTTGAGCATGTCTCAGCTTTTAAATATAATTTATACTTATGCATAACTAACTAATATATATATATTTAAAAATAAATTATAAAATAACAAATAACAATTTAAGAAATAATATTTTTACTCTTGCAAATTCAATCGAATATAAAAATGGCAATGAAAAAATGCCACATTTTATGGTTTGCGGTTATGTTTGATAATTTATCGCCCAAGGAGCAAACCAAGACCAGACCAATAAAAGTTCAATGCCCCCACTCTCCTCTCGCCAATGACTAACAGCCGTGAACTTTGTTAAAGGTCTCGAAGGAACTGAACACGAACTCCACATTGACCATGCAAATGTGGCTTCCAGTATTTGTTGCATGCGTTGAATACACAAACAGAAATTCATTACTTTTCTAGCTGTGATTGTTTGTATTGTTGCCTGCTGTTGCAACATGGTCACATTTGAATTGAAGCTTCTTTTCTATGATTTTCACCTGACGAATTTATGGAGCAGCAAGCTGGGTCAAGAAACTTTCGAGTAACTTGATAGATGAATCATAATAAAATTGAAACCACTGTCTGAACTGGAGATTTGACTATTTCAAATTTAATTACTCAAAAAAGATCATATAATAGCAAATAATGAAATCAGCAGCAATCAAATATTATATATCAAAATGATAGATATTATTTTTCGAACAACTCAATAAACTTTTTAAGATGTAGTGTCTATTTTAACTAGTAATTTAAAACTGAATGCGAATCCATCTATTATTTTTCTATAGCATTGCGATAAATTTTAACCAATTTGTCTGAGGGCATAAAAATGTGAAAATCAGATAAGTAATAAAGAGAAAGAAATGAAATGACAATCACAAGATGAATTAGTTGGGCAAAAAGCAACAATAAAGTAAAAGTTGAAAATGTTAAAAAAGTTTGCACTTATTTATAAATTATTTAAAGTGAAGGAAATCAAGTGGATGCTGCAGAAAACGTACCTCTGCTGTCGGGGCTGCTGTTTGTTCAGCAATTGTGTGGCATCGAAAGTGTCGTCCTCGAGCAGGTCTCCCTCGATGTTGGTCAGCCGGCGGTAGACCTCCTCGCCAGGAGGTGGATGTGATTTGGGGTCTCCGTTGCCATTGTCATTGTTGTTTTTGTGATGGTTTACAGGATTCACTTGGAAGCGGTTGGGTCGATCGACCGAGCCCATTTCAAACGATGTTGTGTCCGACATGTTTTTCTCTCTCTAAGTGTGTATCTCGGTGTGTGAGTGTGCGGTTGGCTCCTGTCGGTCAGGGTTTCCAAAAGTTTTGCCAGCTTCGGTTTGGCTACTGCAGACAAATTTTTGGGTATTCTCCTACGAAACCCATTCACCTCGTTTTAAGTCAGCTGTATTAATTGTTTTGTTTATTTTCTTGGTATTGACCCACTTCAAATACACACGTTCTTCAGCTGTACCACAAATAATTTCCTGCAAATATAGTAAAAATAATACCTTAAATAAAAAGGATTTGTGGGTGAGTTGATTATGCCATGGCAACATAGAGTGTAAATGCAATAAATCACTTAATTAAATATTTTGTTTTCTAAATATTTTTCATGGCAAACTACCACAGTTTGGTGAACTTTCAATTAAAGACTATAATAATTCCTAGTTATTTAATTTTTTAGTTCCTTTGTCTATTTGGCAGTAGACTTTGTACCTATGCGAAAATGTTTGCACAAATCGGTATGCTAAATATAGCTCGAGCAAATTGATGCAAATTAATCATGATTAGCGGCCTAACAGATCCCAAGGGAGACTGCATGCCAACTGAGTCAAGTGTGCGAGACTCTGCATGGCACACCTGGCGTATGCGTAATGAGTTTAAGAGTAGGATAAAAAGTGTCAGCTCGAAAGCCAAAAAGGAATTTCAGCAAGTGATTTCACAGCGACAATAATTTGTCACGGCTCTGAGGCACTCGTGCAGCAGTTGCCATTTATGGGTCAAGTTGAGAGCGCCTCAAAATGAAATCGAGCAATTAGCGTCGAATGGAAGAGTCAAATAGGGAAAAAAAACAAACAAACACAAGCAAAAAACACGCAGAGACTTTTGAATGAAAGCGCGAGATAATTATGCCAATTATGCATTTTTTTTCTGTGCGGAATACAAGTATGTGGGAACTTTGCACTCGGTCTACGTGGAATTTGCACAAATTTATTGAGGCAATTAAGCTCTTAATTTAATGAGAACAGTTGTAAACACGACAGCAGAGTGCAGCAGGGGGCAGCAGGGTATCAGCGGACAATCGACAGCTGGCAGGCATTTTGGCTTTAACAACCAACAAAACTTTTCCTAATTCTTATCGGTTACCACCTGACCAGGCACAGGTAGGTAAGTAGCCGTCACTTGACCTTTTTACTTCAAAGGAGCCCCAGGTGTACTTAATAAGCGTCGATCCGTAGGGCTTAAAGATTTTCAAGAACAGAGAAAGAGTTAGAGAGGGAATTAAAACCAGAGGCATTGAAGAGAGATTTATGATTTATGGTAGTTTATGTGATTAGTTGATCAATTGCGCCATAAACAAATTCATTAACATTCCTTAGCCGCAACAGCACAGGTGACAATAAAGTGGATTTGCGATTTTGTATTCAACTTCACGTAAAAACGTAAAAACCATTGATGTGACTTGACAGCTGCTAAAACGCATGGCATAAACAACGAGAAAAAGTTGTATAAAAAACTTATCTGAATAATTGCCGTTGCCATTGTCCAAGCCAAGAAGTGAGCGACGGGCCCCTCTCGAAATGGTCCCACAATGGGCCAATTGGTCTCGATGGTGATTTCGCTTGTGTTTCCCTGTTATGCTTGCGATTCTGTTATTGCCATTGTTGTTGCTTTTCTCAAGCTTTTAACTTTTTTTGTTTTGTTTTTTTTTTTTTGACTTCTGTTATTTTTTTTTTTTTTTTTTTTTTGCTTTGCTATGCCTATGCGAATATGCGTATTTAAGCATTTGCTTCGCTTTCTTCTTTTTTGATTGCTCAATTCAATGGCCATTCGCATTTCAATTGCCGCAATAAAATAACATTTTTACAACTTTCGTTGTTGGCCCATATAAAGCGTTCTTCAACGCCCTTTGCTATATGGCCAAATTAAATGATTGCCCTTGAGCTAGTAGCTGTCCATGCTTAATGGCCATGAGATAAATTTAACTTTTTGACGTGCTCGTAAAGAGTTGAGATTCAGAAATTAGAATAGCCAAAGGATACGCCTTGCATATATATTCAAATCATTAAAAAGTGTTTGTATCAGCAACTTTGCACCATCAAAAAGAACTTAACTCAAGCTGTAAAATTTGGAAGAACAGACGAGCACCTTGACCATTGAGATTATAGACATATATGTATGTTATATAACACAAAAAAAATTGTATTACATGACCCCAATTACAAGGCGATACGAAAGAGCCCAATAAAATATGTTGACGCCAAAAGTTAAGACCTGCTATTGCTGCTGATGTAGCAGGTCTTAATGACAAAACATCAACACAATGGCAAAAAATGGTCTATGTGCGATGCGATCATGTTTTCTGATGACCGTTGGAACGTGCCCCGCCACCGTCTCGAATGATGGACCAAAGTTCTAATATTGATATCAATCGTTTTTATTCTAGATGGGAAGCGATACATGTTTGAATGGTAATCAATAATACGCCAGACAAAAAAAAAAAAAAAAAAACAGAATAAGAGACTTTTCGACAGGCATCAACAGTGTCCACAACTTTTTCTCCAAAAGCCACACGACCTGTCATGACATGACCCGCACCACCCTGCCCCTGCCACCTAGTAGATGTCATTCATCAGCACATTTAACCACATACAGGAAGCTGTGCCTGGGCATTGGGAGGCACACACACACATCAAAGCTGATTAGCTAGCAAAGTTCTGCGGAGCCATCGTGGCCTGGCAGAATGACAACAAAAAGTGTCAAAGAACATGCAACAAAAGTCAAACAAGTCAAGCGTGTGCTGATTCCAATAAACTTAATGCTTAAAGCTATAAATGGAAAACAATATTATATATAAACATTTAGCAGACTTACACACAAATCCTCTTACATTTCTTAAAGAAGTCTGTCAAAGTTCAGGGATTACCAATCAGAATCTTTTGATAATTTATGACTTATTTTTGTTTTTGTTCAAACATTAAAGTGGCATCTTTAAACTTTGGCAATTACGGGCTGTAATTTATATTTTATGTTAATATTTATTAAAGCGTGTAGCTTTGACGCAGAGTCTAATTATTTAATTAGCAGCAAGTATTAATTAAATTTTAACATGCACGTCAAAAATTTAATTTTTCAAAGCCATAACTTTGTCAAATATTTAAATTGTTTCTACTCTGTTTGATTAAATATCTAAGGTTGATGCATTCAATTTTATTTAGATTTTCTTTAAAAATTCCATTTTATTTTTTCTGAGTCTAAGTAATTTTTTCAGAACTCTTTGGCGAAAATACCAAACGACGAATATTAATTGCCAAGTTCCTTCAATTGATTAATTGTCTTAAGCAAAAGAGTCTTCCTATTCAACATTAAGATATACTTAAAGAGAACTGGGCTCTTGAAAACAAACATATTTAATCTTAATACATAAATATAAAAAAAAGATGTAATACAAATTAATTTTTCACATTTCTATTCGGATTAATTTTAGTATGTCGAATTAAGGTATTTATTCTAAAAGAAAGCAAACGAAAGCAAGAAAGATTAAGTTCAAAATTGTAACCAGTTTTTTTAAGCCTGAAACATTAATTATTTTTGCTATATGCTTCATTTATTTTCATCTTTATCCGTTTATTATGCTTATGCACGTATTGCCATGAATAAAGATGAGTGGAGATGTATCTACAATAAAAAATAACATTAAATAAAACCGGTTTTGATTAGAACAAAAAATGTTAATTGCGCAGCACCTAGAAACCTTAACTATGTCAAATTTGTTGTTGAAACTAATAATTTATGTATGTAGATATGGGTTACCACAAAACCTTACATCTTTATATGTAACTTCAGTCATCGACCTATCAATATAATTTTAACATGACCCATCAACATTTCTGGTTTGACAGGTCCAACACATTGAATAATTATTAGAAGAGGAAAGCGAAAAGGTTTGTTTTTTGTTTGAAATTTTAAACGTCTTGGAATAACTTAAGCTTAATTAAGATCCATCGAAAAAAATTGATAATAATTTTTTGAATTGTTGTTTAAAGGCCAGATCCACTTTAAAACAACATTTTTAAAATTAAAATTTTTTCTGGAGAACCAGCAGAAAGCGAGAATTAAAAAAAAAATTAAGAAGTGTGTCTGGATATTTCAGTGAGAACTATACCATCAAACTAAAAAGACAATACAATACAATTTGAAATATATGTTTGATGAATAATAAAAATTGTACACTATCCAAAAAATTAACAAAGCGTGGAACATTTGAGCCGTAGACTATTCAGTAGCCACAAAGTCGAAGAATTTTCGGTGGTTTATTATGCGACACATTTGGTTATATTGGTATGCGAGTATAAATATTATTTTTTGCCTGTAAATTTACATTATAAAAATGTACCATAAATATTATTTCGCGAGTTTTTATGAGGCAAACAGGAAACCTGTGAACAGCTCGAACTGAAAGGCCGCCACAAGCAAGCCGCCTCAGCGCTGACAAATATGTATGTTTAGGCATTTGGTAGGTTTTTCGGGGAAAGCTGGATCCCGGGTAAGCAATGTTTTTTTTTTATGATTTAAAGTCGTAAATTTGTGGCAGCATACATTTACGAGTCAGAAATGGAATGGCATTCGATAAGTACTCTTCAGGCGGCAGTCCACTGATTCCCGAATTCGGGTAAACAGTCGCCACAAGTCTGTGGCTGCGTGGGAATTTTTTGGGTTTTTGGGTGTTTAGGTATATATGTGTATCTGTGTATATATTTTGACAGCGGCCCTTATTTGCTTCATTTGCGGCAGCATAAATTAAGTGCAAAAATCTACAAAAAACAAATAAATCCATATAAATATGACGAGAGAAAGGCAGAACAAAGAAATGCCTGCCATAAAAAAGTATTACGAGCATAAGGTAAATTGTTTTGAGGAAATCAATGTCGTTTTTATAATCAATTTCATTGCCTCGCATTAAATAAAGTTGCTGAGCCAAAAATCATTTTAACAAAGTTTATTCCACAAGTCATAAAAAAAACAAAAGCCATCAATTTAGGGTACTTTTGATAAGTTACGAAACTAAAATCGTTTCACAAAAGCCAGCATCAAATATAAATTGACAACTTGAAATCATTGCTCATACCACACGTGTGACATTTGAAATTCGTGCTAATTTACTTAATACTTCACATGAATGCAACCAACTGTTTCGGCAGTAGTAAATTTTAAAATAGTCGACAATTTGTTGAATGCATAACAAATTATTATTTCCATATTATGAGAGTCTCGCTGTTTGTGTGCTTCAAAATTCATTTGCGGCGCAAAAGCAATATTTAAGCAGATGCTTATAAAAGAATTTTGAAAAAGTATTTACACGTAACGGATAATATTTACATATTTACATGTACCGTAAAAAACGGTTCAAGATATTTAATCGTATTTATTTAATTGATTTTTTTTTTACACAAGGAATTAAAGCTTGTACACTAGGAAAAACGCTTATTAAAGACGAAATTTCTTGTTTACATATTTAATAATAGGTCGGCATTATACACAATTTAGACTAATTTTGGCCAGTAATGATGTATGCGAACTGCACCTAAACACGCAAAACAATCATAATTTGTGGATCATGCAACATGTTAAGAACATATTCAGAATCATGCTTAAACCAAAGGTTAGTTAGGTGATTAACACGCGCACTGAATGTGATGTGAGCCAACTTAATGAATTCGACAAAAATCAAAGCTATTTTTGAGCCATCTCATTAACAGCTATTTTTGAGCCATCTCATCAGCAGCGACTTGAGACTTGCTTTGAATAATGAAAGTCACTTAATGTAAATCACATGACGACAGCAGCTGCCACCTAAAATATGCCATTAGTAATGCACCAAAATAATGTGCACACAATTTGAAATAATGAATTTGGAGCATTAAAAAAAATTGAAAAAATTTAACAAAGCTTATAGCGCAAAATAGGGGAAGTACTTAAAATCACACCAGTTTTATGAGCTATACTCATAAATACATTAAAGGTAGTCGCTGCCAGCTAATTATGAGCTTCTACAGAGACTCAAGGTGTTGCACATAGCTCACAATATTTTTCGGCACAGCGCTCAATTTATAACAATATGTTAGGTACCCAGAAATAAATCCCAAAGATTGGGTTGACTGCACAACGTTCGTCATAAATTTTAAAGACGCACAATTCAACTACTTATGAAACCAAAAATTTAAATTTAATAAACAAACATTTGTGGGGTTATTTTCATTTATAATTTGTGGCGGCAGCTGCAAAGAATTTAGAAAGATTGACCTGCCTAAAAAATGTGCTCCCCAAATTTGACCCGCAAAAAACAAAAAAAAAAATAAAAAAAAAAACACATCAAAGCACCGAAATTCTAATCTTCGAGAGGCCTGTACAATCGTTGAGGTCAGGTTTTGAGGTCTTTGGTTTTGGTTTTGGGTTACCGCGTTTTGCCCGTTTTACTCGCCTATTTCGCTTGTTTTAATTAACGTCGTCTTCAATTAATCGCGGCCAGCAGAAGATGTTGTGTATGAGTCCCGAGCAAGACGTCCGAGGCAGCGCTTTGATTGGCGCAATGTGAGCTCAGCCGTTTTTGCCGTTTCTTTCGTTCTGCAGTGGGGCCCCACCTAAAGGCCCCAAGTGCCCGCGATTACTGGTTCTGTCGTTTCGTCAATTGCCATAAATCTTGATTAAAAGCGGAAAATGTGGCGAAAAGGTGAAAATTGTTCGCGTTTCAGTCAGAGACGATTGCTATTTTCGTTGCTTTCGAGAAGGTTTTTGCATATTTCTCAAGTCGCATTTCCGTCGAGACCCAACCCCTGCACCACCCACATCCACACATCAACCCACACCTCAGTTATCGGCGGTTGTAGTCTGCCTTTTGTTGTTTTTTTTTTCCCCCCCTCTATAGCAGACAGTCGTATTCTCTTTGTCAAGGTTCGCAAGGTCAATGATTTAATAGTTTATTTGTCGGCTTTGCACTGCGCATCGCTCCCCCAGAGTAAACATTCCTATGACTTTTCTTTGTGTTTTCTTTGGCAACAGTGTCATATTTTTGTATTATTTATTGTCTGTTGCTGACATGAAAAGTCTTTGCTTCAAGCGCCACTTGACACACGATTTCCAGATCTGTGTCTCTTCGCTGTCGGCTGCAGCCCGTCAAAAAGAAGTCAAAAGTCAGATGATGTTAGAATTTAAGTTGCATTTGAATTGGTTTTTTTGAATAGGTCGATGAATGCAATTTCAAAACAAATTCCGCTCGTCTAGCGTTTGTTTAACTGGGGAATGTGACAGTTGAGTTTTCCACGTCACGCCTCGCGATTTTCAACAGTGCCACATATTACTCATGTCATTTCCATTAAGTGCAACTTATAAGAAATTAGTTGTATATCAAGTTATATCTATAAGATCACAGAAATGAGCCACTGAATTCATTATGTAGATTGCATATGATTGTATATTTTTTTTAAATACAAATTTGTCTTTATTGTCCACAGTGCTGTAACAAATATCTCTTCACATGATTAGGGTACAGCACTTGAATGTCACCCCTTAAAAAACTGGAACATTCGACTGCCTTTTTGATGAATTCTCGAGGGTTGAATGAATAAACAGCGCCTGCGTAACATTTTTTTGGGAAAGCAGCTGTAGTCAGGAAAGTTGATAGTCTGGAATCAAACAAATTGTGTACTTCTTCAGCAGGTGTACGTCATGTGACATACACTCAGAGAAGTTAGTGATGTGTTTGAGACTTTCATATCTATATATATATATATATATCTATATTTATATATGCTTGCATAATAACTAAATATAAATTTGTTGAATAAATTGAGATATTTATCATCTTGCCCAACTTATATTATCTAGAGCACCTGCCTATAATTTTAATGACTTTTTTTTATCTACAAAAAATTGTTATCTGCCTGTTTTTACTTAAATAGAAAAAAACTAAGTAATTTTATGGCAAGTTCGATAATAAACTGATTTTGTTGTTAAAAGTAAACAGGGTCAGAATTTGGAGGGGAGGCCCCCAATGACTTTAACGATGATAAAACACTATACTTTAATGATATGATATACTTTCTTCGGTTAGCGACGAAATGTAACTAGATAAGTGACGGCATGTTTCCGATCACATTGCATTTCAAAGTGCACATATGTATATAGATATGAACTCGACTGTACTAGTGCAAGTAAGTTGAGGCTAAAATATAATAGATACATACCAAGTGACCGTAAAATGTGCACCGAAAGCTCAGTTTATTCCACACACATAACGAGCACTTAAATTCACCCCGATTAGGAAATACTCTGACGTGACCGAAGAGAACACCATGGTCACTGCACTGCAATGATAAAGTGCCAGACATTTCGAGACTTGCCTAATGAAACGATCAGAGACTAAAAGTGTAAAACGACTAAGGAAAAACTTAAACGAGCACCAAAAAGCTGGCGTCACACATTTACTATGTATATTTTATTTATGTGTATAGCTTAGCTTAGATTTATATGAGAATAAATATAGCTTTCAAGTTCAAGTGCATTTAAACTAAGCGGCACTTGAAACTAAATAAATAATATATTTACATAGGTATACATATAAATATACATATATATATATATATATATTGCATTTGTACAGTCTTAAGTGAAGACTTTCTTTTAAATGCTGCTCACAGCAATATTTACCCAGATACTATTGTTTTCATTAATGCTGAGCCATGCTAAGTTTTTTGGGACGGGGTCAAAATCCAATTTAGAGGCTTTTTTACGTTATGTACTTGTGACGAAGTATATAAAAATGCAGTTCTGTGACTAACTTTTAAAGTACATAAAGGAGAAGAACGAAAAGAAAGAAGAACAGCGAATGAAGAAAAAAGATTAATCTAAGGCGGAATCTGCCTCATTTGAAGAAAAAGTAGCTATTAACCGAACAGAATTGGGTAGGGTCCAAAATTCTTGGAAGATGCTGATGACTCAAGAAAAATACATATTGGACAGACGTGCAATTACAGTGTATCATTAGCGTGTCAACTGTTTATTTGTAGGCACGTTGCAAAAACGTAAGCAGCAACTTGTATTTGTTAGATTTGTATACCTATTCTGAAAGATTTGAAAAGCTCATTAAAAAAAAATTAAAAAACAAGCATTATTAGTATACACCAGACATTTTTCCAATGAATACAATGAAAACCTAAACAATACAAATGGAATAATGGCAAAGTACTTCCCAGGTATCAATAAATATTATTGGATTTATTTGGCAACTTACCAAAGTTTGGTTGTTGATTGAATTGAAATCCTATTAAAAACGAGCGTTTTGCGTAGATATTCGAGGACGGTTCTTCATGAATTATTTATTGCCTCTTCTGTACAGCTCTTATGCCACATTACTGAATACTACTAATGCAGTAAATAAAGTAATACAAACAATCGAGCCGACAATAATTTGTTGAATTATCTACACCACGAAACAATATGCAAAAATCTATAGACGAAAAACAACAAAAATTTAAATTCAAACAAATGCCTTTTATCAGCAAGCACACCCAAGAAAAAAAATATAGGTACTTTTCACAAAACGAAAAGTAAATATATATACAAATTATACAAGAGTGTGTCGGTACATAATAAGTTTGTGGCACACGTGCATGTTTGAAATACGAAACTCGAATATAGAAAGAAACACAATTAACTTCAAATTTCTCATTTAGTTGAGACTGTGTTCTCGTCTTTGTAGCACTACACTATACACTTTTAGGTATATGCCCCCTTTAGCACTAATTGCGAGACTTCCTAAGATAGCACTTGAGAAAAACACACTCAAAACACAGCCACACAAAATACCAGCCTGTAGGTCTCAGTTCAAAATATAAAATAGCTATGCATATCTGCAGTTGCTTGTCTTCTTTTTATTCATTTCGTTATATGTTTTTTGTTTTGTCTATTTAATCATATGTATAAATAGCTATTATTTAAGTCTGCAATCCATGAATAGATCGTTTATATGTTCATATTGTATCTTATCTTCACTGGAAGAAATGTATTTTTGAAAGTACTTTAAATGTGGAGCACCGAGATGGGGATCTCACAAGTACTCAGTTGGTGGCAAGCGCGACGAAACCAATTCAATACAAAAGCCACCGCACGTGCAGAGAGCCAAAGAGTAACTGAAACGAAGAAAAGAACGGCTCGCGCGATCAGCACAAAACATACTGAAAGCAGCGACCGACCGAACGACCGACCGAGCGACCGACCGACCGACGGAGCCGACGGAGCCGACGAAGCCGACGAAGCCGACGAAACCGGCGCAACCGTCGCAGCCGACGTACACAAGCCCCGAATTCAAATCGCTATTCGACAATACAATTCGACATTTCAACTCGGATCCACAAAGCTGTGACGTGATCGATGACAAATCACTGAGACGTGCAACTTTCTAAAAAATTCCACTCAACGAACATGGAGTTATGCTTGAGTGAGAAACCATAGTTCTACATTTGCAAATGTATACAATATGTCTGTGAGTTAATTCTCTTGTGTGTGTGTGTATTGTAAGTGTGTGTGTGTTTGTGTTTGTGTTTGCATACGGTGCCGGTTTTAAAGGCGCCGCATCCGTTGCAGACGTTTTTGTCTACGACTCTGTTTGCCACCACAATGATACGTTCTTTTTTTGTTTGTTGTTGTTGTCCTTTTTCCTGTGCTAACGGGGTGGTTACTTTTTATGCCTCCTGGCAACAACGGATTCGTAGTAACGTAATTTAAAAAAATGTAAACAACAACAAAAGAGACTGAAATTTTCTAGACATTTAAATAACTATTCCTTTCTCAAGCGTTAAAAGTTTTTATACCTTTTCTGGTGTGCCAATTATTGGGTATAGCAAATAAATGGCAAACTCATTGCCGATAAGGCCAACACCTTTTCATTAAAAACAACACTCTTATTTTATGGATCTTACTACAAATAAATATGCAATACTATTTGAAGTGCATATGTAGTATGGACAAATCTTTACATTATTTGCATTTTATTCTGAAACCATGAAGTGGCCTAAAGTTTGCTCATTACACAGATAACACAATCTGCTTGCGGTGAGTAATTATTTATACTTATATAATATATCCACATGACTGCAACACACAGATTCTAGTACTCTGCGAAATTATTACCACCCAACAGTTTAACGTTTTGCTAATTATATAATAAACCGCAATGCAAGTTGCACGTGACTACAGCATGTGGGTGCTATTAAATAAAAATTCCCACTATTCCATTTGCACTGAAGCTATGTCGAAAGTTATGTAACGCAAATCTGCAAATGCATATAAAATAAGACAGCTATTGAAAATTTTGAAATGAGGATTACTCATAATTCCCATTCAACTTTTTTTTTAGCAACAATAAAAAAAAAATCGAACAAAAGTTTATTTACACGAACAAAAATGAATTACCCAAAAACAAATACATATGCAGATAGATTGTTGAGCACAAGGAACAACTGGTGCTCGAGCCCCCTTTATAAAAACACTGTGCATGTCAAACGCAAGGAAATATGTGAATTCATCCATCTTATCGCAAAAAAAAAAAAAAAAAAAAAATACTGGTATGCCGACATAAATTTCGGTAATATCATTTACAAAGCTCCTGAGGTCGTTTTGCAATTCACCGAGTCATACACAGAAACACATATGCGAACATCCTTCCCTCTTAAGGTTGGATGTGAAAGTGTATGTTGTGTGTGGGTGTGTGTGTACATTACACCTATATGCATATGGATTTAACACAGTCTTATGTGTCACTGGAAACAAGGTCGAGTTGACGTCAATTTTATAAAATAATAATTAAAATGGCAATGGCCTTGGGCACAGCTTAATTACAAACTTATTTGTGGAGTTTAAATTTATGAAAATATTCCATTTTTTTTCTATATATATATCATTAACGTAAATCATTTAATATACATATTACTCATACGCTGCATGCCACACGACAGATCTTTTGAGTTGACATTTGACTGTAGGTCGGTGGGTCTGTGGGTCGGTGTTCGGTGTTCGGTGGGTATGTGGGCGAGCACACAGAAAAAAAAAACAAAACACACAAACCTATGGCATATAATTTAATTAGCTGGTGGCCTTTCAATTGCTTTCATTATAATTACATATATATATATATATTTTTATCAGTAGTCGTTGCTCATGTGTGTCAGTTGGCTGTTGTCAATAAGTCAAGTGATGTTAATTAATTGAGGGTGATACTGGAAATTGTCTGCAGCAGGCAAGCTGCTACAAACAGTTAACAATGAAGGCGCAACCAATTAAAACTGACATCTATGTATATATCCATGTACACTTCTTTCTTAAACAGTATTACATTAATTCTACTTGAGCATTTAATTGAATAACAACCCAAGGCTTTGGACTGCATAAATCTATACAAACATTACGTACATGTTTTTAATCGATGTTATCTCTGTTGATTCATGCCCTTGGCCAATCCTGCTAGAGCAAAAGCCAATCACGTTTTGCCAAAATAAATATGAATTTCACAATTAAATTTGTTGTATTATGATTATTGAACTTACAGGCTATATCACGGCAACAAAGTTAGCCCCAGGAGACGTTTCTTAAAGTAACATTAAAATAATTTTGTTTTTTGTACTGATTGCGAGTTGTTGAAATGATGCCTGGCAATTTTATAGGCAATGCTGCCAGGACGTACAAGCTGTCGCTGCAGTGCATCTCCATAGAGTTGAACCAGCGAGGGCTCCTCCTCAATGGGTTCTAGATAGGCGTCCAGGCCACCAATCAACTGTAATATATAAATTAACTTTAAACGGTGCTAAACACAATATACTCATCAGATTACGGCGCATACCAATTTCTCGTCACAGTTTAAAAAGCGCACTGCCTGCACATGCTCAGACCAGATGCGACGACGCCACTTGTTATCGTATTTTTGAGCCAGCGGGAGCAGCACAAGTGAGCTAAACAGTTCATCTCCATAGCTGGCTGCCTCAAAGTGATTAACAAACAGATAGTAGAGCGGCTCAAAGTTGGCCTTGTCCTCGAATGTTGCTTCAAAGTTGAAATTGTGCGTTAAATTTTGCGTGTAGAAATCGAGAAGTTGAGCGTGGAGCAGTTTGTGTAGCTCTGGCTCCAGAAACTGACTATCGGGACCCATAAAAGCAATCATCAGATACATTAACTTTTCAATTGGACTAACAATTTGTAATCCCTGCTGCTCAAGCTGCTGCACAAAGGTGAATGTCATGCGCACCACTTGATTCTCTGTGAAAGGATGTTGCATTAAAGCGAATACAAACAAATCAAATCTGTTATTACGACATACCCGAATATATTACTGCCGGAGTCTGCTGCACATTTTGCAAATAGCTGTTGAGTATAAGGCGCAGCTCAAAGTAAGGCCAATCAGGCATAAGAACTGGCGCTTGAGTGTAACAAAGTGTCAACGTGGGATCCTTGTTGTCCTGCACATGAATTCGTAAGTATTTGGCATTTACAAATAATTAATTTCTTACTTACGGCTATAAAATGAGAATAGACAATTTCCATGCAGGTTTGTTGCAGCAACTCCAAAGATTTTGCATCCAGCTCAACATACTTGCCACTAAATATATACCGATCAAATATGCTCTTCATTTGCTTTGCCTGTGCGGTGGTCAGGCAACACAGATAATTATAGACGAGCTGCAGCAGCTGGGTGCGTGTCAAATAGGTTTCCAAGCCATCGGTGGTCAGCAGCTGATGAACAAACTTCAGTTCGCTGCGCGCAAAGAAATTACTGGCCAACACTCGATTTAGACGTGTGCTCAACTGCCTGAGGTAATCAGCTAAGGGTTCCAATACCGCCGGTTGCAGCAAAGCCTTAAACAGTGGCTTTAGACCATCCTCCATTGGTGGTTCGAGCAGTGCCCAGAGATTACTCACTAAATGCACAGGATACGTATCGCTGACGATTAGCTGCGGCCCATAGTCGTTCATCAAGACAGCGCCCAGATTTGGGAGCGGAGCATGCACGTTGCGCCGATCCGTAAAGTGACGCAAAATTATAGAGCTTCGTCTGTGATTGAGGAGGTAGTTATTAAAAAAAACCCATTAAGCGATCAAAAGGCCGTCAATCAATGTCAAAACTCACTTCAATTGCTCAATGCATGCAATGAACGCAGCGGAGCATACAAACTCTGGCAGAATCTTGATCAGGCACTGTTGAAAGGATGCGGTGCCCAGATAACCATGCCGTGAAAACCAATTCACGGCGTAGATAGATGTGCTCAACAGCGTCAACTGTGTGTACTGAAAGAAAAATTATAGAAAGACATGATTGGAGAAAAGAATTGAGGGGTATTTGTTGTAATTAACTCACATCCTTTAGGCTTGCAGCACGGGTCGCGTTGTGTAGCCAACTGCAGCAGCAGTTATGCAATGGCTCGAGTAATAGTTGCTGCGCCTCCAAATCACACACGCCACACTCGCCGCTTGCCACAATCGCGGAGAGTACGGCAGCTGCGTGCTGGCGTATAAGCGCCGGACCGCCCACATCGAAAACGCAATGAGAATAGTGCCAATCAAGCAGTTGTCGCATTGCAGGCAGAAATTGTCTGTCACAATAAATTGTATATAGATAATAATAACAAATTATTTCGCTTTTGTTTTTTTTTTTTTTGGTTGCCTCCAACAATATTAGCTATATAAATAGAAAGCGCTCCAGGCAGCTCTTAGTTCTCTTAGTTAATAACTTGTTTAAAGTTTGCATTTTAAGCTTTTTTTTAGAATGTCATCAAAAATCTGGGGATTTACTTTAGCGCTGCTTGTTTTATGCTCTGCCATAAAAGCGAAACCAGGGGTATGTTTAATATATGATTCGTCTTGGGTTTTTTAATATTTTTTGCTCATTAAAAACTTGCATACAGCTGGATGTACCTGATGTGGTGAAGAAGCAGGTGAAAAAGGTGCATGCACGCTGCATGAGACAAACGGGCGTCTCTGAAGGTATTGCAAGGTATAATAATAATGAAATCGTTTTAAACAATTTACACAATTACAGCGTTAATGGACGAGGTACACAAGGGCAAAATGCCAAGTGATGCAAATTTCAAGTGCTTTCTGCACTGCATGTTTGATATGTTTGCACTTGTACGTAAAGCCACAAATCTAATATATATATACATTTTTATATATATGTATAATATTTTCTGAGCAGATTGACAGCAGTAACGTTATGCACCTTGACTCTTTGGTCGAAGTTTTGCCACCGGAATTTCATGAGAAAATTATGAATTTGGCAAAAACATGTGACACACAAAGTAAGTATGGCAGTTTTATCTAAACTTATTTATAGCCTTCGTTTCCTTCTTCATTATATGGAATTGCAGATGGTGCTGATAGCTGCGACATTGTATTCCAGACGGTGCAGTGTTACTTTGAAACGGATCGTCCGTTTATAACAGACGCGGTTAACACTATTGTCGGCTAAAGACGAAACTCACTTGAACAATTCCCGATCCGCGATTCCTAGCAGCAGCAGGCAGCGGAGAATTCGTAGCGTTTCAATTTGTACGCGTATTATTTTGCCCTATAATTCAAAAAATTAATAAGTGGTTATAAATTAACATGTTATACAATTATTCGCACCTTCATATCGTCACGATAGAATAAAAAGTATTTTAAACGCTCAATGAATTCTTCATTTGCTAGCTCCTTAGCTATTTCCAAATGCTGGCAGATCAACACGCGCATCAACTTCAAACAGAGATACTGTGGATGGCCGTAGAATGAAGTCTGTGACGAGCTCTTACCAGCTGCTGGTTTAAGTATATAAACTATTTAGTAATGGTTACTTCAATTGGTTATTCGACCACTTACTCTCCTGCGGTATTTTGCACATAAAGTTAATCAAAATCACATTCATAAGTTCCCTTTCCTGGGACAATTGCTTAGCCACTTTCACATTTGTGCGTGCTATGCGTATAAGCAGCTTCAAACAGGACTCGACTGTGCTATTCTCGGGACGCACAGAGCTTAATATAAAACTGTGGATAGATAAGCGACATTAAACTAAAGTTTTACATACACAAATTAGCACGAAACATACTTGATGCGCTGCAAGATATTTGATCGGAGTAGGCAATTTATTAGATCGGTTTCGGCCAGTTGAAAGTCATCCATTGACATCTTGCTGTCGCTATTTTCCTGATCCTCATCAAAATCAGCGCTTACAGCTTTCGTATTCGTGCGCAACAGCTTCATATAACGCTGCAGAAAGGCAACCGATGTGGCATCGCTGGAATCGTCACCCTCTGTGAGCACCTGTAGCGTTGGCTGCCAATGGCAATAGGCATTCTCATGCACATGATCGAGAAGCACTTCATCCGTCTCGTTGTAGCAGAGGCGAGCCAATGCTCGGCTCACGACTTCAAGCTGTGCCGGCGTGTTGTCATCCAGCCCGAAACGCAGCAGAAAGAATATCTTGGAAACGGGCAATGTGAGCACTTGATCATAGAATCCCTGATTGTATATGCTAAAAATGCCAGCAATCGCTCCAAATGCAGAGATGCGCTGCTGCAATACCGTCGAACTGCGAAGCGAGACTTTTATTAAAAGGAGTTTTAGCTTGGTTATTGAAAGCTTGACTTACCGCGCTAGGCGAAACAGCTCCTGTAGCGTATATCCCGGACGATCAGGCTCCTCGCCATGCAAATACAATTCGCGCTCATCCACGCTTTGTGGCAACTCCTGCAGCGTGTGTGGCAAGAGGACACCCTTCCAATCGAAGCGTGCATTGAACTGATGTCCTGCCTTCAGCTGCGACATCTGCGCGGGTATATTACGCATCCAGGCCAGCTTGTGATCCTCAACCAAATTGAAATTAAGCCAGTTGCCCTCGTCGCTTTGCTGCAGCAGCTCGTGTGCGGGATTTGAGTCGGTCAAAGTTGTTTCTGGGGGTAAAAGTTGGGGCTGACTGGGAATAGTTGAATTATCCTTTGGTTTGGGCGGAACATTTTTGCTTTCACGTTTTTTGGTAAGCAGCTTAATCAGCGCTGGGTCTGATCATAGAGATAAGAATTATTTAAAATAGCCTTTCCATGCATTAAATATTTATTTACCCAAGGAGCTTAGCAGCTTCTGACGCTCCTCCAGAATGTCTTCCTTCCTCATTTTTTTCAGTATAGATGCATTTTCGGCATGGATTTCCTTCGATAGACTATCGTCTTGAATCATAACGCTAGTTTCAGGTTGCTCCATAACAATCATATTATCATCCTGATCCTTTTGATTGCAGCTCGAACTTGACGCTTTGAATTTTTGCGCAAAAATACTCGACTTGTTGGTGTTGCGCTTTAAGGAAGACAATCCTTAAATAAATATATGTTGATTTGTTGCATGAACTAAGGCTTACTTGATTTCGCTGCTGATCCCTGAAGGTGTGTCCTTGCACTCCATCTCTTCTTTCCACAAGTTCACCTATCACATTATTTATTAGATTGTGATTTATTTTGCTTCCTTGCAAATCGCCCAACATATTTTCGTGGATTTCATCAAGCAAAACTTGTTTGTTTCTCAAATTGGTTTCACATACAACTTCACCAGCTTTGCCATCGGGTATTGACTTTGTTGTTTGTTTATCAACAGTTAAAGAGCCTTTAAGTTTATTCTGTTCTCGCTTCTGTGCAAACACTGATTTCGCTGGAGCTTTTGTTGAAGAAGTTTGTTTAACATAATTATTTTTATAGTCAGTTTATTTCACTCACGTTTATCCATGCGTACGACTGTGGCCGCTGGCTGAAAATTGGGATTTTTCTGACGCTCTGCATTAAATTCGGCTGCCATACGCAGCACATCCTCTTCACTTTCGCCAGGTTTGAGTTTTTTCATCATTTTGCAATTGTTATTTGGCCAAACCTAAACTTGAAAAGGGAATGCTAAAATAGCCGGCACCAAACACACTGCAATAGAGATGATTGATAATAATAACGATAACAAGTGACTGGCGATTACAGTATGACCTTATCAAAGTTAACGAGTCGTAGTAGCAGGTACATTACTTAACAAGTGACTGACGATTACAGTGTGACCTAAACAGAGGTAACGAGTCGTAATAGTAGGTACATTATTAATGTAATTAATCACTATTAGCAGTTGCATTTACAGTCACTATTAAGGAAAACCTTAAAAACTGAACTGACACTATCGCTAATTAATAACTGTTATAATCGATATACAAAATACTTGTAATAATCAATTTATCGGCTTATAGCATATTTTCATTCGTTTTCCAATACTGCTATTCCCTTTCCCGCTCACAATAACATCATAGTGCATATTTCAAATATGAATTTCAAAAGATTTCCAGTAAATAATAATATTTTTTGAAAGTATTCATTTTATCTTTAATATCTTGTACAAAACTTACTAACTGTCCCTCAAGACACATTTTAAATAATGAATTTATTATAAAAAACGCAATAAATTATAGATTACTTTTTGAATGTGGAACCCGTGTTGGCCAAACATTTGAGCAACGCCTGCTGGGCAATTAAAGTATCCTTGTGTGGCAGAGCAGCTATATGGAAGAATGCATCGATGCCCTCCTTGAAGAGATCAATTGCCTCATTCGTCTTTTGGGCCTGCATCGCCTCAGCAGCCTCGCGATAAAGTTCCTCGATTTTAATGAGCTTTGCGACGCTTTCCTTCAGCGAGATATTCTTGCGGCAACGAGGACAACGCACATCCTTGGCCAAATCTTTGGGAAACTTGAGTAAATTCACACAATTAGCTGAGGTGCACCTGAAAGTAGTAAACTGTGATATATAATCTATGCTTATTAACGATAAAGATGGTTTACCAGAATCGAACTTGTTTGTCGATCTTCTGCAAAAGAGGCCAGTTCTCCTGGCAGGTCATACAGTTACAGCTGAAGGCGTAGCGCCCACGCAGGGATCGCTGACGCTCCTTCAGATTCACCTTGGTGAAGATGGGCCCGTAGTTGACGGCGACGATCTCGTTGGGTCGATGTGGTTTCGTGGCTGCCATTACCAATTTTTTGCCCACATAATAGCCCGCTGTGCTTGGCCAGCATTCGTGATTGAAGTAGGAACCGGTGCCATAGAGACCAGCACCCAAATAAATAACCTTGCAGCCCTCAAAGCAATGCTCATCCGTCACCATGGTATGATAGATCTCATGGGCATTGTACTGCAAAACTTGCAGTAAACCCAGCAGAGATGTGGCCACCTGCAACTCGACAGCAGTGGGGTTAACGCCAGCGGTCTTGCGATGTCCAAAATATTCTGCCTTCTGCAGAATACGCATAAGGAAACCCGCCATGAGGGATCTCTGCAGATAGTCATCCGGCTGGCGCACATCCTGATGGGAGACCAGATGCTCGAAGAGCAGATTCGAAGTCTGTAGACCATCCTCCAAGCTGGCTGCCTGTGTAAAGATTCGCAATGCAATAAAACAGAGTATAGACATCCCCGAGCCAATAAACAGATCCATAAACTGGCACTCGAAGCGATGATAAGTCTCGCAAGCCTCTCCCATGCACTGGGCGGAGCAGAAGGCAATCCCCGAGCAATGGAGACATGCAACAGGTGTGTGCAGCCTAAAAGATGGATCTTTGTCAGACTATTAATATATATATATATATACTCGGAGCTCACCTCTTGAAGCAATGATGACAATTGGTGCCAAAAAAGTTGGGCAGCAGACAGGCAGCCACAGGATTCTCGCAGAGCACCACATCGCCCGTCTTCACGCCATCATTGGCGACCACAAAGCGTCCCTTGTCCTTAGTCTCGACCAGCTTAACCACATTGGCAGCACTGCTCAGCTCTGGATTCTCGCCATGTGCCAATGCTGGCGTCAACTCTTTCTGGGCCGGCTCACGCTTGACTGCCTTGAGTGCAGCAATATCCTTGCGACAGGCAGCAATTATTGCTGTCTCAGCGCCAGCCAACTTCTCGGCAATCTTCAGCGAGATTTCTGCACGTGCACTCTCCGCCATGACTACAAAAAAAAAAAGAAGACTTTAAATTAAATAATAATATATTAAAATAAGTACTTGCCCGCATATGCCTTGGCCATTTTGCAGTAGTAGTCGACGCTCTGCTTGGACTCCATGCCGAAATTGGTGGCCAGCTTGAGGTCACTCAACGCCGCTTCGCCCTCTCCCAGCCCAATGAGGATAGAGGCACGTGTGCGATAGGCCAATGCCAGCGACAAACCATTGTCCACACTCATGTCCAGCTGTGGAGCTGGAGCACGCATCACGGCCAGATTGGCATGCATCAGCGCCTGCTTCAGCAGCTCTTTGCGATCCTCTTCCAGCTCCGCACCGCTGCTCATCAGCTGGAACTTATCGGCCTGTGCCCGGCGTTGCGACGAGACGAGCACATCCTTTTGCTTATAGACTGGCTGCACATGCTCCAAGACGCCGAGAACCGGATCACAGATCTCGCGATCACTGAAGATGGAGAGGATGCGTGCCGCATTCGATTTGAGTTTGCCGAAATAGTTTTGCAGCCACTTCTCGCCACATGACTCTTTCACGTCCAGATAGAACTCGTTGAAGAAACCCTTCTTATCGGATTGCACGGTGCGCGTCGAGCAGATCTGCTGGTAACTCGGATCGTATTCCATATTCGTTGCAACTTTAATTATGTAAAATCGAAAAATTAAAAAATGCAATTGGATTTTATATTTCTTTCGACACGTCTCGTTTTCCGTTTGGTTGCGCTGAGTATTGGAAACAGCTGGTGGACGGATACCCTCCAAAAATAGCACCCAATTTTTCAGTTCACCGCGTTAAAAATAATTGCGCCGGATTCGATTTGTGAACTGGTCTGCGGTTCATTTCTTATCTTGTTTCAATACTCCATTTCAAATTTCACCCAGTTCGCCGCTAGAGTGCGCCACAGCGAGCATTAATCATACGCCTCGAAATCTTTGGATAAATAGAATAGTTCAAAAATAAGTATACGAATAGTGGTATGCTTTGCATTTATTATATCGTTTATATGTATATTTATTTTTAACTTGAGTAGGGCATACAAATCACATCAAATAATGTATTTAAAAATTAGCTAAACGTACAAAAATATAACAATATATATACCATATATGCAGTTATATATTCATATATTAAATAGTATAAGTTGAATTTCTTTTTTTTATTTTCAAAACATTCAATTCAGTAATTTAATGGAATATTTATTTATAGTATATTTAAACATACATATATTTGTAATATCGGCAACTACGTATTTGGAAAGAGACTTCAGAGGGGGAGTTGGTGACTAATGCACATTTTCTATCTAGGGAAATAAATCGAGTTTGAGAACAACTATAAGGTTATATTTCTTAAGAGACGGCAGAATCTTTCTTCTATGACTAGAATTAAGCATTGTGTGTATGAATTAATTAATAAACAGAAAAATAGTTTGAAGAGTTTGTATTTATTTGTATGTTTTAAATAATGCATATGATTTTGTCTTTGATTTCCAAGGGGTGAGGTATTAATTAAATAGGTGATAATGTTTTCATTTTTGATTTGTTTTCCTTCCTGAATAATGATGTTCTAGTTACAAACATTTTACAAAAATTGTAAAAACAAAAAAAATTCATTGACTAATTAAGTGTAAGTTATAAAATAATAAGACATACATATGTAGATAACTTTTATAATTCGTTCAGCTCGTTTTACATTTGCTTTTCATGAATTTCAAAAGTCCAACCAAATTTGATGTACATGTGTAAATGTATATTTATATAAAAAAAATAAATAATTTATAATTTTTGTTTGTTTGCTTTAGTCACACATAATCTCGTTGGCTTCAACTTGATACAATCTATGAAAAAAAAATTGTCACTAAACTTAACAAATAAAATGCTACAAAATTTCAGCCTCGCCGTCGAGCCAAAAACTGCGACTGTTTTTTTTTTTTACAGAAACGCATCATAGGTCGGTATTATTATTATGTATGTATTTATGAGTGTGTATGTGTGTGTGTATTTATGTACGAATATTATAAACTATTATCATCACATTTCAAACGTTAAGTGTTAATTGGTATTTCTGTAATTTTATGCTAAACAAATACGAGTAGTTTATGTCTTTTTTTTGTGTACAAGCTTAAAACGCTCCTAAGTATTCATCATATTCATTTCTCTTTCGATTCATCCATTATTTTAACGCTTGGCCCAGCTTGAAGCACTTGGACTCGGTAAAACCTTGTAGCCTATTTTAGTTGTCTAAGTTGCTCTAAATAGTTCACAGAGTTAACAACGTTAACTTAACACATTTTTTTTCTTAATTTGTTTGTTTACAGTATCCGTTTAGTTTACTTTCGACAGCATTGTTAGTTGTTTAAATCAATTTTCTTTTTGCTTCTATTTGTTTTTGTTTTGTTTTTGTTTTTTTTGGTATATATATTTAAGTTTAGCTTTGTGATCGTGTGACTATTCTAAACAATCTACAATGCTGTCTTCTCTGACGTAACCTGCACATGTGTCTTGTCTTGTTGTTTAAATAAATTAGCACTTAATAGTTACAACGGCTTGAGCCTACTGCGATTGTAGGATTAGTTAAAGAAACTTGGGATTGGTTTTATCGCTCTTTTCTCCCCTCTCCACACCTCCGCACCTGCACATCTCACATCTCACATATTTCATATTTTTATAAATAAATTAGCCATAGTATCACTTATTTTGTATTTTTAGAAAGTAACCAAAAACTAATTTAACTATAAATTATAAAGAAATATACACCAAGAGCATGGAAGAGGCTTTTTGTTGTTGTTGTTGTTGTTTTTGTTGCTACACTTAAGAAAAGCATCTAAATCATCAGAATCATCATCATCATCATAATTATGTTTGTCTTATAGTAGAAGAAGAGTCTGTTCGTCTGTCTGTCTGTCTGTCTGTCTGTCTGTCTGTCATCATCATTATTGCAGCAGAGAGCTAATGGCGTTAATACGATACACCCATTACTACCACAACTACTACGACTACTATACAAAATTGGAGCACAGCACAGCATTGCATAAAGCACACATCCGATCGATCCGCACTGCAGACGGCGGCGGCGGCAGCGGCACGTAATCTTCCATAGATAAACAGATCACGACATTTTGATGCCCAGCGCTCGACTTGAATATTCGTAGACCACATAGCTAATGGAAACGGCGGGCAGCACCTTCAGGAAATTGGGCGTAATGCCACGATATAATCCAGTTAGGCCCTCCTGCTTGACGATCTTTCGAAACAGTCCCGTCATTGTCTCCTGCCCGCTTTGCGCATCGCTGCTCTTTAACGGAATCTGTGTTTTTCGCGTCTGGCTCGAAATCGTTGCATCGGCGGCTAAACAAATAAAAACCAAATCTCAATTAGAAAGGTAAACAAATTTGAAGATTACAAATATTAACGCACCTTGTGCCTGTAGCCGCGTGCGCACCAAGGCCAGTGGATACGAGCAGAGTTGTCCGAGTGCGCTCGATGTGCTGCCGCAGGCGAGGAGCACCAGGAAACTGGGCTGCTCATTATTATCGTGGCTGGCAATATAGCGACGCTTGAGCGTTTCATAAACGGCCAGATCGATTCCAGCGTACGGCAAGATACCCAATATATTGGGCACATAGCCGCGATAGAAACTGCGTGCACCCTCGTTCTTATAGATCTTTGCCGCCGCATCGGCGATGCCCGCATATTGTCCCGTCTTCCGCAGGGCCAGACGCGTTTTTAATACTTCCATGGGATAGATGATGGTCTGTGAGATGCCACCGGCTGCGGCGCCAGCATAGAAACGCTCCACAATTGTCATCTGTCGCGTTGTGTCATTGCCGCGAATCAGACGCTTCATTTGCTCGTAGGCGGCAAATTTAAGCGCCGTTTCCGGTGCAATTTTTACCACATTGATGCCATTGCCGCGCCACATGCTGCGCGAACCGCCCTCCTTAAGCAAGATCTTCATACACTCTGAGATTCCCATTCGACATGTTTGCACCTGGTAAGACAAGAGATTAGTTGGGGTTGTTCAAAAACTATAGAGTATATATGGTTTACCTGTAGGAAGACTTTGACTCTGTCCAGGGGAGCTGTGCATGTGCGTGAAACTGCGCCGGCAATGCCACCGGCCACAAGGTGGCGCCACCAGAGGCCCGTTTGCATTTCCTTTTGTGTAAAGTCATCAGGTACATTCATATCCTCGCCAATATCGAGGTACTGTAAAAAGTTGACAAAATACAGAGGAATTGTTAGTAAATAAACAAAGCTGATAATGATCAATATAGAACATGCTTAAGCTATAGCACATAAATATAGATTGGTTGGATGCTTTAATGAGAGAAAGGTGGGTAATTAGTATATATACTGAATTCGTCTCTAGCTACAGCATAGCACAAGCACAGATCAACTAGAGTGATGAATGGATAGAAAATCAGGTCAGACCAAATCCTTTTTTGTGTTCGCTGCTGCACTTATTCCCCACATCAGCACCACGCACATCAGCCATTCTCGAATCAACGCCTGTAAGTATTCCATTAGTTTGTCATGCGAATCACAAGCGATGGATTTTTATTTCCATTCCAGTTGAGCAACAGCAACAGCAACAACGACCACTACATACAGGTGTGTAGTGCAACAAGAGATAATCCAAATAAGCTGTTTACCCGCACACTCAAACAAAATGATGAAGGAAACGCAAAATACAATGCGGAAGAGCAAACTGAGAATACACGCAACTAGTTCTAAAAATACACCAATTTGCAATAGCAGCTAACTAAGCAAAAAAAAAAAAAAATATAAGCAAGACACGCCAGCCAAATACTTCTCGTTCCCCCTTCCCTTCCCTTTAACCTACCTCTTTGCGTTTTGGCAACAATTATATCATGAGCTGTTGCATGTGTGTGATACTAATTTTTGTTGCTTCCATTTCGTCTCACAGACGTGCCCCCCTATTGCTTACGTTACGAACTGCCGTTACGTAATTAGCCAATTTGGTCTTGTGCCCAACAGCAAAGCTCGTCTGTTTTGAGCATTTCCTGAGCATTGCCTGATAACAATTTGGCTGATAAGCCGCTTAAGTTGAACAAAATAACAGCAAAGCCGACTAAAGGTGATAAAGACAAATATCAAATCAAGTCTTGTGATTTTTAAAGAGCTTTTCACAAGAAAAAGCAATAACTTAACAAATATTTGACGGAAAAACAGCTGAGCAACAATTATGCACAAACATTTCTATATCTATATATATATATATATATACATATTTGAACACAGTTCAAGGTGAACATAATTTGGGCAACAATTCCTAGAAATTCAAAGTTCATTTGCCTTTCAACAAAACGAATGACATTGAATGAGATCAAAGCGCAAGTGCAAATATCACACAAAATATAAAAAAAAGAAGCACTCAAAAAATGTGATCTGCCAAAAACTACAATGCCATAATATTCATAACTATCTATGTGTATAATATATAAATGTATATATAATTGAATTTGTTTTTCTGCATGTACGCTTAGTTATTATATATATGTGAACGGATGAGAACAAAGACACATGGTATGAAAATCAAATTATAATTATTGTTTGCCATGTTTAACATATTTGCACCACACATTTGAGGAAAAATTTTATAGCATTTGGTGATATTTATTTGCATTTGTCATTTGTAGAAAGCATTAAAAGCGAAAATATTTTGAACTCATCTAATATAGAAAAAATAAAGAACTGAAAAATGTCATTGTGTTTTGTAAATCCTAATCAAAAATATTTGCATTTATATATCATTTTTAATACGTTTTTAATTTTTTTTTTTAACGCTAACGGAATGTATATATATATATATATATTTATATATCGATTGAGCACATGACAGGGAAAAGCTTTCTACAAATTGTTCTATTTATAACAATCACTGCCAAAAATGTTTATCGCTATTGAGTGTGGAAGTATTCAAAGTAAAGTAAAAATAAAACATCAATTTTGTATATGAAAAGTTGTTGAATAGTACCAATTAATATTATTTCATGAATGCAAGTTGTCAGCACCGAGGTGCCTTTTCAGTATACAGTAAACAAATAAAATTAAAAAAAAAACCCAAGCCAAGGCTAAAAACCCATTCAAACCCAGCTCAAAGTTACTAATGCAAGTCAGCCATGACGGTAAACTAGGCCAACAAAGTGCAGAAGGTGCAGTGACCAAAACTGGATAAACACCTTGGTCTTGTGATCCGTTGATCATTTGATTCACAGAGTGATTTTTGCTGAAAATTTATCAGCCATCAGCGGCTAATTCCACGAAACAGGTTCAATGACGCACCAAACGGAGACTCAGACGACGTCAACAAAATGTAAAGTAAACAGCGAATTAAAAAAAATAATGCAAGCGATTGGAGATGATCAACATGTTTACACAAGCAGCAAAACATTGTTTGACGTCATTATAAGTTACGGGGGCGATCAGTCCAGTCCAGACCAGCCTCCTTTCCGCCCACATACACACTCTCTGCGATAGCCGTGACTCAGTGTCCATAACTGGCTAAAGTTGGCCAAGAGCAAATGAGCATAATGACGTCCCCCAATCACTTGGCAACAGCAACAGCAACAGCAACAGCAACAGTAACAAAACACCACATGGCGAATGCTAGACAAGTGAGAGAGAGCGAAACAAAGAGAGACGCAAACTAGACGAGTGCGTAAGGCCCTGTGTAAAGCATATCAGTGTGTGTATGTGTGTAAGTGTGCCGTCGACACGATTTAACGATCGACAAAGACGAAGACGAAGTCGTAGACATTAACGCCAAATGTTAAGTGTATGGAGCACCAGAAGTGGGGAGATGAGGGCTGGGCTGGGAGAGCATCAACCGGTTCCGTATCAGCGTGTTTTGCGCTTTGCACAACGTCGCATTTTTCGAATGTTTGACGCTGTTGCCATGCGACCTTTCCCGAATCGAAACTCGCAACTCTACGTAACAACCAATGGGAAACCAATTCGAGTTCGAAAATTCGTTTCGACTTCGAGTGAAGCTGCAGCAGCAGCAAGTGCAAGCAAAGGCAATTGCAACAGCTGCGTCTGCAAATGCATCGAGAAGAAGCTGGAATGTTGCAGAGCAAAGCTTGCAGAAATTTAAAACGACAATTTTTTGTCATACCTAACATAAAAGCATGCAAAGATTACTGTTGAATGGAATGTGCAATTTTAGCATTCGATTGTGGTTTCCTCTTTTCTCAAGAACAAACATTCACTGTTAACGATAAGATTAACATTAAACAGGGTGAGTCAGCAGTAGATACCACAGCTTGCATTGTAATTGTGGCGTTTACCGGGAAAACCAATAAATGACTCATATAAAAATGGGTATTTTCATGGCTTGTATATGAGTTAAAAATTTGAAGTTAATAAAACCTACCCGTCCCATCATGTCACGAAATATGACAACGAAGTCCTCCATTATGTCGCCAGCGACTGCCATTTGTTGTATATTATAGTAGTCGACTGGTAAATTGTATTGGTATGATGTATTGCGGAACATATTGAATTTATATAATTTATATATGTATTTTTATGTATCACACAAATTGAGTATTTATACGAATATCAATTTGCTGGTTGTTGCCAATATTCCACACTTCCGCTTTAAATAAACGTTGAAGATGGATGTTTGTGCGTATTTTAACTAGTGCAGCTTTCACTAATTTTGTGTTGCAATGTGTGTTGCAAAAACTTTCACTAATAATTATTATTTATAACGTAGTGTTTTGAGTATAGCAGAACAGAGGCTTTGATCGATTAGCTCACAGAATACGCGACACAGAATAAAATATTCACGTTTACTGTTTGCAACGAACGAAGGAAGGCAAAGCCGTGTCCACTTGAGTATGATTATTACATAAAAAGTCGCTGAATGTGAGCGGATTGAATTTGTAATTTAACGCGCGCACAACCTACGCGTGAGCCAGCTGCCACAAGACTGAGAGCTTTTGTCTCTCACAACGGCCACAGAGCCGACGATCGCCGTCGTCGCTGTTTGCTTTTGCACTTTGTGTTTAACGCTTCGCTGCATTAGTTTTTTTTTTTGCGCTCTTGCTATTATCAGACAGCTGTGGCGCGTGGCTCTTGCTCTTCCTCCTTGCTCCCGCCGTCTAGCTACACACGAATGACCTCCCACCGCCCTCTCCCGACAACTATCGTCAATTAACAGCTTTAATTTTTAACAAAATGTTAAGTTACGGCAACTTCATTGATAGAAACTGGAGAGTATCCAGAGTATCCACAGACATTAATTGCGCTGTTTACGGTTTTCTTTATCAGTGACTAAATTGTATTCACATGCTCAACCTGTTTATACCAATTTCACACTTAATCAAGGGCGCAGACGCTTGCGTCAAATGCTGTGGAATGGAAAGGGGACAGGCGGTTTGGAATATTTTTGTTGATAGCCGCAAAAGCACGAGCTGAGCTGGGCATATGACGAACAGGACAGCCTACTGCGTCGCAGAGTCTCAACAGAATTTAGCACGACCGCGCCGTGGAAATTTTACGAACTGCATACGTCACGGGAAATTGGCTACAATAAAAAAGAGGCAAGTGTTCTCAAAGCAAAACTTGAATACACAAATTGCAAAGTGCAATTAAAATGTTCAAAACGAACATATTTATGAACTGCTCAGTGTTAAGCACTAAAACCGCAAAAAAAAAGTGTATACAAAACCGAAGCCACAAAGCTTATCAGACAAAATTGGTAAATTGTATTTATTATTATTTGCGATTTACATAGACAAACACTCAACACCCGATTTGCAGCAGGCAGAAAGAATGCGAATCTACTGGAACCTTGATAAGGTTGCACATTGAAATAAATATAAATAAAAAGAAAAACACTGACACACCCATTTTATTGAGACAGGCATTAATCAGTCGCACACACACACGCACACACACACACACACACACATAGACACACACACACAAACACTGCAATTGCTAAGGGGTTTAAGTGACTGTATTTTAAACTATAATAAAAAACAATTGCAATGCTGACATAAATATACACGGCCACAAATAACAATCGTTCAATTAACAGGTCCACAAAAAGATCATGTTACGTGTAAACACAAATAAACAGCGGGTTTTTTAAATATATTTTTAACTAATAAATTCGCTATAAAATTAGCAAGTGTTTTTTGTGCTTTGTTGAAAAAAAAAAAACAAAAATGAGGTTATCGCAAATTTTCAATAAATTCTAACGCAGACGGAATTCAGTTTACTAGTTTCCAGTCTAGTCGATGAGACTTCTAGGACCATGGACTTTAATCTGGAATGCTTTGCAGTAAACACAATTCAACAGCGTAAACAGTTTTAAAAAAAATAACAGCAGACAAATAAATATGTTTATCAACAAGCAAAATACTGCCAATTTGGCAGACGAATATTCCTTAAGGTACTTTGACTTAATTATATGTTTTCAGATAAGTCAAATTCTGGTTTCGAGCAAAAATATGGCATAGCAACCAAGAACTGGAATGCAATTAATAAAAATAAGACGAAGCTGTTGCTATCGCTGGATTCGATTCCATTTGTCTGTTTTCAGCTAGGTAGCAACAAAAGACCAGCCTGTTTCGAGGAAACCTGTTGACCTTAAGATTAAACATTAATTGATGGGCAAAAACCCAGCAGACTGAAAAACAAAAAATCAACAGGATCGTAATATTTCTTGTACATTCACTTTTATATACTTACAAAAAAAAACACGTTGGAAATAACCAAGTGAGCACAGCATTGCAAAAAATCATAAACAATTGAATTATAAATATATAAAAAAAAAAGAAATAAAACAATAACCGACTGACAACCACAACAAACAGTTGAATATATGTAATCAAAATGATTATGAGAGACAACAAAGCCAATGAAATGGAACTGTTAGTTGTCACACCCACGGCCCCCCCTTTATGCACCATCCCTATGCACAGATAAGCCCACGATAAAAGATCAGTTGACAGAGGTCAGCCTAGACGCAAACATTAAAAGCTTCGCAAATTTTTTTTAAGCACAATGATGAAATAAAACGCGCCGAGTTACGTCAGCTAAAAAAAAAAAAGAGAGCAATGGGTGCCGAAGAGCTTTCAAAGCTTTAATGTTCTCTTAAATGTGCTTGCCCTAAATTAGTGTGTTTAGCGGGTAACCCCATGGAACGGTTAGGGATATATGACATGTCTGGGGGAATTTTAATGTAGAGCTGATAAGTTTTGATTGCTTTTATGGCAGTGATTCAGAAAGTGTGGCAAATGCAAATATATATGTGCTAAATATATGTGGAAATGAGATATACACATATGAATTTATTTATGTGCCCTGTACAACGACTACGACGACAATAATAATTTGATGATAATTGTAATTAGACGATATGTACCTTCAAATCTTCCTCAGTTAGTCAGGAGTGGTGTAAATGCAGGTACTACACAATATAAGTATTATAGTACGCGGATATATATAGTAATGTTAATTTGTGTATGCGTAACGAGAAACGAAGAACGGTAGGGTGGAAGGGGGGAGTAAAAAGGTTTAACAATTAGTTATTAAATGCGATACGGATACGATAAAAAAAACGATACTAAACTAAGCTGGACGTAAACTAACGCGCAACAGAGTACAAAATTCGAATTGACTGCAAATCGAAATGGAACCACAAAGTTTACACAGGCTCCGCTTACAACAAGAACAAACAAAGGCAGGCAAACAAAGGAAACTTATCGTTTCCAAGCCAATCCAAGCCAATTACAAATCCATATATACAAAGCTTCTAAATATATGCTTATCATACACTATTGAATTACTGGCAGCTAATTTAAGCAAGGCTGTAGCAGCATCGACTTACAGTAGAGTGCCGCCAAAATTTGATTAGATCGTGAATGTCCGTCGAGGGTGCCATTAGCATAAAATCGCGCCATTCATTAAAGCTGATGTTGAGGCTGCCATCCTTGTCCATTCTGTGTGGCAAGCAAACAAAATTCAATTAACAAACTTTAAAACAAAAACATATAATCGACCAAAACAACCTGCTTAGCAGTTTTCTAGCCTCCTCGATATCAACATCCAGTCCCAGATCTGCGAATGCCGATATTAGCTCCTCCAAGTCCACTTTGCCTATTTTATGTGACATTAGTAGATATGAATATATATGTATATAGATGAACTCTGAGCCAACTTACCATCCCGATTTTTGTCCAAATGCGAGAACTGCAGACACAAATTTTTCTCATGCTCGCGTACATAGTGAAGGAACTCGGCGAAGCCAACGTTGCCACTTTGATTGGTGTCCGACTGCTGCATGAATCTCTGTACAAAATCAAATAATAATTCAAATTATTACATTAGTCAAGCACAGTTGCCAAATGCTGACGTACACGTGGCTGACCCAGACATTATGCTATCGCCAACCTTGGCCCAACCACCAGCTATTGTTACCAAAAATAACAGCGCAGTGCCCGTTTGCCAAAATCAATAGCAACATATAATCTGCGGATCAAGCATGAAACCTTAAAAACGAAAAGGCTAATTATGCAAAAATGTAAATGCACATCAGATATTTTCTTTTGCTTTTGACACGCCAAACAGACAGCGAGGTGTGCAACAGATCAGATATTTGTGGCATACAACAAAGCATTTACGAGTGTGGCCTAATGTTGCATATCTCTGTGGCAAGCACCTAGCCAAATCAGTGTCAGAGATCAAATAACTAGCAGCTGCCTATCTTGCATTTATCTATATATACCTATATATCTATATATATAGTTGCAAGTTGACACTTACCACCGCATAGACACTGGACATGCCAAACTCGTGTAGGGCCGCTGACAGATCGTGTATGTCAATTTTGCCATCGCCGTCTCGATCCAATTGATTGAAGATGCGCTCCAGTCGCTCCTCGTCCTCGGCAGGAATCTCCGTCGGCACGATGGCGAGTGGCACGCCCGATGCGACGATATTCTGTGGCGGCATCGTGTGGAAATTGTGTGGCACTGTGTCGAGATGTGCATGTTGCAGCTGCACCTGCTGCTTATGGTGCAGCTCATAGCTGGTCGTTGTTGCGGTGCTGCTGATCGGTGATGCATAAATCGCATTTGCTTGGCGTGCGTAATTAAAATCAATATTTGGCGGCTGCTGCTGATGTTGATCCGGCGTCAAATCGATGTCAATGCGTTGTTGAAAATGATGATGACGATGATGATGATGTTGTTGTTGTTGTTGCTGCTCCTGCTGCTTATACTGCTCCTTCTCCTGCTGCTGACTTATTACTAAGGACGCGTTGTTTTTTAAATCGACTTGCTTTTTAACCATTCTCCAGACTCGTTTGAACGTTGTTTTCAAGTATTACTTGCTTTTCCGTATGTTCTCTGCTCAAAATGCTTTTCGTTTGTATTTATGTTGTTATTTGGCTTGTGAGTCCCGCACAAATGCGAATGCAATCAGTGCAGGTTGTTCCTAATAATTTCAATTCCCAGGTTAATATATATAAACGTATTTTGGCCGTTTGTTTTTATGGCTGACACATTTTGAATTCGGGGCTCGGTTACTATTTGCTTGCTCAACTGAACTGAATTGAATTGATCGGGAACGTGGAATGGAGGATCTCAGCGGCGTCTTCGTCGTCGTCTTCTGCACTCTCTCTCTCTCTTTCTCTTTCTCTGTGTCTGTCTCTATGTCTATAAATAAAGAAATTGTTGCTGTTTATGCTTATATTATATACACACACACACACAATATTCCTATATATTTGTATAAATCTCTATATCGAATGGCATTGTTTAAAATGTGTTGTATAAAGTAAACACAAACAAGAAAAGGTATGCAAAAAAATATAAAAAAAAAATGGGCAGTTTCGTTTAAAATTTATATGAATTTCGGCAAGGTCCCTCTTCTAACCGTAAAGTTGGCTACGCCCTTGACATATTTGTCAGAATTATCTATGGCTTAACGAGATTTAAATACCCTTGCAGAAATATTGCAAATTCTGCCATACAAAGTCAATGCTGCTTTGATTTTTAAAATAATTAAATTATTCTTGTTATTATTACAATCTCTTTTAAAATATAGTTGATTAATACGAATATACGGATATAGGTCATGTTTCAATAAGATGCCTTTTACACTGACAAAGCATACAAAGTTAGATTGATTAATAAATGGTATATATATTTAAGTAATTATGTCGTGACAACATCGAAATAACATCGGAAAGAGTATGAATAGAAGAACACTAAAGCAGCCAGACATAAATTTATTTGCTTTGCGGTTTTTTCCTCGAGCAGAGCAAGAGGCGAATCAGCTGCTGGCCCAAAAGCTGCGACGCCGTCGTGAAAATGAAGTCATTCGCAACCGCACTTTCACTAATTTAATTTTTTCAAAATATTTTTCAAGCTGCCAGCTGGGCAAAGAAGAGAGATGGAAGAAGTGACCAATGCGAATGATTCATTGATTTTTTTAAATTGTTTTAAAGGTTGGCTACTTGCTCTGCGTGTGTCCTGCAGGAGGCTGATGAAGCCTTGAAAATTGACAACCCGACTCACGCATGCACGCAATGGAACGTAGAGTGGAGGGTGTGTGTGGGTGCAGGACGATACTGGAACTTTCTATCGATTTGGAGTTCGTTTTAATGATGGCCTATATACTAACTGCTCTATGCACATTTAATTATCTCAATTGGGCAAATGTTTCGGTCTCAAGTTACACTTTTGTACATTTGCCATTCTTGCCAAATTGGCAAAATTAAATTTCTGCGTACGCGTTTTTGTGCACACACATGCACAGAGGAACTCACACACACTGAAGCACTTGCAAATGGATACGAAAAAGAGAGTTGCTATGACCAACAAGCGGGTCGCGTGTTTATTACCTACTTTTTGTTAACTGTTCTACTTGAGTTGTTTTAAACAGTATATTTGTATTAACTTTAAATTTTAAGTCACTTTGTATCCTAATTAAGGAAATAAACTGCGCGCACTGCCAACTCGAATGTCACGAAAACGATAAAAATCGCGTCCACACAGTTTGTTCAAAAGAAAATGAATGAAAGAACAGAGAAAACATTGCAGAAAGTTTCGTGCACTATCGATATATCGATAGTTTTAAGCAATATTACATAAATTTATATCTAATTTGTGTGGTACTAATGTTATCGATATTTTTTGTATTTTACTTATTTCAAAATTAATATGTACTTTTAATTAAGGGATATTATTCCTTCGATATCGATCCTAGCTGAATGAAGAATGAATAATATTCTAAATATGCTCGACCTTATGATAGTCTGTACTCAGAAAACAATATATCAATTTTTAATAGAAAAGGTTTGTTCAGTGATATAATGCAAGGATTTTGTTACATTCATATATATATATATTTCTGTTTAATAATTTGATTTGCATCATTTATATTTAAAATTGGTCTAACCTGTTAAAATTATATGGAAAAAGAGAAAGTTCATTCGTTGATTATCCGGTACATACATATATAGATTTGAAAATAATATCCGTTACATTAAATGCGCGTACGAATAAATTGTAGTTTTTCCTGACAAAATGACAATAACAAAAACATAATACAAAACAAATCAAGTTAACCGTCAAAATACACATTTGTTGTATGCCCTGTGGTTGTTATTACTTCATTAACAGATCCCATGCATCATCCTCCGCGCTGGCTTTGCCACTTGACGCAGTTGCGGCGGGTTTCACATTTTTCACATCAAGATTTTCGAACCCTTCGCTCAGCTTTTGCGAGGTCTCCTGCAATTTCATGTTCCGCCGGACAGTCTGGCCACCCGACGGCGTGTTTTGATACGATGTCTCAGCATTCTGATAGTTCGCCGCATCGAAGCCGGACCAATCATCGTCCTGTGTTAGCCCAGATGCACTGGTTGTGCCTCCGATGACATTGCTGCTCAGTTGGTTCTGGTATGAGCTGGAGCTGGTCAGATGTGTCTTATTGTTAGCATTGTCCTGCCAGCCACCCCAATCACTATCGCTAACGCCGCTCTGCTGGCCCAGGCCACCAGCCAAGTTGCCGCCAACTGAATGGGAACGCTGATACGCATTATCCTCCAAGCTGGGATCACTGTAACCGCTCTGGGATGTAGCTGTATTGCTGCCCGACAAGTTATTCCAGCCACGTTTGCCAATATCCGAAACCTACGGGAGTATATGAAAAGGAGCCACATGAATATATATAATAAGTGAGGTTATGCTTGGGGTTTTACCGACCTTGAAGGCCGCCTCCGTAACTCCACTCTGAACGGATTCAAGCAGAGTGCCTTCTTTAATCTACAACGTAAACGAAAAAGCAAATAAAAACGCATACAAAATTAAACATTTAAAAAATAATAATATCATTAAGCAAATACAGGTATCAAAAGAAAAACGTGGATAAGATATACGTTAAATTATGTACCTCTACAACTTATACATAATTCAATAAGTGCAAATAAATGTAATAAAATATTATGTGCATATATTAAAAATATCAATACTAATTTCAAGCAACCACTGTAAGTAAATACAATTCAGATGCTTTAAAGTCCTACCTTAGTTGAAGCCAAATTAACCGTGGTTACGGCTTTCTCCTTGGCTGTGTTAGCCAATTTTGAAGCATTTGACGAGAACAGACTCCAGCCGGATGCTAGAGTGGTCAGGGTAGAGTCAATCAACTCCTGAGATTGAGTTTTCGGTGGCGGTTCGCGTGAGAAACCAAATCCTGCATATTTTCCTCCCTGATTTGGTGGCAAGTTTCTGTAAATAACAAAAGATTAATTACCAATTTATAGCTAGATTTAATAAAAGAAACCTACGCGGGTCGCGATGCGTTCTCCACTTGGCGACGATTAAAGAACTCTTCCTTCTGGTCCTTGAACTCCTGTGTCTGGAATTGCTGATAGCCAGCAGCCTCATTGTAGGTACCACCACCATTCTGATAGCCTCCCCCACCGGTGGCTCCGCCGTAACCTGTTGCGTTCTCACGTGACTGCGAACTGTTGTTGCCACCGCCTGCTGCAGAGTTGCCGCCATAACTATTGGAACTATTGGAATTACTGTTGCTCAATCGTGATTCGGCATCCTTTTGAGTCCAGGTTTTGCCCTGGGCCAGCGATGCTATCTTATCGCGATATAATGCGGCTGCTTTGGAATTGTACCGTTGTGTGATGGGCGCACGTTCATTCCAATCCGGCTGATCCTCTAGAAATTCTCGAGCATTACGATTTCCACCCGCCTTCATCTTCTCCAGCTCAATGTCCTTCCATTTATCCATGGTCACGGAGCGCACAAATGACAGATGAACGCCCAAGCTGCGATGCTTGCCGGAGCACTCCAGGCAAATCCAGATGCCATAGGTAACCGAAACCCATTGGGGATTGTGGGTGCCACACTCAAAACATTTCTGGGCGTGCATGAAAAAAAACATGATTTTAAGACGCGCAATATTTGCATTGCAATTTAATATCAACTTACCGTATTGTTATCCTGTGGCTTTAGTTCTTGCAGCACTCGACGTGTCCTGGGACTGGCCATAATTAACTAGTATAATGTGGTGTCTATAAACTTAATTTTCACACTTTAAAGTTGATAGCGAAGTTTTTGCTGACGTTGGCGTTGCTTGCAATCGGGTAAATCACAGCTGCACGACATCCATATAAATGCGCCAAACTTGTTGTTTAACGATGATTTTTCGCCACTCAATTAACACATTCAAACAATTTGTGCATTTGGTTCCTCCACCTAATCGCTAGTTATTAAAAGTTATTCGCACAAAAAAAAAAGATTTGTTAATAGCGAATTCCACTTGGAATGGTCAAAATTAGTGTGACCGAATCGGGCCATGGCTAAAATACCAAAATCTTCGGTTTGTCTCAAATGTGGTTTAAGGAACTAGCTCGATATTCAGTGTGCAACAATTTCGATAGACACTGTTCCCAATACATTTTGATCTTGCATCCAGCTAACGGTTCTCATTAAGCGAAATATTTATGTAATAACAATAATTTTGTTATAATTTTTTTAAAGTTGTCCCTTCTCTTCTTATATTACTATTAATTAAGGGAACTCTTTTTTAATTTTCTTTACATACAAAAGTTATTTTACATATATTTAAATATCTGTTTTGAAAACAATAATTAAGTGGATGAACTTTTACATTCCTACTCTGGGAGCACTCGAACCAATTTAATTAATTAATTTTTATATTTGGGTATTTGTAAAGGTTGCGTTATCGATGACGCGTCTTACAAATTATAACTAATCATGCTGATCTGATTTTCATATTAATTTCATTCATGTTCTTCCGACCGACGAACGCACATTTCTGCAGAGTCATGCCGAAAGTTAATAAAAACAGAGATTTATCACACTCTTTACAGTAATCAATCCAAACTGTCGGTGAATCTAAGACGCAGAAATTAGGGAATTACATGACCGATTCCAACACAAACAGACTGCGTGTGGTCCCTTCAAATTTTGAGTCCGACTGGCGCCGGGTGCCCCAACTTCCTTTCATTAAATACTGATGCTTACATATATATAATCTGATAAGCCATATATTTTTACATGTGGGATATATAGCAGGCGGCGATCCATATGCTGAAAGTCATCTCTGATTTTACAAGAATAATAACAATTAAAAGGCAGTTATTATTTTTAATGGATGTCAAGTTTTTAATGCACAATTTGAATTGCCATGCGCAAAATAAATTATTGTTTGAAGAGAATTTATTTGGTTCTTTGGTGCTTACGAATAATATTGAAATAAATAATACGCATCTTCTATTAATTAATTTAATATATATATAAATATTTTACTGAAAGATGAATTTTGTAATATTGTTTTTGTGTGCAACGAAAAGTGTAAGTTGGAATAAAAATGATTTTTTCGCTGCTGCGCGGATTTTTAAGAGAAGTTATAAAGTCAATAACTAAAAAGAGGATTATTATTATTAACAGAAAACAGTCTTACATTGATTTAATTTAATTATGTAAAAAGACAAATACATCATATTAAATATTGTAAAGTAGATGAAAGCCAATTGAAAGTTAAAGTTGAATTAAAGTTAACATTTCTTCAAACTGGATGTTCAAAGTTCAAAGAAAGCCACTTTATATATATATATATATATATATATATATCTAGGGACATATGTAGATAGCAATAAATCAGTTAATATTTCAATGTGAACATTAGCGTATAATTATGCATAATATTTTTGCAATTCAGCGAGATGGGAATCTGCGGCATCCACGTCTGCCCACAGTTAATTTCTTTTCAATTTTCAAACTTGCGCATTTATTTAAGTCAGTCGCATTGCTATAATTTGCGTCCAAATGTCCATACGCCCCTTTCGGAGCGAGGGGGGGGGGGGGGCGTGGTCGAGGATTATAATTGGGCAGGCGACGCAAGCGAACCAAAGGATGTGTTGAATTGAAATGCCTGCCGGGTAATCCGATCGAGAGCAACTCCAACTCCAACTCCAATTCCAACTTCGATTCCAACACTGAGTTATGACACATGGACAACTAAGTGAGCCAGGGTTCTTGGCGGGGTTTACTCGCTGGTCAATCGACGCTTTCAACAACTACTGCTGGAGTCGCCGCAGCCAGTGGTGGAGTGGAGTCGAGTGTGGTGTGTGGCGTGGAAGATGCCTTTGGTGGTGGTCTTATCAGAAGCTGTTGTGCACTCCCCAAAGCTGCCAAAAATGGCATTGCTGCGCATTCATTATTCGCTTTTTCTGTCACTGCTCTTCTGTGTGGTGCTGTGGTTACGCCCTGCACCACCATGGCAGCGCCACTGGGCATTTTGCACCAGTGCCAGTGAGTTATTGTGTGGATATGATCAAATTATAGGCTTAGCATTGCATTAAACTCGCATAGAAGTCGCTGGTAGTAGCATTGCCTGCTGAGCATCCCAGTTGTGCCTTACATATATATATATATATATATATATAAATTATATATATATGTATATATAGAGGATGTGCCTCTGACGTTAACTGCTCTGGGTGAGCATGTGCAAGCTGTGTGCTGGCCAGTGTGCATCCGGTCGAATGACATCAAGAATAATGCCCCATTCCGGCACATAACTTGTCAGCAGCTGTGCAAAATTGAAAGTGTGGCAAGAACTTAGAAAAGTGCGTTTGATTTAAGTTAGTTGTTGGAATACGAAACTTAAATTATATTTAAGTTAAGTTAAAGTTGAAAAATTCGAAATTTAAATGTGTAATTTGTATCACTCATTAAATATTCCGCTGCTTGTTTGCACCCTGTCTGTAAAATATATATATATATATATATATATATATATATATAAACACATACAATGTATTTTTATTTGCCACACGATGTTATGTAAATGAGGCGCGTTTTGTTCGCACGCCGCTGCCACAAAGTCTGCGCAGGTTGCACAGTGATCTACCCCAAAAAAAAAAAACTCAACACACATGCAAATAAAACAAAATCGTTGAAAATTGCACCAATTAAGTGGCAATGTATATTCAAGAGGCAAGAGGCTGATCGACGAAGGGGGCAGGCGTTGGGGAGGGGGTGCAGATGCTTGGGTATTGCTGCGTATTTATCAGTGATATTAAAGCGTTAAGTGAATTACTTATTCTCTGTGGCACCAACGGAGCAGCAGCAGCAGCAATGCGTTACCTTTCATGTCTACCTGTCCAGGGCGATTCCGTGTCGTTGTCGCTCTGCATCGTGCTATATAAACATATATGCATATATACATACATACATATGTATATATATATATATATATATATATAAATGTGTGCCGATAGCCGCGATGTTGCATGCGACAATTATAAGCGGTGAGCGAGCGACGCCAGTTTGGCTCCCGCTCCCATGGCTACCAATAAACGGCAGACGCTGGATGGGGCACATTTGAAGCTGCCGCACAAAACCAAAGGATGATATTTACACTTACAGCACACACAGGCCCAGTCACCAGCACTGAGGCACTGCTACTGCTTGCCACTTGCTCTTGCACTCGAAAAAAAAACAAATGATTTTTAACTAGAAAAAGTGCTCTATTTGCAATAGTTGAAAGAGTTTTTCAAATTTGGGATATTTAGATATAAATAAATAAATACTTCTAAAGCTTAATTAAATCAAATTTATTATATATATAAAAAAAAATGTCCTTTGTAATTTTTATTGTATATTTATTTATTTATCTCTCTCGAGCAATATTTCTCCAATCCAAAAATAAATTTGATTTAAAAAAGTAATTCCTTTTATGCAGAAATTTATTTTACATATAAACATTTTATCTAAAAATGATTACTTTAAATTAACAGATTATTGCCTCTTTTTTTTTGCAAGTGTTGACAATTTCCATTGCCTTTTGCCGATCGTTTGCTGATCGATTCTCAATCGATCGGCAGCATCATGCAACCGCGCACAGCCTCAGTTGCCTCCAGTCTCCAGTCTAAACTCTGCAGTCTCTCTGTGCAACGTCAGCGACGAATGCAGCTCCTTAGTTCAACAAATCGTGCCAAATAACACAACATAATGACAACAAAGACGACGACGACAGGAGCGACGAAGGCGACAACGACGACGACGACGACGACGTCGTCCTCCACTTGTCTGGTTAGCTTTGCAACTGAGAGGCAAGTCGGTGATTGCCATTTCAAGATTTTGCCACTCATACACTCGCAAGCAGACACACACACACATACACACATTAACACACATACACACACACACACACACACAACATTGGGGCTGGCAAAAATTAAGAGATATTTATAATAAGCACGAAAACCACTTAATACTAACGCCTTTGGCAATTAAGAGTCACAGCTATGGCAAGGATGCGAGTTAACACATTCCAATGATCTGTAGCAGCCCAGTCGAGACACTTTCCACACAAACACACACACACACACAAACACACACACAGGCAGTACAGTGCTCACTCACAAATAAGCGATTATACGAGTGAAAGTTATATACATGAAAAGTTGAAAAAACCGTCGGATTTACAATATTTTAGATTGAAAAGTATGCCAAGTGCGAGAATTATGCATTGTGGAGCGACTACTGTACTATGTATATATATATATACATATTTCAACGCCTCCTCGGCACCGTTATTGATTGGTGGCTCAAGCGGCGGCATTTACATAGCGCCACATGCAGCAGCAGCAACACCGTGTCTAAATGAAGCCACGTCAGCCACAGTTTTGCCGTATACTCCATATTCATATATATATATATATAAATATGTATTTAAATGATATTGTAGCATGTACTTGGCAGCACAATGCCTTTTGAGCGACTCATCAAAAAGCCGCAGGTATGTAAATTTCATGGCATTAATTGTTTTCATATTGCTGATGCTGCTGATGGCTGCTGCTGTCTGCTGCTGTCTGCTGCTGGCTTCTTTCTATTCATTGCTTTTCTTTGGCTTTCATCATTGTTGTGGGGCTGAGATTGTTTTTTTTTTTTTTGTTTTTTTGTTTTTTTTTTTTTTGGTGTAGATCATGTTGACGCCTTCGGTGGCTCATTACAATCAATAATAGAAGCAGCTGGCGCTGCTGCTGTTCAATTGATTCTTTCAGCCAAATGAATAACTGTTTCGACTGTTGCTTTTCTCTGCGAGCCGCCGAGCCGCCGAGTCTCCGAGTCTGGCTTAAGCGAACGATTATACAAGTGGTTTTCTGATTTGACAGGCGTTAAATTAAAATTTAATTCGGCCATCTATATAATTATAGTGATCCATTCGAGCATACACATTGACGACGACAACGAGGACGCTGACGACTCCACAACTTCTCAGCGCATGTAATTAAAGCCACATTAATCATCCACAGCCAAAGTCAGAGCCACAGTCAAAGTCAGAGCCGGAGTCAGAGTCAGAGTCACAGCCAGGCCCTGGCGAGCCCAGTCAGGCAAGGCACTTCAACTTTGAGTCGATGCCTCTGTATGTTTTCTTGTTGTTGCATATGTGTCTGTGGTAGCCACAAAATTGTCAGATTTGTCCACTTGAGTTATTTTTGAATGCGCGTCGAGGAGCTCCCTGATCTCTCTCTCTCTCTCTCTCTCTCGCTCCCTCCCTGCCCCTACTTCCCTCTCCGGACGAGGTGTCAACACTGCTGAATTCCCAACCAATTATACCAAACCCGTGAGAATTTATCGAAAATTCTTCTATATGTATTGTCCTAAAAACATATATATATACATATATATATAAACACATACATACATATAATTATATATATATATATTCATCTATGTATATAGATTCATTCTTTATTTTGTACTCAGCACTTGTTTAGTTTTAGTTTTTAGAAACTGCATAAATTAAGTATGTAAAAATTGCACTAAATTCTGGATTTAAAGCGATAGGAAAAAATTGACAAATTCACAAAACTTGCACATTTTATATAGATTTTCTTTTCTTTTTTTCTTTTAGATATTTTCTAGCTATAGGACTTAAAGCTACACTTGGAAAATATGCTGAAAACCATCTTGAAAATACAAAATAATTAAAAATGAATATTTCTTAATTTCAGAAAAAAGTTTTAGAAAGTAAAAATATGTTGCAAAAATTAAATGTTTTTAGAGAGTCAATTTCGAAACTTAGTTGGTCATTTTTCCAAGTGTAGCAACTGGATGTACAGCATTTTTTGATTGCACTGTTGTTTAGTTAGCCTCCGATTCCGTTTCTGGATCCTCCGCATCCACATTGATCTCATCCTCCTCCAGCTCCGTTTTGGCATCGGCAAAGTTGGCTTTTTGTGGCACGGCCATTTGTCGCCACAGATATTGCCGGGCAAAGTTGAGCGCAAACGCAGCCGCCGAGGCGGAGGCGGAGGCAGAGATGGAGGGCATGGTCGCATGAAAGGCGCTATGCTCACCGCCCATTAATAATGGAACTGATGCTGTGATTGAGGCAGGCGGCGCTGTTGCTGTTGTTATTGCTGTCACTGGCACGGGATTGGGATCGGGCATGGCCATGGGCATGAGATGGTGGCCTGGGGCCATAGGGCTTCTGTTGATGTTGCCGATGTCTGAGGTGCTCAGCTCCTGCTGAACTGTAGTAGTAGCTCCTGCTGGCGTCTGTGAATCCGACGCCGATGCCGTTGCCGAGTCGCGCTGCTTCAGCTGATTGACCCGTTGGTGGCGTCGCCATTTCGCTCGTCTGTTGGAAAACCAAACCTAATTCAATCAATCGATGGAGAGACAATTTGTTAGTCATTAAAAAAAAAAGAGAATCGGAATCTTTTTTTTGGTGTTTTCTTTTTTTGTGGTTAGTATTCAAAATGGGGAATTTTTGGGGGCAGCCGCGATTTGTAAATAGAGTTGAGACTCCACTCTTGACTCACCTGCACCCGCGCCTCGCTGAGCATTGTGCGCGATGCTAGCTTCTCTCGCGTACCCACACAGGGATAGTGACTCTTCTCGAACTCCTTCTCCAGCTCGTCCAGCTGCTCCGGACTGAATGTTGTGCGATTGCGTCGAAATTTGGGCTGATCACTGTCCTCCGTGTCGCTGTCCTCACCCTCAATATCTGGTAGTTTGTATATAATAAATATATATAATATATATATATATATATATGTAATAAATGTTTCTCTCCACTCACCTATCATTTGATTCGCATCCACATCCGGCGAATGGCAGCTGTCGCGGCTGCCCGACTCCGGCGATAAGGCAGGCAAGGATAAGCGTCCGCTGACAGCATTGCCACCGCCGGTGGCACTCGTGCTATGGTTGTTGTTGTTGTTGGTATTTGAATTGGAGTTGCCGTTGCTGTTGTTGTTGTTGTTGTTGTTAAAGCTGCTACCCGGTGGCAACGAGCTGCTCGCCGGCAGCGGCAGTGTGCCCCAAAGTGGATGATGACCGGGCAGACTCCCCGGCCAGGTGGGAAAACTCGTGTAGGGATGTGGATGTGGATGCGTTGGATGCAAAGCATAGCCATAGCTGGCGGCACGAGCAAATTCAGCGGCCGCTCGCTCGGCGGCTCGATTGCGCAGAATGCGGTTGATGCTGCTCACAGATGGAGCCGTCGCATTCGTGCAGACACCTAACAACGAATAAAAATATATATTATATATATAGAATATATACTAAGAATCACAAAATAAAACTTAAATAAATCCTTTAAGTTGAGGACTAACAAGTAAAATCGCTCAACTAGAAGTTGACCTGAGTTCAGCGGATATTTCGATTGATCAATAATTATTTATTAATTGGAATGCTAAGTTTTGGGTTGTTGAACTGTATTAAAAATATTAATATATCTATATAAAAATGGGCGAGTTGTTCTAAAAAATAAACTTAATCTGCGCTGGATACGCTAAAACGTATATTCCAAATTATTGCTCTTATAGACTCTGTTGATCGTGATTTGGAAAATATGTACTTATTGGGATCAGAGAAAATCCCTTGGGACTGTTGCAATTTTTACCATACCTAAAACATTCTTACTTTTATTTTATTACTTTTAAAATACAAAAAAAAAAACTTTAATTCTTTCTTTCTCTCTATTTTAACATATCTAAAGAATTCTTACTTATTTTATTACTTTTAATATATTAGAAAAAAAATTTTAATTCTTTCCTGAATTCATAGCAAAATTATGAATAGAAAACTGCGTTAAACTGTGAATTTCACTCCAAAACCAAATAGCAATCAAAGTGACATGTTTAGTAAACAAAAATCGGCTGATTTTTAAATAGTAGTTTAAATTGACATTTAACAGATTTAAAATAGTCAAATGTCTAAAAATGCAATTGCAGATATTATTTGTTGAAAGAAGGCAGCAGCTAAACGGATACTGGCGCCGGATGCAGTGCGTCGTGACCTGCTCATGAACCCCAAAGCTCGACTGACGCAAATTAGATTGACTGTAATGAGCAGACCAGTTGCGATTGTGATCTACATTTGGCCAAGCACAGACTCAGTCACCACAGTCACAACCAGAGTCGGAGTCCGAGTTCGGAGACATGGTCTTTGTGTGTGTTCGAACGTCTCATGTGAGCGATGGCAATCGGGCGATTCATCGCACAGCTCGATTGAGTGGACTGCAGCGGGATCTGTGTGTGTGTGTGTGTGTGTGTGTGTGTGTGTATGGATGTATGTATGTGTGTGGGGGGGAATGCCACAGTGAGTGACACAAATGTGAGCACATTTACATATCAATCGAGTGGAGCCAAGGAGCGGATGTTCATAAATTAGCCAATCGATAAATCTACCACAGAGCAAAACAATATATATATATTTATATATATATATATATAAATATATATATCGCTTGTACAAATGTAACATTAAATGAGGCAAGGGAACGCAGTTCTCTCTGGACATGGACCATGGCTAATTCGTTTTACGAGTACGTTTGCCGAGTACCATAAACACATCAAGAGCCGATGCTGTCAGCTGCTCAAGGAGCAGGAGCAGCATTTGGACTTGGACTTGGACATCAAGTTGGTGCTTGGTGGATGTTGAATGTTACGCGTAACCCTAAGTATGCCCGCCCAGACGCAATTCAATTGATTGTTGACGTTTTGCTCAGTTGCCTCAGTTTCGAGCTTGTCACTGGATTTGTGCAATTTGGCTTTTGGGAGTTCCAATCAGTTAATTTTAATTAGCTACTGTGGCTACTTGTATTGTGTCCCTTCTTGCTTCTTCTTCTTCTTCTTCATCTCGAGATGAGATGGTTGTTCTCATTGTTCAGCTCACTCACCTTCGCTAATCAGTCTCTCGCGTATTTCCCACGCGAATATCGTTGGGTTCTCGCGTTTGTATTGCTCGATCTTGGAGACAACGGTTGGCGTGGCCACCTTTGGCTTCGAGCCGCCAATCAGTCCAGGTGGACGCAGTGTGCCTGGAATATCAAATAATACAAATAATAAATGTAATACGCAATATGAGTATTTTTTCTAATTATTAAACGCTTGCGGTTTTTAAGCATTTGGTTTAGAAATAAGAGAAAAATTTATTTATTTAAATTTAACTTTATTATTTGTACACATTAATCAGAGCTCTATCAAATTTTGAGTACGAAAACGAAAGACTTATGTGAAGAGCGGAGGGTTTTGGCTTTAATTATAGCAAGCCTGATTCTTATAATTTTATGCTCCCAACTTAAATTTAACTTTTAAATTCTTGAATAAAAAATTCTATAAATAATTAATAAAAATTATCGTTAAAGATTCAAGAAATTTTGGTTTATTTTTCATTCAATTTTTCGCTTGACACAGCTTATTTTAAACAGCTTAATTCTCTCTATTAAAAACTACTTTAACACCATTTGACCTCTGGCCCAGAGAACAGCGTCATTCAAATGTAGACATATGCAGCTGCCTTGAGGGCCAGTCGTATAATTTTCGCATTATCAATCTCTGCTCCCGGGTGCGACACAATTAACAAAACACAACAAACAACGCACACACACATAGACATACACAAAACAGTGACAGTATCCGCAGCCGTGGGCCGTGTGGGCGTTTCAAAACAAATCAAAAGCCCGCTGGCTGCCCACTGCGAGCTGCCTGTTAACTGCTATCTGCTAACTGCTACCTGCTGCCAACAAACTAACTAACTAACTAACTCACCAACTAGACAATTGAAGTCGCGTTCCGCCATTCAATGGAGCGCTAATTTGAATATTTGGCAGCGACACATTCGTGCAACAACAACAACAACAATGCCACAAAAGCAGCAGCATCAGCAGCCTCAGCGGAGCTTCGATGATAATTTGTCGGAAGCGAGTGACAGGCGCATGCTGTTTATCTTGTGAATTAGTTGCGAGAGATCGGATACAGGTAGAAAAATAAAAAAAAAAAACACTAGCATTAAAAGATTGAAGATTTATGGCACACATATTGTAGATTATTGCAAGTATTAACTTTAATTATTATTGATGATGAATTAGATAAGATCTCATCTATTTATATCCAAATCGAATTGTGGAATGTCATCTTAACTTTCCATATCATTTGAAATGAATAAGTTTAAGTTATTATAGAATAAGAATTGTATTTATAAGCAAATAAAACTGAACGTGGATTATAACTAATATAAATTAATTTATCTTAAGACCGAAATCGATTTGGATGACAATTAATTTGGCTATTGAATGTAAATAGTATTAATTGGAAATATTTTTAAGATTGCTTAAGATATCAAAATAATGCGCAAAGATTTTATTTATAATTTAATAAGCAGTGGAATAAATATATATAGTCTATAGATAAAACTGGTCTTTTATTACGCACTTATTGCATAATTTATATTTAAGTAATACCAATTTGAAATATTTTTGAAGGTACGAAGAGAATTGTATTCTTAATGCAGCTAAATTGACAATGGATAAGACAAGACTTATCTTTATATATTATTAATGATGAGAGTGGTGATTATTCTGATGAAGATTTTTATGATGTACTTATGTCCCTATAATATAATTAACTTCAGTGTGGAATATAACCAGTATTAATCTTTGAGAACGTATGTTATATCACAAAACATTTATGGAAACTTAATAGATGTGGTGTAAAATATTACTGAACTTGATTTAATATTATGTTTGAGCTTTAGAACATATTTATAGTACCAATTGACTAACATTTCAGATAATTTTTTCTCAGTGTACATCACAGTTACTTCTATATAGGCATTTGTACCTACTATTCAATGTTTGAACTTATGCAAATTTGACATTGCGAAAAACGGAAATTACTTACACATTTACAATGTTTTAAATGAGCTTGCGACAAAGCGCTCTTCCCCCCACACCTCTCCCCAACACTGCTACACACGTCAATTAAAGTAGTGTGAATGAATTATAGTCGCAATGATCAGATAATATATGGGAGTATGATTCAAAGATAGCTCTCTGAATGGTTTTAATGAACGAATTGAATTATTGCTCAACAATAAACTGCACTTATTTAACCGACTTTTGTGGAGAGATCAAGGTAGGTTAAAATGGAATTCGATTTGCAATTGCAATAAATAAATAATAATTTATTACTAAAAATAAGCTGGTATATATATATATATATTTAAGAATCAAACACAAAGAAAAGCAACTTAATTTAATCGAAATGAACTGTGCCTGAAACTCATTATGTCAGAGATAATGTAATCAGTAAAATTATATCAGAGACTGTAGAGATGGATATATCTCTGTATTCTATGGTTATATCAGACAGACGACAATGATCTGGCCAAACCTTATGCAACAGAGAGAGAGAGAGAGAGAGAGAGAACAAAGAGCCATCGCTGCAGACACCCGCTTCAGTGCCCCCTTGGAATGTGTTGGCTTTGTTCGCAAAGTGTGCAGAATTGCAATTTGGAGCAAGAAAACAACAAAATTAAAAAAAATAAATGTCTGGTCTGAAATGGCAACAGGTGTGCGGCCGAGAATTGTGTGTTGGCTATTGGCCAGGTGGGCAGATTGGGCATGGTAAGGTGCAATCGATTTGTCGTGTTTACGTGGCCCCCAACACAATCTGGAACTTACAGTCGCGCAAATCGATTACGGACGCTTGAGCCTCTAATTCAGTGGGACACACGACAAATGCATTTGGAGCGCGTTGATCGAATTGGTCAGGCTGCACTTGCACCCTTAACGATGCCAAGCGACAACCCCCCAAACCCCTACGTTGACTTACCCAGCAGCTTGGATACCGCTCCCTGTTGCGACAGCATATGTTGGGCCAAATCATAGCCACGCAGTCCAAAACGTGATAGCTCCAAAAGTCGATGCTGGGAAGCCAAAGCGCTGAGATTTGTTGCCGCTGCGGAGCCCTGAGCTCCACTGCCAAACAGGGAGGACGCTGCCGGTGGGCAGTGATTGTGCGTAAGCGCTGCAAGAAAGAAAGACAGTAAGACAATTAGAGAGAGCATACACTCAGAAAAAATATTGCGCATAATTCAGAGAATTTACTTAAGAAACAAATTGAAATTTTGAATTGATTCCAAAGTTTATATATAAAATTTCCTAAAAAAAAATAATTCTTATACTTAAATGCTTTGAGCATCATATTTTTCTCTGAGTGCACAAGAAAGAGTGCGCAAAATATCATTAAATGTCAATTGGAATTTAAACGAAGCTGCTGCCAGAATTCCGCGCATGGCAGCCAAACACCAAGAAATTTGTAGCACAGAGTGGGACAAGCATCGGATTGATCGATGAGGATGAGGAGTACAAAGAGTAGAAGTGGGTAACAGATGATTGGACAAATTTCGGTCTGTTTTTGATCGAGCACGTCAAAGTGTAAAGACACAAGACACACAGAGTCAGAGTCAGAGTCAGTCTCCGTCTCCATCTCCAACTCCAACTCCGTCTCCGAGGCAGACGAAGACATTGGCAGAAAGTGACGAGCGCTGCAGTCGCTGGCGGAAGTGTCAACGTTTATGGTCATAATGGCGTGTCAAGTGGACGTGGTGTGGTCCATTACCTGGTCGAGCCTGGCCAACGCGATCGACTGCCAACACACAGTCCCGATACTGCTAATTTGAGTTGGAATTTATGAAATTCCTGATGTCTCCGTTGCTATCCCTGTCCCAGTCCCTGACAATTTGTTGGGTTCAGTTTTGCGCTTTTGGTATGTATTGGTATTGTTGCATGTCCTTGCCGCACCATGCTGTGGCAACGATTAGCAATTCCTCAGATGTAGAAGCTTTTATGTTCATTTTGACATTTTATCTGATCGCGAGAACTGCACACATTTTAACACCTCGCCTTTTTGCGCTACTGTTGTGTGTGGCATCCAGTTGGTCAGTAACTGTTGGCAGGATGCATTGGTATGCTCTTCAAGGGGGGGGGGCGATCTCTGCCCATCTCCGAACTCGATCTGACCCTCTGCTACACGCTGAGCGAAAAATGTGCCCTACAAATTAGCTCGACTAATTTATGGAGATCTAAATTATCATTTCTCAAATCAAATGTGTGTTTTATTTAAATTTAAAAATAGTATTTATATGTCATGGGTATTTTACATAAATGTGGAATTGGTCATTTTTAAAATAATTTTACAAAAAGAAATATTCTGCATAAAGCTACAAAGCAGTTCTTGAAAGTAGAAAAAATAATATATTAATTGAAGTATTTTCTTATAAACAAAAAGAATTTCTATTTTTCCACTTTCAATAAACTAAACTAGTAATAAATTTCTTCTATGATTTTTTCACAGTGTACGTACGCATTTTGTGCTAATTAAAGGTGATGCGTACACAAATGCTGTGCAATTTGTTGCAGCCGCATGTTGCGGCAATTGCTGTGGTCGCGTTTATATGGTTATGGTTATGCCTGATTTATATGCCGCGCACCAAACAATTGACGACCAGACCCAGACCCAAACCCCAGCTGCCAGCAGCCAGGAGCCGCAAGTCACATGAAGTACTCAGTCGCAATCGCAACGTAGAACTGCGCTTATGCCACGGATGTCAACTCTCACACACAGCTGCGACTGGGGCAGCATCTTGGCCACCACACCGATGATTTAGTAGCCGATGTTGAGGGGGCAATGCGACAGCTTGGGCTGCCTCGACGCGCCTCAGTCAATTGCAAAATCGGCTTAAAAATCGCACGACTTGGCGCACAAACTTATAACAAGAAGCGACGCCAGAGCCAAGAAGAGCTACACATCCAGATCCACATCCACATCCAGATCGGGATCGTGCGCACTCTGCGAATGTGCGTCGCCAACAAACAGCAGCAGCAGCACAAGTGATGATCGCCTCGGAATTCAATTGATAGTTTGATTTATTGCTACCGGTAAAGTTTTTGCCGCAACGCACTGCATATAAATTAAAGTTGAAAGCGTTTTTTTTTCTTAAGCGCTTCAGCTCCAGTCTATAGTCTACCCCTCCAACTGTCATTCTCTCTCTCTCTTACTCTCTCTCTATCTCTCTCTCTCTCTCTCTGTCCGCTGATTTGTTATTGTTGTCCCGCCTTGTGGCTCAGTTGCTGCTCGCTGATCTTGTTTGTCGCGCGCAGCACATTACTCGTTGTCTGCGAATCTAGGAGCTTCTGGTTTTATTTTATTTTATTTTTCCAGTAATGCGTCATATTGTGATCTTCGCACGTTTAGCTCTCTCTCTCTCTCTTTCCCTCTCTCTATCTCTCTCTCTCTCTCTCTCTCCCTCTCTCTTACTTCCACTGCGTGCTGATAGCATTTGCAGTGCAAAAGTTGCCAGCAAAGCTGGATTAATTAAGGCATATTTACACACTTCTAGAGGATATTTTAATTTGGTTTTTGGTTGTAGAAAGCATTTAAAAAGTGACGTCTATAAGGAAATTATACAATTGATCAGCATACTATATATGTGTCTGTCTGACCGAATCTGATCACATATCTGCCACAGAATAATTCTGTCGAAGGATTATAGTTCAATAGACTAACTCCGGTCTACAAGTTTATATTATCTGCTACTTTGACTAAGTTTCTATTTTACTAATAAAATAACTCACTCTTTTTTGTTTAAACATGAAGTTAATTAAAATATATGAAAGGTTTTTAGGATCAGCTTAATTTATAGATTGTGAAGTTCGTTTTCGGTTTAATCCCTCATTTTTACAGGGTATCATTGTCAGCTATCTTTTTGTGTTATTGCACTGTTATTGTGTTATTTCATTATTTGTTTTGCAATAATTGTCTGAAATTTATTTATGATAATAATTGATATTTTTTTAAGAAGTTAAAAACACTTGCGTTTTCAAGGCAATGCTTATTTGCTCATCATTGTTTATTATGCACCCATCAATTTAATAAATAAAGGCATACAAAACATGTTTACTAAGAAAGAGGCTCAACCAACCTGTAAATTACTTATCAATTTGATCAGCAAGTTCTGCCTTGAGAATTCGGCTAAAGAAATTAAATGATATATTTAAATTTCATCAAAGCGAATATATTGAAAGGAGTTGAGTCACATATTTTTACTCAGATCTGCAGGGTTTACTCAAATTAGAACACATACAACTTAAGCATTTACTTATTCCCTAAAAATGTAGTTTTTACAACAGCTGAGACATTGCCAAAAGCGGAAGGGGATGCTCCAATAAATTTCCGGTCAAGTGACTTATGCTTGGTAGAAGCTGCATGTCGGGGCGACATAAGTAGCATAAGCATCATGAATATATACATAGATGGACACACAAATGTGGAGCATAATGTGAGCATTAGTAGAGAACCAGCTCGAGGTAACCATCTACGTGAATGTACACTTGAAAAATCATCATGTGCACACCTTTTATACGGTCGGCTTTCTAAGAATAATGCGAATACACGCATCGAGTAACCCGAAACCCTTAAGTATGGTTTCTGCGCAGTGCTTAAACATAAATGTATGCCATGCACCCAGCACTCTGAGATGGTGTGTGTGTGTGTCGACTGTGTCTAGAGTGTGTGTGTGTGTGTTTCTGTGTGTGTGTGTGTGTTTCTGTGTGTGTGTTGAGTGTGTGCTTTTTGCCGGTTTAACCATTCTCTGAGCATTTTTATAATTATTTATTTATTGTGCAACTTCCAACACCTTTTAGAGACAAGTCAAAGCTTTTGCACGCTGCAACCGCATTGGGCCTCACCTCTTCGTCGCAACCCGCCTCGACTATACCCCGACTGCACCACGTAGTGGCAGTTATAGTCGCATCTCGACGTGGCCAACTCGATGGCCGACGACATGAACTAATTTTATTTGACAACCCATACTTGTGCAAAACAAATTGCCACTGATGTGCGAAAGACCAAAACAGTTGGCAGCTTAGCTCGCCGTTGCAGTCAGCTCTTTTTAGCCATGTTGTTGTTGTTGCTGTTTGCTGTTGTTGCTGTTGTTGCTGTTGTGAAATTTCCAAATCATTGCGCTTTTCCAACGGGTTGTCATCAGGCAACCGCTGCGGCTCGGTCAGAAATTCAATTTTAAGTCTGGGCTTTTAGCTTTTTGGCGGCCAGTGGCACCAGTTTCATATACAACATGCATGCCTTGGCTTTTGGAATAGTTTAGTCTTCCTTTTCTTCTTATTTTTGCCAACCTATATCCTTCACATTTCATAGAATTCCTGAATGTTTAGACTTGCAAGGTGCTGAGCTGGGTAACCTTAGTGGGAAGCAATCGAATACACTCAGACCAGAAAATGACAGGCCACCTTGGATGTATTTCTTTTCTAAAATAGCTCAATACAAAAAATCTAGCTTATCTTTAATCTAATAACAATTGAAGTTATAAATGTATTATATGTAATGATATTTTATCTTCATTATCTTATTGTAGGTATAATTTCAAATATATTTAAATGCTATCTTGATTGTTAAAAATACATTTCTGCAATAATTGATTGACTGTCGAATATATTAAAAATATATTCATTCTGCAATTATTTTAATTGATTTTTATTTTATTTTTCTAAATTATTCCTATTGTCAAATAGTTGATGTACATATTGTACATTTATTTACAACAGTATAATCGAAAATGTTATATTGCAAAAATGTATTGAGACAACGATTTATTTAAAATGTACTTCTTTAAAAGAATTTTCTATATTTTAATTAATTTTCTTTGATTAAAGATAATATTTTGTTTTAATCAAGAAAAACTAAATTTACTTAGAATTTAAAACAGTTTTTCACAAAACCTAAAATTGTTTTTTCTAATGATAGACATTTTTTTGAACTTTATTTTTTTTCTGAGTGTAGCTGCAGCTATAGCAGTATTGTGATTAAAAATTTAAATTTATAAATTGGACGGACTAACCTGTGGGCGATGTGGGTGAAGCAGCGGCTGTCAGATTTGTTGGACTCGTTGTTGCCGTCGGCTGTGCACCGCTTTTGGCCGCACTGCTTTCCAAGCCACCCAGCAAGTGATGCAGATGGGGTGGCATGGGCACGGCAGCGAGGCCCACGGGCAAACCTGCAGCAACGCCTACAGTGGGCATGACTGCAGCTGCTGCGCGTGCGGCTGCTACTGATGCTGTTGTGACTACTGTACAGGTGGGCGTGGCAGTTGGATAATTGGCGGCAAGCGCTGTGCTGCTTTTCGTGGATGTCCTTGTTGGGGCTGCTGATGTCGCTGTTGTCGTAGCCATGCCACGCACAACAAACACACACACAATGCACGACAGTCGATAAGTTTTGGGATAAAGTGTGAAAATTTGTTGAAAAACAGAAACAATAATATTAAGCGCGTGCGGTTTCTCTAAACTAACTAATTGGGCACGTGAAGTATTTGGCAGAGCGACTCTTTAGCAATAACCGTCGGCCTTTTGAGCTCGTCTTTCGGCATTCACACACACAAGCAAAAATGTGTGCACACACACACACATACACGTACAAGTATACCACTCGAGAGACAGCGAACGGGAAACGTTCCCGTTCGACGCGCACTCACTCACGCTGTTGGCTGACGCCGACTGTGACTGAGAAACTGAGACAGAAACTGACTCGCCTCGTTTGCCTGGTCTCTCTGCCGGCGAGCAGTCAGCAGTCGCAGCAGCGCAGCTGATCTGGGCTTTGCTCTGTTACCGTTTTACTGCGTCTGCTTCTGCTTCTTCCCCTTCTACGTCGTCTGCTTTGCCTTGTCTTTCTCTTTGTTCGTGCAATGCTTGTTTTACTCGTTTTCGCTTGTACATGCGTGCGAGTGTGTGTGAGTGAGTTTGTTTGTGTGTGTGTGAGTGAGCCGTCGCACAATTGAGCGCTTCGTTGAGTTTCTGTTTTCAAACAGTAGTAAAAGTTCAATAATTAATTGACTGCCTAAGCAGTCGTCGTTCGCTGCCTTTGTTCAGCTCAACAAAAAAAAAAAACTTTCGGTCACAATTTAATTGATGAGTGATTTTGTTTTGTAATACAGGGCGTATGTGTGACTTCAAAAAGTTCTCTATTCGATGGTTTTGTTGTAGCTAGCAAAATGGCAGCAGACGAGGCAAATCGGAAGCACATCGCACACTTTGATTATGATATATGGAGGCATTCATGGTTGCTGCTTGACAGCTACTGCATAGTCGTCTTCTTCTTCTTCTTTTTCTTGCTCTTCTTTGTGGACGCCCGCTGTGAAATGAGCCCTGCAAAATGCAACGGCTAAAAAAACGCATTAGCAAAAGCCATGCAAAAAAGCTCAAGAATTTGCCGACTTGAGGCTAGCCAGTAACAGTAACCGATTAAGCTTAAGAACCAACCCCAAGTGCAATGCGAGTGTGACAGAGATAGCGCTAAATCAAGTCCACCCTACTCCTGCTACTCCTACTGCTGCGCGTGTCGTGTAAGTGTAAGCGAGACGTATTCATGCAGAGGTCACCACACACGGCACAGTGGGCAAAGCGACGCGCCTAATTGATTTATATGCCCATTTACGATTCACATACATATATATATATCTATATTTATGTATATGTATTTGTGTGTGTGTGTCTAAAATGGTTGTCCGTCGCTGGTTGGCTTTGCTTTTTGCCCTTGCTTGCGGTGGGCAGCATGGGGCTGAAAATCGGACTAAGAGTTTTTTTTTTTTAATAATGGCTGCGATATTAGCTCTCCTTTTCTTGTGCTCTTACTGCTGATTATAGCATTGGAGCGCAGTGCAACATGCGTGACTCTGGGTAGGCTTTTCACACACGCACAAACACACATTGGTTGTGCTGCATTGTTGCAAGTTGCAGGCGTCCGTTTGAAACGCTACAAAAGTGTCGCTAAAATAGCCGGCAATTTTTTTGAATAATTATAGCAATCAGGCGACATGTCAATTTTTTGCACAAATTATAGTATATTAGAATTTTGTGATATTTGTTCGACAGTGATTGCTGATGAGTCCCCGCGCACCTCTTGCCCATGAAAAATAATCAATTTTAATGGGCTGTAATTTGCTACCGCAAAGCAACAATATTTCAAATTAAGAGGCAAACTTTAACCGGCAAAATGCCACTACACAAAAACACACACACACGCGCCATGTCAAGTAGTTAATAGTTTGTTTATTTTTATTATAGATAAAAGACTAAGCAAAGTTTTTATTTTTCGAGAGAGAGCGCAGCACACACAAAAATTGTCTTTTAAATTGTCTTTTACTGCGTCTCATTTCAACATTGTCTCTCAAAACTTATATAATTGAGAAATGCCGATGTCAGAATTATACGCTCAGTTTGCTGAGTTGCACTCACAATTTGAGTGAGAGTGGTGCGCCTTGCTTGTGGTAGAGGCGTGTCAGTCGCACCAATGCTGCTTTAGCTGCGCACACAGCTGACATCTCTTTCTAACGCAAGCAACGGCTGCAAGTGCTCAACAGCCAATCACATGCGCAGAACGAATTGTGTGCTCTCAATTGGAATGTAATCGCTTCCGACTGAGTATAGAGGTGAGCGTGTGTGTATGCGTTGTGTGTGAGTATAGAAATTCATTATTGCTGCTGCTTGTTTCTCACTGCAGTCGATTGCCGCAGATTGGCTAATGGCGCTCGGTCGCCTGTTCCCCCTTCTGCTCGACCATCTCTTTCACACTCCACGAAAGCCCCTTCATGATTGATTTTCATTTTGTTTTTGGGCCAGCATGATTGATTACGTTAATTACGCGCCTAATTAGGCATTTATCACTGTGTATCTAATGGGCACATAAAGTCCAGAGCCCAGAGTCTTTATATACGCCATTTGCATGCCAATTGTCTCGCTGCTGGCGTCGCTGCCAGCGTCGACATCGACGGCGCTAACAAATTATGCTTGCGTCTAATTGCGTTTCGTGCGCCCTTTTTTTCGAGGGTATGTCTGGATTGGGTGGTTGGAGGAAGGGTGGTGGTGGTGGCTTTAATTATGGCCGCCGCCTGACAGACAGCCGTCGCCATTATTTTAACATTATTTCACTATTATTTTTTTTATTTCTATTTCTTTTTTTTTTGAAGGCAGAAGGTAGTCGAGTGTTCCTAGTCAGATAGGCATCTAGTATCTACATGCAAGTGGCAGCCAATGCCCAATTCCCAAACTCAAGACCGGGCCAAAACTCAAAAGAGGCAAAGTCAAAGCCCTGCTGCGCGCAGACCGCGCATATTTGTGGTAGCCACGCTTCCTGTTTTTGTTTGTTTGCCGTGGCCCCTGTCCGTCCGCCTGCCTGCCTGCTTGTATGTCTGTCTGTCTGTCTGTTTGTCCGGGCAAAGTACATGTTTCAGGCAAAACAACATAGACACAAGAAGTTGCACCGTTGTGGGCTTTTTTGTGGCCACGGTTAGCGGCGCGGTGATGTTTACCCATATGTAGGCATATGCATATGCTGATTACGATTGCGGGCAGCGGGGCAAAGGGGCAAGCGGTGTGGGTGTGTTTTTTTGAGTCTATACGAATCAGTATTCATAAGTGCCTAGCCCCTGGCTATAGTCTCTAAGCAATAACACAATGGCCACGAAACTCTGTGAACCGTAAAAATGAAATTTTTGCCGCCGCTGATGAACAGGGTTTTTCCTTGTTCATTTGCTGATTAACAAAAACGACTAATAATTAAAAACTGTTAGTGCAGGAACTTAGACATTGATTAGATGCATAGTCCAGCCATAAATTGTCTAGTGCAGATGTCACTCGAGTTCCCTTAGCCTCGTCATTTTAGCCTCGTCACTAGCCAAAGTTCTTCAATCCGCTGCCAGCGGAAATGAGTTTGGGCTTCTCTCTTTTTGTTTGCGCCGCTTCGACAATGGCCGCCATCTGAGGAAGTGCTTAGCGCCTGACCAGAATTATAAAGTTCCGCCTTTTGTCTGGGGCCCATGAACACTCGTCTTGTCAGAGGTGACTAAAGCCTTCTGGCTTGAATATGAACTTAATCGATTGTTTTCATTGTGGTTTTTTTGTGGCACAAAACGGCAAACAAGTGTAACTTTGTATGGGAATTACAAAAAAAGAAAGTATATATTTATATAATAATTATTATTCATGCTGATATATTTAATATAATAAAAAAAATATATTTATCTATTGGAAATATATTGTGTTATACTAAAACTGAATTACATATACCATAAACAATACTTTATTTTCTTTACAAATATTCTTTTCTTTAAAAAAAATACAAAGGCGACAAAAAGAAGAAAATTGTATACTTAATTATAAATACATTTATATTTATACATAAATATTTTAATCACTAGCAAAAATAAATAATATGTATTTTTATCTGCAACAAAAAATATAATTAGAATTTTCTTTTATAAGTGTAAAAGAGACAAAACGAAATTTCATATATATTTAAGTATTTATGCTTATTTATTTCTACTAAAAACAAAAAACCAGTCATAATCTTTTTCACAGTGTTTAATTTCCAATAAAAATGTGGGCTGAGTTTTCTTTTAACTAAAAAACTAAGCAAGGTTTCCATTTTCTTTTAAAATTACAGAAGCGACTTTTCGATATCGATTTGCATATAAGTACATACATTAAATACAAGGACAGTTCTGGCACACACTTGCGAGGCCGAACCGACTTGGTAGTGGTTAGTTCTAGTTCTGTTGAAAATTATATATATAGGATATTTGTAGGAATATATATTTCTGACAATAACAGACATATTCATATTCATGTCTGTCATAATATTATCAATATTGCCGACTTTAGAAACACATTGGTATCGTTGCCGGGGATGAAGGTGTGTGTGTGTGTAATGGTTGCAGGTAGTGGATTCATGTTCATCATCTACATCTCTGCAATGCACACACGCACTGGATGAGATGACCCCCACTCGCTAGCTGGCGGCGACTGGCGAAATGTAATGATTAACTCCTCGTCGTCGCTAAATTAAGTGAGTTTTTTTGCTAAACAACACAACCAATGAGGTGAGGGAGGGTACGGCAGGGGGAGAGGGGAGAGGGGATGTAGAAGGCGACGATGCGGGCAAGTTGTTAATGCTGTTGCTCCAGCGACAAGCTAATTCTGCTGGCACATTGCGTGTCTGGGTGCAGAAATGATTTCCACATACCACAGCAGTTAAAGCCCTTAAGTCAGGGAGAAAATCCAATTAAATTCGGTAGCGAAAGAAATAAGTCCGAACTGTCGGTAAAATGATTCTACATACACGTATTTGCGTCAACATTGATTTTGACCGGGACGTGGAGATGCGAGATGGGCGACGTGAGGCGGGAGCTGAAACGCAGAAGCGGAGACGGAGACAGAGACGAAGATGGAGACGGAGACAGAGACGGAGACGGACTAAAGTAGTTCATGTGCATGGCGTGATTGAGGACGAACTCAAAGCTGAGGACAGCAACAACTGCAACTGCAACAGCAGCAGCAGCAAAATCAACTTCAGCAGCAGTTTGGCAGAGGCGTGATCCGAGTTTTGTTGACTGTTGGCATCAGCTTCAGCTTCAGAGTCGCATTCGGTAGATGGTTCTTTGGCAGTGGCAGCCGCAAAACCGTCCAAAAGTTGCGTGCCCATAGGTCTTCTGTGTAATTGCGCAACAATTGTCAGTTGGGGCTCCAGTTTCGCTCGCAGTCAGCGTCGCAGTTGCCGTCTGCGTCGCTGCTGACGTCGCTGCTCTAAAGGGCGCATTGCAGCAACCGCAATCAAGACACGGACACGTCATGGACAACAATAAAAACAACAATGGCAACAAAAAAAAAAAAAAAACAAAAAAAAAAAAAACTCCTGCAGCTATTGGCTACCTTCGTGTTTGCGTCAAACTTGCGGAAATCTGATTTTAAAATTATTAACAACATGCAATGGCTAAATAGTTTTGCATTCGATAACAAAAGGCGCTCCTGCACCCGGTCCCCATTCAGCTGAACTCAAAAACATGTTCAACTGTTCGATGTTTGTTTGGCTTACCGAGCATCTACTGTGGCAAACAACAGGAGCGCCGCACGTCACGAACCAACTACCAATTTCCAATTGCTCAAAGTAAAAACCCAAGTTTCGCCATCAATTTTTCCCATAAGCCAAAAGTCGTTTCAAATTAGAACTGTAAGTAATTAGTTTAGTTTAGAAATTGAAATTGCCATTTATCAGGCATTCAATATTGAATTGTATTTTATAAAAAAAACCTTTTTAAAAATACAATCTTAAAATAAATTTCATTGAATAAAAAACATGAGTAATTGACAGATTTAATTGAACCTGTTTCATAAAGAATTTTAATATTATTGCCCATTAATCAAGGTGCTGTTTCTTAATGCATTATAAAATTATTTCGAATTAATCAGAAAGCTCATGTTTAAGCAAATAAACAAGTTAAATTACTGAAATCACATTAAATTTAAATCAATGTTAATAGCAATAAATAATTCGTAATGTGACTTATTTTTTTTTCTTATTTACATTTAATGTTACAATAAAACCTTATGGTAAAAGTAGCTTAGGCTTTCCACATGGTGTTTAAATTGGGAAACTTAAATTGTTGTAAAAGTACACTCAACGTATATACAAAATATTCGCAATTTGCATTTACATTCAAAATCGACGTGGCGTTGAGCCGCGTTGTCCAGTGACCGCAACGTATAATTCACAAATTCAAATTCAAACGATCGAAAGGCACTTTTAGTTAGCGAACCGTTATAAGGTTAATTAAATGCAGCAACCAAACTCCAACTCCAACTTCACCTAGCAGCTACAACTAGCAGCTAGCAGCTAACAGTTAGCCCCATCTTTGGTAGCTCAGTTCCCAGCTGAGTGCGACTCTTTGGCTCCACTGCACGAAAAGTAGGTACAACTACGCTTTCATTTCCAGCCAAGTTTCTCCAATGCGGCTTGCAATTAGAAGTTGCACAAAAAGCGCAATAAGACCAACAGCAACAACAGCAACAGCAACAACAACAGCAACAACAACAGCAACAACAGCAATTGCGCGAAAAAAACACAAAGCGAACATGCAAAAACAAAATGGCGATAAATAGCGCAATTTGCATATAAATGGACGGTAGAAACGTCTTTAGTCACCCGAATCTTGAGCAAACCATAAGACCGATTAACATTGTTGTCGACTTCGCTCCAACAACTGGCGATAGCTTGGCGTCGTAGGTGGGGCCAGCGAAGTTTGGGGTGTGGTGGGGTGGTGTGGGTGGTAAAAGTACACCCTAACAACAATAACAATAACAACAACAGCGACTTGTTACATTGTTACGAGTTACGAGTAGCAAAGCGCAATTGCGAGCCAGAGGAATGAGGAGCAAGGAGTGAGTACCCAGGTCGACGCACAGTGGCTCAAAATCAATGTACACTAGACGAACTTTTAAAAAACTAATGAATCAAAAAGCTTTTAATTTTAATAATATTAAAATTGTCAAACTAAAGTCTTTCCTTAACAAACAAATCGTATATATGAAAATTATAACTTTTTGATATCAAAGAAAAATAATTATTGCATATAAGAAATTGGGGAAACAACTATAGATTGGTTATCAGTTAGAAGTACAGTAGATTTAGATACAACAAAATGAATATATACCTTATGATCCTATATAACCCAAAGCACTATTAAATTGTTCGCTGTACGAAACTAGTTCCTATATTAAATGATATATGCAAAGTTATATGAAAGGGATAACTTGTCTTCTAGGCAAATGAAAAATGTTCTATATTAAAATTAACAGTTAGACAAATGTCAAAATATTCGATATTCAAATTAACAGTTAGTTAAGTTAAGTGTAATTATTATTTTCCGTGCTTATGGTGTACAAAAATCGATAAAACTATTAATTTATAATAATATTTATATAGTAATAAAACATAGTTAATTTATTACAGGCGCTTTACTCCTGAGCCACAGTGCGGTGCAGCAAAATGGCGGCCTGAGCCGTCAGAGCGTGGCAACAACAGCAACACCAGGCGATGTTGTTGCTGTTGTTGTTGTTGTTGTTGTTGTTATTGTTGTTGTTCTTGTTGTTATTGTTGGTGCCATCAAGCGTGTTAGGTTGGTGGGCAGCGCACATGGAATAGTGTTGGTGTTGGTGTTTGTTGTTGGTGTTTGTTGTTGGTGTTTTAGCTGGCGTTAGCTGATGTTAGCTATATGCACGTAATTGCATTGGTTTTCTTTTCTTTTTTTTTTTTTTTGTTTGTCCGAGCTGCAGAAAAGCGGCCGCTGCCGTCCATGCAACCGTCCTGCCGTCTGGCTGCGCCGGCAGCCGCCTTTGCAGAAAAGGGGCCGCCCTGCCTGGCTGGCTGGCTGGCTGACTGACTGACTGAGTGAGTGACTGGGCTGGCTGGTTGGCTATTATGCAAATGGCATTCACAGGTAATTACCACCGCTGCACCGTTATAATTGCGCTCGAAGCCCAGCTACGAATCACGATTGCAGCTTGCCAGCCTACCGTTTGCCTCTTTTTGCCACATTTTTTGTTATTTTTTTTTATTTATTTTTTTTTTGTTTTTGCCAGTGTGCCACCGTAAATCGAAACTGGCAACAAGACCTTTGCAACTAGGTGGCAACTGTGTTACCACAAAACTTTCCCATTGCGATTCCCGAGCGTAACACAAAAATGATTTCATCGCAAAACTTGTACTTAGTATTGAAATATTTATGCTTCTTTACTCACCGTTTACACTTATCAGCAATTTATGGCTAATTACTTTTAATACCTATTACTTTTACAAAACGAGTGGATTTGGAGTCGAAAACATGAACTAAGAATCTACCAACACGACCTCAAAACAGAACTCTTAAGATTTGGTTATTAATCAATATTTCTGCTATTGATTTGCGATTTTTCATATTTTTTTTAATCTAGATCAATATTACATTTAATTTACAAAATATGATTTTGTATTTCTAGAAATTTTTACAACAAAATTCTCTTTGAATCGATTGCAAGTTTTTCACTTCCACAAAAGGAGCAGATTTTTAAAATGAATATATTTTAATTTTGATTTTATATTAGTACTGAAATTCAATTTGACAGCATAATTTTGGCTTGTTATTCATAAAAGAAGTCCACCCAAGAAATTCTAGGCAGTTATGCCTCCAAGAAGATCGTATTTCTAATAGCAATATCTGATCCTGAGTCCTGGTTAAGTATATACAATCGGACTTTAGTTCAAAATAGAAGCTAGATTTTCAAACATAATCCATGAGAAATATTCAAAATTTTGCAGTTGTGCAGTTCTTCATTTTTTTGGTAAGTGCAACCGCAGCTAAAGAGTAAAGTTTGGTCAGACCAGAGGCGGCAATTGCCACTGATGTCGATGACACCTCTTTTGCAGTCCAGCGGGACAGAGAGACAGAGAGACGGACAGAGAGAGGGACAGAGAGACAGACAGAGAGACGGACAGAGAGACGGACGAGCGAGGCGCTGGCAAATTAGAACAACTTAAAAACGCGGCGGCAGGCATTAGCGAATTTACCTGCTGGCTCATCGCTGGGTCCATAGAGGGAGGAAGGAAGGGAGTAAGGGATGGTTGGTAACGGGGGGGTTTATCAGCAGGCACATCAGCATCAGCGAATCCTTTTCTTTTGCAGTCTGTTCTCGACGCACTATCAAAAAGTAATAAATCTGCGGCTGATCTGTCGTAAATCTTTGCGTTCCCTTCATGATTTACCCACATAAATCAAAATTATCGAAGCGAATGGGGCAAACCAAAGGCAAAAGTCAAAAAGCTGAACTTGTTAACCGCTGCAAAGTGTTAAATGGATTCAACCGTTGATTTGTCTCACTCCGGCACTGAATGTCCTGTTCTGCTCTCCAACTCCGACTCTTGACAACTGCAAATCCAAATTGAAGTAGACGACTTGTGTGTGTGTTTGTGTGTGTGTGTGTGCGAAATGTTTAAAAATGTTTGAAATGTTTTCGTGTTTCATGTGTTAACTTGTCTCATTGTGTTTTTGGTCATTGCGTTTAGCGCTGCAATTATCGCCTTGCAGCTTGCTGCAGGATCAAGATCACCGCTGTTGCTGTTGCTGTTGCTGCTGCCTAAGCAATAGATTCCCAGCTGTCGGCTTTTGTGGCAATCAAATGGTTCACCCACCAGTAACCAGCAGGTCACGCACCTCTTTGTTCATGTGCCTCATCTTTTGGCTGGAGAGAATTCGTCACATGCAAAGTGAAATTACCTGGTCGGCTAATTTCATTTCATTTTCGGTCACTGCCAGTCAGCCAAATAAAAAAAAAAAATAAAAAAAAGAAGCGACCGCCACAATTATAGCCATATTTTCCCCAATTAATAATTAATAATTTGTTTGGGTCACGAAACGCTCTCTTCTCGTCTCGTCTCGATTCGTTTCGTTACATTTTTCGCCCCGAATCGCATTGTGTTTGTGAACTCCAAAGTTACTCATAGATACTTAGAAATTTACACACGCATACACCGACAAAAAAAAATGGTGTTAAATAAACTATGATTAAATAATAATGGATTGTGGTTAAAGTCTAATTTTTATTTTTTAAATATTCATAGTTGAATATATTTTTTAATAAAATATTTATTGATTTTATTTAAATTGTTTTTTTCAGTATTTAATAAATTTTAAATTTAACATTGCTTTGTCTTCATTTGCTAAAGTTTCACTGAGTATGTCATAAATTTTGTTCAGTGTGGTAGGCGTCACTCAGAGTTTGGTTTTTGGTTTTTTGGTTTTTGGCTATTTTTGTGGCTGAAAACAAAGGGGCAGATCAGGCCAGGGAGAAAGGCACAAAGACTCAGGTTGACTGAGACGGTTAATTGCTGTCACAGAGTTGAGGTTGGACTTCGAATCTTGAGTTTTGAGTTTTGAGTTTTGAGTTTTGTATGTAAGTTGAGGTCGAGATAAATGCGTAGTCTGCAATTGAAAATCTTTTGTACCCAATGCTAGGCGTAATATCATTAAGAGCACGAAACACGCAACTCCAGCCAGAGGTGAAGAACACATTTGGTGTGCAAGTGCCGCTTCCTTCCTGCCCCACCATGAGTCAGATGAGTGATGCCTGTGGGATCTGTTTTAGCCTGCTGATGTTCCAGCTGCTGAGTTGGATTTTTGTGTGCATTGAGCTGCCCTGATTTGATATGTGCCATGTGTTCATCGCAGGAGTCTAGGAGTCTAGTCGGGGATTGTAGTCGGGGGGCAACGCCTGATGTCCTTCGGCTACAATTTGTGCGCGTAGTGCAGCGATAAATTAATGCAGCCACAGTCTGCCCCACTGATAAATATCTCTCTCCTCTCTCTCTCTCTCTCTTTCATTCACTGCTCTTTACCCCCCCGTGCGCCCCTTCATTTGCTGCAAATTGCGCTGAGCTTCTTTTTTTTTCCATATATATATTTTAGTCAATGCGCCAATAGAGACATCAAGCAAACCAGGCCAGACTCCAGAGTCCAGACCCTCAGTACTTGCACAGATGCATGCCTGCCCCTATGCGCCCCGTGCACCACCCCACCATCCCACCATATCCCATCGCCACTTTCAACTTGAGTTATGTTTGTCGCGGCCTGTGAATGAAGCGATGTGCGACCAGGATTGGCTAATGTACGTTGCCGATCCCATTCCCTGCCCTCAACGAAACCAAACCAAACCCAAGCTGTGACTGCCACTGCCCACTCATGTTTGCCAGCTTTGCTGTTTGCCACGTTGCCCCGCTGCGCCCGCTGCCCCGCTGCCCCCGCTTGGCACCTCGTCACCCGCTCTCGCCTGTTCGGTATCATCAAAATTGTCGTTGGCTCGCAGTTAAATTAAGTCATAAATTCAGTATTTATCTGTTGAATGTAGTTTGTTGTCCGGTCATCACTTCTGCCATTCTGCCCGATCTGCCTTTTGTCGCCGCAGCCAAGGCTCCTTCGCTAACCCCCACATCCCCTTCATTGCTACTCCACAGCCCCAACCCCGAATCCAAGAAACGCCGCTCTTATCCACTGTTTGCAGTTGCTGTTGCTGCTTTTATGCCCGCAGATAGTTGTCCATGGCGGGGCAAGAACTGGCAAGACGAGGCACGTTGCGACGCGACGCGTCGCTGTTGCAGTTGCAGCTCGCATGTGTCAACTGGCGCTCCCTTTGCTCCCTACACAGCACCAAATGTTTGGTTTCAATTAAATAGCAATACCAAAAATTAAATGAAATTAACATTAAAATTACAATTTAAAAAAAAACAATTTAAGTGAAAACATTTCAATTTCGCAGTTTTAACCCTTTTTTGTGGGGTTAACAAAATTACTTAGTTTAATGTATTTATTAAGTTTACTGATACTTTTTTTTAATTCTTTTTCTTTTGTTTAATTTAAAATTTAATCAGCTATTTATAGTTTATAGTCTGATTAACTAAATTTATTCAATTCAACTGCTATTTCAAAGTCAAATATAAAACGATCTTTATACATTTTTTGTGGCTTTAGTTATTTAATAAATTAACGTTATTTGTATTTAATATTAATAATAGTAAATATCACAATTTATAATTTATATAATTCTTTGCTGTGTAGCTGCTGTTGCAGTTAGTTTAGCCACACTTAGCCGCTGCTTTCGAGACGCCTCGTAATTGGCTTGCCTCTCTCTCTTGCCACTTGGCCAACAAACAAGTTTCAATGTTTTTGTGAGTTTTGTGTTTCTGTTCGCATTAAGAAAAACTGAACTTTGCCAGATTTATTATTGCACATCAATTAGCTGCCAGCTGATGGGCATGCATCGAGCAACTTCTCACTTTTCAGCTCAAATCGAATTCCAAACACAAACCCAAAACCAAAGACCCCCAACCCCAATCCCAATACCAAACCAATCCCTAAGCAATCCCATTCAATGGCTGCAAGTGAAACACGTATTTATTTACAAATTACTGATAATTCAGTTCAATATGGCAATGTGTGTATGTATGCTGCCCTGTCCTGTGTTCTGTCCTGTCCTGTCAATTAGTCAACAGTGACACGCTGCTCACGGAAATCTTTATCTTGACTGTTTACTATTGCAACATTGTCTTGCCGGCCATTTATTGAAACATAACGCATTTTTTATTGTCAGCTCAGCTACAGAAGCCAAAAGCTATGGCTTAGATCTGCGCAGTCGCAGTTTGCACTCGCAGTCGCAGTCGCATCCCAAGTCGCACACTGGCTGGGAGTCATACAGTTGCAGGTAGCCGAGTGCTCTCCGATTGTCACATCACATCACTTTCCTCTCCCCCCCCAGCAACCACTCCCCTCCTTCACACACTTCTCCTCGCTTGCTTGCTGTCAACTCAACGCTGACAACGCCAACGCTGATGGGATGATGACATCGAGTTGTGAGTACTGATTACTGCATTGCCTGCAGCAGCACCAGCAGCAGTCACCTTGAGTCACCCCATCCCTTGCTCACGTGCGCAACCCCTCCCCCTCCCCACGACTATACACACAGAGTTTAAACTGAGCTGCTGCAAGCGTGAAATATTTTGACAAATCGCAGCCACTTAATCAAAAATCATCATCAAAAAGCGATCGATGTTTTGTATTGAGGTAGCAAGTCAGCAGGGTACAAAGGACAAGCCGGCACTGTATGTGTGTGTGTGCGAGTGTGTGTGGGTTAAGCAAGGTGTAGCAAGAGATTTCCGCCAGAGCTGATAAAAAGAGAAAAAAGAGAAAAAAAAAAGAATAAGGACAGCCCGCTGTGATGCCTCAAAATGGAATTAGTCGCTTTAAAGTGTTTGCCGCACTTGTCGCCTAGACGAAATAGAGAGAGAGAGTGAGAGAGACAAAGACAGAGAGAGAGTTGGAGATAGAGATAGAGATAATATAATGACAATTCATTTATGTTAGCATGTGATTAGGCCTCATATCAATCTTCATAATGCCGCTGCTTATGAGCTATGTACGTGACACATATGCATGTATTGATACTATGCATACACACACACACGCACACACACTCACACACACACACACACGCACACACTCACACACACACACTCACACACATGTGTGTGTTAACTAACCGATTGACGTTGATTACCGATGGGTCGCGCGACTCTGACTACCTTTGTCGCTACCATCCAGAGACTCCACCATATCCAGTCTCCAGAGACGACTCCAGTTTGTTGGCCTATCTGCCACAAATTGACAGGCATTTATCATTTACTAGCAGACGTGACGAATTAACAGCATAGGCAGCCTAATAAATGTGTGGTAAATAAATATGTACATCAAATAACACATTAATAAAATAAAATACATAATTTGATGAGTTGTTTGGTTTAGCCTCGATGCTTTGGTATTTACAGCAAATTAATAAATTATGTTTATTGTAACAACAAAAATATCTTAATTGCTGCCTAGAAAGCAGAATTATTACGGGCAATAATTATATGACTAGTTGAAATTAAATTGTTGTTACAGTTGTAACGAAATCGGAAATTATTAAAAAAAAAAATAACTTCTCGTTTAAGTGTTTAAGTTACAAAAATGATTACCTACAAAAGCGAAATTAATTAAATAATTTATTTCACATTTCAGATTCGAACAGATTGAATTTGATCTGCCTGCTGAATAAGCAATTAAATATCTTTATAGGAACAATCGAGTGAATCCAAATGAGAATTAAGTATGTGATACGAAGACAGCTGTTGCCCAACTCATCTTCTTTTGAGTCATTCCACAATTCACTCCAATTACTCATTTTAATGACAACAGGGCATTAAAAGCTTTAAATATGTAAACAATTCGACAAAGTGGAAACTCATCAACCAGATGATTTGGCCGTTCATTGAATTCAATTTAAATACCCAACTCCAACTCCAATTCTCCAACTTCAACTTCAACTTCAACTGCATCTGGATCTGCATCTGCATGTGTGTCTTTGTCTGCAATTACAAAGCGCCAGGCGAGAGCAAACCCGTAATTAAAGTGTATCAGGAAACAAATGCTTAAATCACGCAACGCACAAAATACAAAAAAAAAAAAAACAAAAATACAAAATAAAAGCAATCAAAGGTCGATTGCTTCATCCGACAGGCAGGCAGGTGATGAGCCGTCATGCAAGGCCGATATAGATAGGTTATTAGAGCAAGGTGATTGGGATTGGTGAATGGGATGCCGAGGCTAACTAACGGCTACACGTTAGTTAGTTAGACGGCTGCTGCACTCTGGCGGCTGTGTTGGGAGCACGCGATTGCAGCCGCGGGGCAGCAGCACATGCTCAGGATTCAGGATACGCATCACACTAAACACTCTGCTGCATTTTTTTTTTTTTGTGCGTTGCGCGTCTACAAACTCACCTGTCTGTCGCGGCATTTCCGCCGGCTACAATAAAAACAAAACAAAGCCTCAAATGTTGCGTCATTATCAAAAACACAAGTTGATGGTTTCTCTCATTTTTTTTTTTTTATTTTTTTTTACTTAGTTGCTCATCGGAAATTTATGCCATATTGACCTCATGCACATTGCTCTAATTTTTTCCAGTTGGTTATCGTCCTTTTTGTTTTAATCAGCAGGTCCTGCAGCAGTGCCGCTTCACCCCTTGCATGTTTTTTTTTTTCTTTTGATGAATTGATGATGGGGTCTGCATTCTGCATCGGCATCGGCATCGGCATCTAGAACTGCATCAGGGAATTGGAGCGTGTGTGTTTGAGCATGTGGAAAATGCTTTCACGGAACCCTTTTTGCTTGAAGTTTTTCTTAATTTGGAATTTATTTAAATCTACAAAAGGGCTTCTGTTCCTGCTCCTGCCACTCGCACTGACTGTCAGTCAGTCAGTCACTCTTAAAGTGTGTGTGTGTGTGTGGGGGGGAGGGGGATGAGTCTTGGGGTTCGTCGCCTTCGTTTTTGGCAGGTGCTTTGGCTCGATGCTAATGCATAAATAACACGGTTTCGCCTTCGACTTTTGACTTCGTAGCTCTTTTTTTTCTTCCAGTCTTCAATTGCCTGGTGTCCATCGCATTTTAAAAGGCGTTTAGCTTGTTACCTTTTTAATAATACCATTTAATTTCCAACGCTCGTTTTGCTGCCTGTTTTTTTTTATGTTTTTTGTTTTTTTTTTTGGCTTTACGCTGCGTAGGTGCGCAATCATCAATCAGCTTGAAAGTGATGTACACACAACGCCACCTTTTAAAGTGCAATTCATAAGTCATTTTTAGTTTTATTTTTATTTTTTTTTGTGGATCATTTCGTGTTCATTTTTTATGCCAGCAGCAGAGCATAGACAGCTAGAGATAGCATCGCCGCAGGATGCAAAGAGTTGGAGAGATTGGCTATATGACGAAATATATAGATATATATATCACTCAATGTGATGTTGGAGCCAAGATTTCTCATTGTTTTAGTTATACTATGTGCACTAAGCCTTAATTAAGCACTCTTTTATTTTGTCTTAAACCTATAAAATTCATTATTTCGACTTGCTTTACTTTGTAAATTCATTTTTCTCAGTGTTGGTCCTTTGGCAAATATCAGTCATTTTCTACTCATTTTTTAGCTTTTTCCAAACTTTTAAGATGTACAACTCTGTCTACATTTTCCACAAATTTATTGCCATGGTTTATCTGCTTACCAAATTCTATCAAAAAGACACTTTTTAGCTTTTGACCTAATTTGATGTCAAAGTTTTTTTTCTTAATAACACTTCCTCATCTATAATAAATACAATTTATTAATATTTAAAAATACCAACATTTAATGGCTTTCAAGTAACAAAATTAGTGCAAAAAATGTACACATATCTTTGAATTTTTGTAAATTTGTCCCTTTATCAGTGAATTATGTTGGGCGAATGATGTATTGAATGCAGCTCCAGTTGGAGTGGAGTGACCACTTAGGGTGGACTCGGTGGACAAAGGCAAATGGCTGACGCATTCAAATGGCCGGCACACAGCACAGCACAACCCGCATCCCCCGAAATTAGGGTGTGTGTGTGTGTGTGTGTGTGGGAGCGGTAGTGTTAGCTACTGTTATTACTGGCCAGTCGAAAGCAGACAGACTGACAGACAGCCCAGGGGGTGTGTGTGTGTGTCTGTGTGTTTGTGTGTGTATTGGCGCTGGCATGACACGGCTGCCTTGGCCAGCTGGCTGTAACATTTACAAATAAATAATGGCTTCAACAGAGAGTGAAGTCAGTTTGTGGGTGGGGGAGGAGTGGGGAGTGGGTGGAGATCAGATACTTCCGCTGGTGTAGCAATCCAGCATTGGGCAGTGAAAGGCGCAATGTGAGCATCAAGCCTACTGAAAAATTGAAGCATGCCGCAAACCGAAACGAATTGCAAACTCAAAGAGGGCAAACCAAAGTCGCAAATTGCTGGTTAGCGCGCGGAAAACCAACTCTCGATAAGCAAAAATAAAAGAAATGAAAAAAAAAAACACACACACACACTCAGACACAGACACAGGAGAACCGAGACGAAGACAATTGGCCAGATTGAGACAGGAGCCTGCCTGCCTGGCAGCTCTGCTCTGCTCTGATCTGCTCTGCTCTGCTCCGATCTGCTCTGCTCTGCTCTGTGTGTTTATGAAGTTGTGGATTTTTCGTCGGGTTTCGATTTTCAAGCTGACTGCAATTACAAGCCGTAAATTTGTCAAGGCGCGATAAATGACTGCCGCAGTGGGGCAGGATTGGGGCGAGGTGGTGCGGGGCGTGAGTAGTGGCAGCCTAATGCATGTAATCTGCCACTCAACACCCTGTCAGATGGTCCAAGACCTCGTCCGGCTGGCTTGTTAGGGTTAAGCAATTTGGCACGGGGGTTACACATATTTGGAGCTGAACTGCCGTCCAAACATGGCCAAAAGCGCAATGTTTTTTTGGCGGCCCATAACCACAATCGGCCACAGACCAGACTAGAAGACCAGGCCCAAGAATGACAGGATTATTGAGTATTGGCGAATTGGTGAATTGTGCGCGGCTGGCGAAGGCCAATTCATGCTCACATTTTGGGGCTGGTTAATTAAATACGGATCTTCATTTAATGGTCGATAAAACTTGATGAGATACTTTAATGGCCGTTGCCGGTGGAGCCCAAGGCGAAGGCGTTCGCTCTTTGGAGTGCTAAATCACCGTTAAAGCGATAAGATTAAGTTGGCCAACTAGCCGCAAACTTTGGCAACATAACAACAACAACAACAAACAGACAACAGGCAACAGGCGAGCATAATCTGATTTTTACGAGCCAATTGGCAACAGAATCTCTGCCTCCTCCTGCTTTTGCTCCGGCCAATACATTGTTGCCGAGGCGCACAAAATTAATTGCTGATGAATGTCAATTTCATCCGACACGGATACGTCGCCGGCCCATCAACATATTTGCCATCTACACAAGAAAAAAAATCGCAGCAGCATTGAAATCAACAAAAAAAAAACTTCAGCTAAATGATTTGAGCACAGTAATAAAATGTTTTAAGCCAAGTTCTATTTAGAATTTATTGTTAGTACTTTTAGATAGAATATTTTATATGGCTGCTTATAAATATTTTCTGTCTAAGATTTAAGGAAATCCGTAAGCTTTTTCCGGGTGCAGCTGGGCAACCATCGTTGAAGGCCAACAAGGCAAATGGAGCGTCGAGGCGTCGGCTCAAAGTCACTGGCAAAAATATTGTAATCCTATTGGCAGTCACATCAAAGAAAACATGCAACACAAACAGCGACCGCATTTGCCGATTGCTTAACGCTGTCTGCCCTCCTTGTACACCTTCCCCCCACCTTACTCCCCTTTCGCATCCACTTTTTGACCGCTTTCGTTAGCGGCTTACAAGTTGCCCCTCTGGGCGCTCTCGGGCAGCCATAACCGTTCGCCATGCTGGGCATAAAATTAAAATGTTGCACTATAACAACCCCAACAGCCCCTGCTGCAGCCCCGCACACCCGGCTGGCCACCAAGCCGTAGAAGAGGCGCACTCATTAAAAACGCCATAAATGCAATAAAACGTAGAGCAAACATCGATTAAACAATATTTATGGGGCTTCACTTGCACATTGTTCGTTGGCTCTGCGCCGAACACGTCCGTGAATCCACGCCCGGCTCAAACCAATGACCCCCCCGTACCCCCTCCCCACCAACCCTTTGCCCCCTTTAGACGCATTTGCTTTGGCTGTGTTCGCTTTTTGCTGCCATTGCTGTTGACCTCTTCGATTTTATACGAACAGTTGCCAAAAGCTTTTGGCCTAAGACGATTTTACATACGCTTTTTGGGATTAGACTGAAATTGCGTAAAGGAAAAAATATATATACTAAATATATGACAAAAGTAAAGACTGCTTAGACTTCTCAGTTGAAAACATTGATTTTTTTTATATTTAAGCCATATCTAATCAAAGAAAGTCTAACAGTGGATTTTCTTTGGAGAATCCTTAACCTTATATTTAAAAAATAGAAAAATAACATTCTTAATAAATTATTTGCCTATTCGAATAAATATATAATCACAGAATATGATATTTAATAATTAGTACATATTATGTATGTATTACCAAATTTAAATTTAACTTATTTCGGTTGATCTTTCTATATATTTATTATAATAATTACCAACAGATAATTACAAATAATTCAGCCTGTTTCAACAACATTTTTGGCATATAAATTGCATTTGTAAATATGTAATTATAATAATATATTGAAATACATATGATAAATATTTCCACATAACAGCCAACCTTGCCAAATTATAATTAATTTATGATAATGATTAATAATTTAAAATAATAACACAGCAGATACATTTATAGCCATATTTTTTTTTTTTGGACCAACTTGCTTGGCTCATGTAAACAGTTAAAAATTCAATAAATATTGTCTCGCATCTCGGATTGGGCGAACATTTCAATTTAGTTTTGGCATCACCGGAGACAGCCAGAGATGCGGCAATTTGGCAGACTGTTTGCGGTTTTCGATATTAGCCAAATGGCAGCTGTTTCGAGGTATGGGCCAAGTGTTGAGACAATAGCACAGCGCGGCGCTCAATGAATAACAATTACAGCTATTAATCTTGGTCCAAACAGGCGTTTTGGTCTCCGGTTGCCTTGCGGTTAGCTGGTTCTGCTCCTGGTTCGCGTATTTTTTTTATACATTTTTTTTTTTTTTTTGAGCCCCGCCAATTTGCGGCCCATTTATTTATTTGCTAAGTGGCCGTAAAAACGGCAACAAACGGCACTTGGCTGCGTCTCTGTCACCTTTTTTTTTTTCCTCTTTCATATGTGTTTTTTTTTTTTTCCAACATTTTAAAATTTATATTGTATAAGTAATAATTGTGCGGAAAACGGAAACAATGGAGGTTGTGTAATGCGTCAGGGGAGTTGCCCGAGCTGCCCGAGTTGCTCGAGTTGCTCGAGTTGCTCGAGTTGGCCGAGAGGCCGTGTTGGCCATCTGGCGTTTGGACAAGTTAACTCAAACAGCCTGTGGCTGTGCGCATGGAAAGGAGTGAAAATTGCACGTAATTACCCAAACACACACACACACACACTCACACGCACACAGACCGACAGCCGCATAGAAGCACATGCGCCATTGGTAAATTTAAATGGTAAATGTGTGGTCATTATATATATATTCCGCCACGATTACGACCAGTAACCGGCGCAAAACGCCTTCATCTATGTGTTTGTACATAAAATGCAACTACAAACCAAGCTGAACTGCACCCAATCGCCCAGAGTTCAATCCGCCATTCTAGCCATGCGTGTGTGTGAGTGTGTGTGAATGTGTGTGTGTGTAAGTTATAATAGCCGGGCACAGGAAGCACTCGCGATGGCGATCAGCGCACTTACGAGCACAACTACTGCTTACGGCCATAAGTAGCTAAAGCTAAGACCATAGCTAAACAGCAACTGCAACTGCAACTGCAACTGCCACTTCCACTGCCACATCCACTGCCACTACCACTGCCACTGCAGTAGCCGCAATCATCGTTGTTATATATATGTATACCCTGTATGTATGCCTACAAATTGCAAGAAGTGGCATGATTTGGCCAAAAGATGATATCAGCAATACTGCCAAGTGTCTAAGTGCCTCAGCAGGCTGTCTTTTGGTGTGTTTGATTTTATAGACTAGAACACAAGAAATACTAAAAAATAATTCCTTAAGGATTAAGCAAGTATTATTCAAGGATATTTGCTAGTTTCTAACAAAAAACTAGACTCAACTAAGTCCAAGTTGTGGTTGCCTCAAGTGTAATCATGCGCCAGTTATTTATTATTTTGGCCAATATTATGCAGGATTGCGGCAATCAACTCGCAACGAGTTGAGTCAAAGACGTTTTTTTGGAGGCAGACACACCCACCACATTGGTCAAGAAGGAGCCCCCTCTATTTTTTTTTTGAGCTAATTATGATTATGTATGCCAGTGAAGCGCAACCACTTTTGGGTTACTGGTTTGGGTTTCGTTTGAGGCTGTTTCTCATTGAGCTGCATGAAAATTTTTGGAGAGGTGTTGCCAATGAGTCGTCGGTAGTCCGGTTGACCGAAGGGGTTGACAGACTTCTGACCGAGTTCCGACCACTCAAGCACTAACAGAAAACCGCCCCTCCCCCCCTCTAAAAACGCAGACCGAGCGTATAATTGAGGCGAAACCCAAATGGAAATTCGAAATGTAAACGGAACTGGGAACTGGGAATGGGAATGGAAATATGGCTTACCCCAAAGAGGTATTAAGCCTGACCGCAAAGTACGAGAGGGGCGAGAGGGACGAGTTCAGTTTGGGCGTTTTGCTTGGTTTCATTTCATTTCGAGCCACAACCACACTGAGTTTAATACCATTTAAACTTAATGATTATTTGCATTTCTAAAATTCAATAATTTGCATTTTCGAAATCAGAGAAGAGGAGTCGGTTTTTTTTCGACTGTGTAGAGAACAGAACGAATTGCGTTTATTTTTTGGGGCCAGGCCAGGCCAGGCAATTGCCACAAAATTATATAGTACAGTAGTCACTTAGATATGTAGAAATGTACATTGCTACACAAATTGCAGGTTATTAGCCAACGAGGGATACACTCAACTGGCTTTTGCCTCCCGGAGTGTGGCACTGACTTTGGTTGCGGCTCTTTTTTATGCTTAAGGTCGAATGCAACTAACATTTGGGTAAGACTTAAATATTGATGGTTTATACTTAATTATGTATATGTATGAATGCATGTGTGTATGTATGTATGTATGTATGTATGTTCTTGCCGGACTCGTATGAGTTATGTGAGTCACTGGTCGCCATATGTTGCGTGGCCGGATAAACGTTTTCCCATGGATATCAATATTACGCCGATGTCAAGAGTGAATCTCATAGATTTCGACATCGTCGTCGATTCGCTCAACTGAGCAAATGGTCTCAAATGAGACACTTCTAAGTAAAAACCTCAATGCCGGGACGCACCGGTGCCCCTAACCAGTGACTTGGCGCAGCATCTTCCGTGCCACATAAAATAACCAAACATGATTCGCATAACAAAAACAAAAAGAAAAATCAAAACTCAACGTTTTGATTTTGATTTTGATTTTAATGTTGATGTTGATGTTGATGTTGTTTTCGGTTTCATTGGATTCATTTAATCCAATTAGGCTAGGCTCTGCAGTGGATAAAGGGTTGCGGCATCATTGGAGAGTTATGGGAAAGCTTTTGGTCGTTACACTCAGAAAAAAAACATAAAATACGGAAAGTTATTTAGAAAGTTAAGTTTTTATTACAATTTGATGTTAACAAATATTTAAATTAAAAACAAAGTTCTACGAAAAGGGAACTTTTCATTATATTGCCAATGTTTTTTTTCCAAGTGCATTTGATCCGATTTTGATCTAAAATCGGGCTGCTCGTTGGCCAGCCAGTGACGAAGCTTATCAGCTGCAAGTCGTTGTTGCAACTGCCGCACATATTTAATAAGCGTCAAGCTAAACATGAGCACTCATCATTCAGGTACGAACTGGCCATTCATCAGCGCACACATTGAAGAAGACATCACAAAGGGGTCAGCTGGGTCAGCTGTCGTTTATTGATCCCGCTCCCGCAATCCGCTCCAGCTCCAGGTTATGTCCACTGAAACAGCTACTGCTGCTGGTTGTTAACTGGTTAACAACTGGCAGGCCATTTGAGGAATTGCAGCACAATACGCATTTAATTGAATTAAATTCCAATTCCTGTTCCACTCCCGCTCTCCCTCTCCCTCTCTCTCTCTCTCCCGCGATCCCTTCCTCCAAGACGGACAGTTGAGCATGTTGTTGTTTTTATTGCTGTTGTTTTTGTTGTTGTTGTTGTTGTTCTTGGCCGTCCTATCGCTTTGATCAGTCAATCCAATTATTTGCAAAATTTTGTCACATAAATAACTAGGCGAACTCGCGCACCACTGACCAAAGCGGCGCCCCTAGAACCACAGAGAGCCACCATTCACCATTCACTGATGTGCTGCGTTTCCTTTCATGTTTCACCTGTCTGCCAGGGGGGGGGGGGGGGAGGGGGGCGAACCAATGTCTTCCTGGTGGCCACTAAAGCGGACGTGGCGTTGGCGTGCCGATTACCCCCAACAACCTCTCTTTTCATTCCCGCTGCGCAAGTTCTAAGTTTTGAGTACACTTAAAAAAAAATAGCAACATTCACTGTGCAACAGATTTTTATAGAGTTTCTAATAATTGTCAGATTTTTAACTCGAATTTTAGTTTAAAAGTTTGCTTACAAATCTGTAGAAACATTTCTTTTACTGCTCAAACTATGTTATTAATTTATGCAAGTGTACAGCCGACAAGGGTGACGAAAGGCATGGGGCAGGAGACCTGCGTGCCAGCGGTGGCACTGACACCGCCGTGCACAGCATTCAAGAGTTCGTAGACATTTTATGTTTTATGCTAAGGTGTTAATTGAATTCGTTTTGCATAAGTGGACGAGGGAGCGAGAGCAAGGAGCTGGGAACAGGAGCAGCCACAGGAGCTGCAAAGAGGACCACCTGCATGCAACGAGAGCAGCGAGAAGAGGCAGCGTTTGAGGCGCAACCCTTTTTGCTTAGCCAGGGCATTGTGTGTTAATTGTTGCAACAATAATACAAAAAAAAAAAAAAAAAAAACGGGGCCAAAACAAAGCCAACGACCAATTGTCAACATGACAGCAACAGACAACAGTTGTTGTTGTTGTTGTTGTTGTCTGTTGTTGTTGTTGTTGTCTGTTGCTGTTGCTGTTGTTGTTGTTGCTTTAGTTGTTGCTGATGTTGCCGCTTTTGCTGTTTATTGTTTGTACGGCATGATCTTTATCGGCGCATAGTATTTGCATATTCCGGGGGCAGAGTGCGGCAAGTTAGGCATTGTGTAGTTGCTGCTGCTGCTGCTGCTGGGCTGTCGTTGCCACTGTTGTCGTCTTTATTATGTCATTGCATCATCAGCGCCTCTTTATCGCAATCCGTCATGCACATTGTGTAGAAATTAGCACATAACCCAAATGTGTAAAATACACGCGTGTCAATTAATTGCCAACAATTAGCAAGTAGTTTTATAGTAGTTAAAAACGATGGTAAGGGGGCTCCCCCACCTAGCTGAAACGTTTGCCTATAATCTGAGTTTTTGTGGGTATGCCACTAATAAAGTCACTGCAACTGCAACTGCAACAGCAACAGCAGCAGCAGCCACCAGTCAACGTTGCTTTGAGTCGCATCAGCAGATCTCACACAGGTGTCAAAGCGTTGGACAGCTGCGAGTGTGCAACAAACCTGACAGCAGAATGCCCTTTAATGTCGCATTGGCGACTCTTGCAACTTGCAGCGAGTGGCGGCAACAAGCGGCACCAGCACCGATCCATGCAAATGTCCGCGTCTTGGCGATTGTCACAGCGCAAATAAAACATAAAACGAGCCGTCTCAGCTATAAATCATTTGGATTGCGTTGGCCGCTACACTTACCCAAAAAAGAATAAAAAACTTCTTTTTTTTTTGTAAATTTCATTAAAGTAGAAAAACATCTGCATAGCCAAAAATATTTTATTTGCTTGCAGTTTTTAGAAAAACGCCAAAATCTTAGAGAACATTTTAGCTGCAAAATTAATACTTTTAATTAAAATTTATAAATATTGAATTTATAAAAATATAAAATTGGTAAAATTCTAATTTCCTACTTTACTGCTAACCAATTTACTATAAATTTATTTAAAATTTGTAAAACTTTCTTTTTAGAATTCTGAAACTACAAAAAAGTCTCAGCATAATTTTAGGCCTTATATAATTTTTTTTTAAATACTTTCAACTCTTAAAAATAAAATAGAAATGAAATGCCAACTTAAACTTTAACAAAAAAAAGATATAATTAACATAAACTATTTTTTTTAACAAAAATTCAATTTACCAATTTAAATCATTAATTTCTTAAAGTGTATAAGTACTGAGTATTACACTGAATACAGCTTGTCCCGTAGGCTTTCAGCATCGTTTACTGTCGGAATTGGAAACGGATTCCGCCAAACTGAATCTTGGTCAATCGGCACAGGCGTCGCATAAATTAACAATCTAATTACCACACCGATCTGACCCAACCCAGAGCCAAATCTCAGCGGAAAATCACGAAGCGCAACCGACGCTGAGCACGAGCATTCACCATTTGTATGCAAATTGAGTTGTCTCCGATGCCGATGGCCAGCGATCGCCATTGAGGCGCAATCATAATCGACGTCATAATATTCGTTACAGAGACGTTGTTATCACCTGGTCCGAGCCACAGCCTCCGTCTCAGTCTCAGTCTCCGTTTCAGCTAGAACCAGCGATCAGCTATGAGCTGCACTGGAAATAAATTTGCATATAAATTGCAGCAACTGCGCTGCTCACAGCTTTTGCTGTGTTTCCATTTAAATCGATGCGCACCGTAAGCAATTTTTGAATTTATGTAAGCATTTCGTTCGCAGATTTAATTGACACGGTTAGCGGGCAAAAAAAAAAAAAAAAAACCCTTTTGCAACTGGAAACTGACTCTCTGTGGACCTGGCCACGTCCCTCCGTGTCCAGTAATCCAATTAGCCCCGATCGACGTTTCGTACAAGAAAAAGCACTTGTCGCTGAAACGATACGAAACTCCAGGAATCGTTTGCTCCTTGGTCCCAATTTCCTAATGAAGATGTTCTCGGCTGGTATTTTGGGCCTCAGGGCGCTGAATCTGCTCAATATTGACGTCACTCATGGCAATAAAAAATATATATAAATTACGACATTGCATAAATAAAAGCTACACTTGTCTATATAGAGTAGTTTTTAATAAACGAGCATTCATATGTAATTTTTCAAATTGATATGGAAATGGAATTGGTATTGGAACTGGGTGTGGGAATGGGAATGGGAATGTTGTTAACCGTTTCGACGGCTTTACAGTCAACGCTTTGTCTGTGTTGCGGCTATTTTCAAATTCAATTTAATTCACTTTGTTCGATGAGCATTATCTGGCGATAGCAGATAAATTGGGATCACTTCACGCTCTTAATGGCAACCTCAATCTGTGCAGCTGGAGCTGAAGCCGAAGCTGAAGCTGAACCCTACGACGGCCTCAGGCTGACTCGAAAACGATGGGACAGTGGCAAAAGTAGTCAAGCATTGACACCGCTAAGGGCTACAGGTGACGGGCTGGACGGGCTGGACGGGCTCTGGCCAGCAACGAATGACTGGTCAAAAAGGTGAGCACAAACGACATCGCATGCGCACAATCAGAGTACAGCAGCAGAAGCAGCAGAAGCAGCAAAGAGTGAGAGTGATGGGAATATGAGAGAGGGAGAACGTTGGGCAAGGTGTCGAGATGCGACCCAGAGTCCACAGAGCCACAACTGTTTGCCCGTTTGCCCGTTTGCCCAAAGAGATATCACAATAAATTAGGAAACGAAATCTTTACTAAATAAAGACATAAATTACACTCCGAATCGCACTATGCCCCGACTCTCCAGTCCCGACTTCAAATAAAAAACCAACCAACTATGTCTGTTGAGTGAAAAAATAAAAACACCAAAAATAAGAACAAGAAAGAACAAGGCAGTAGACGAGAGTGGACGACTTGCAGATACCCTGTAGACATTAATAAATAATTATGCTTAAATAGAAATTTGCTTTTATTTATACACATAAAAATTATGTCATTTTGGAAATGTCCATTCGACTATTAATGCTGATAAATGACGTATGTTAATATTTAAACTAAGTAATAAATTCTTTTAACTGTTACAAACAGTAAGCAGCACTTATACTCTCAATTTTTGATTGTTTACAGGGTATACAAAGAATAAAAAGCTGGCGCACACAAAAAGCGAACAACGGCGAGCCACAATGGCGACAACAAGAGAAGACATGACAGCAAAGTGGAAGGCTTATAAAAAGCGAGAGAAATACAAATAATCAAACGAAATGTATTTTATAGGGTGATAAGAATCAATGAAGCCACTGAAATCCTATAGAGACATATTGTATGCATTATGAGGCATCATCACCGATCCCAGCCACATTTAAATTGAGATTTAACCAACGGCAGCAGCGCATCGCCGATCGCCAAGTGTCGCTCGATGCACAAACTTTTCAAACAGAGACCTAAAACCCGAAACCGAATCCAAATCCCAAACGCTGAGAGCTGAGAATGTTGGCTGCTGCTTATCAGTATGATGATGGTTTGGTTTTTGGTTTCCGTGTCGTTGTCGTTGTCGCTGGGTCAATTAGTGGGCGAAGAAGGGGCGCATGAATACCTTAAATGTTAACGTTAATGTTAATGTCAATTCTATGGTTAATGTTGGCTGTTTGACTGTTTGACTGTTTGACTGTTTGACTGTTTGACTGTAGACTGTTTGACTGTTGGCGACTTCATTTATGCGTGATTTGCTGGAACGTGATCGGCTGCATCTTAACTCTTTTTGTAGGGCCTTTGTTTGGTTTGATTTGGCCGCAGCAACGGGTCTCTCTCTCTCTCTCCCTCTCTCTCTCTCTGATTTTGGGGACAAGCAATAAATCTTGTGTCAAAGCAACCTAAAAATGCCATTTAACATATTTGTTTGGTAGTCGTCGCGCTTAAAGACAGTCACCAAAAAAAAAAAAACAATAGAGAGAACAATAGATCGCAGTTTAGTGGAGGAGCTGGAATGCATTTTAATTACGCACATCGACATAACTTTTGGTTAATTGCACTGCACCATTCCAAATCCATTCCAATCCCTTCACATGCCGAAGTTTATGTGCAAGCTAAGTGGTCCAAAATGGACCAGCTGCCGCCTTAACTCTTTGATTGGACATTGTTTGACTCACTTAATCCCGCTAATAACTCACGAGTTGTCGTACTTTTGTGCCCACTCTTTTCCTCTCTCTCTCTCTATCTCTTTTTTGAGACATTCTTTAGATAATGTACCAAATCTTTATACAAAACAATAAGTTCTTATATAATACTAGTCCCCAAATCAATTCATAATCTTTGCTCATAATTCGGTAGCCGTTTGCTAATTAGTTGCTTTACAATACAAAAACCGAATAACAGCATTTCAGCAACTTTATCAAAAAGAAATTAATAATAATGCTGAAATTCCATTGAAGGAATTAAAATGCGAAAGTACCAAAACTTAATGAGATGCGTTGAGCTGCTTAAGCTCATGATTTTATTTATTTATCTTTTTTTAAGTTTTTCAAAAGGTAAACAATATAAATAGAAAATTATGTAAATTCCAAAAAAAAAAATTCGCGATGATAGATTAGCACAAAGATGGGCGATAAGATTTCGCATACAAACGCATAAAAACAACTGGAAAGCTCGAAAGTATTAAATTTGCAAACATAATAATATAAAAAGTTAAATAAAGATGAGACTAGTTTAAAACGTAATTTATCAATTTCATTTTTAAATTTTATTAGGGAAACTGGAGTTGTTCTGCTATGCAATATTTGTTGTTAAAAGAATCTACAACGACCTTGAAATTTATAAAATTGCTAAATTAAAATTAATTTAAAAATGCGAATAATTTCAGTGATACCAAGATAATATATTTTATATGTTCTCAGTTTAAAAATAAAGACTTTAAGTCAAAGTTCCATGTTAATATTATGTGCTGCCTGTTGCCGTTGCTACTCTTAATTAAGCCTACGAGAATGCGTAATATGTCTTTCTGGCTTTGGGGCACTATCAACACCTCATTACTCTTTTGATCACACTCCTCGTTAATGAAGATGTCAGGCAGCTGCCGCCACAGCGCAGTGAAATACAAGACACACACAACACACACACACAACACACACACGAAACACACACAAAACACACATGAAACAAGACAAAACCATTTTGAATTCAAAATCAAAATCAATGCTTAGCATTCCATTTTTGTGGTGACTTCGGCGACAAAGATTAAATATATAACTATTTTTTTTTTTTTTTTTTTTTTGGTTGACCGCTCGAACTTTGCTTGCCGCTTTCTTGATACTGTTTTAAGTTTTTTTTTAACGGTCCAATGATACCCTACAGTTTGAATATATATAGTCGGTGGTTAAGTGGTTAAGGTGGTTAAGTGATGCTGATATGCCCGTTTGCGTGGCAGCGTATGGTAGATGGAAACCTGTATCTGCATAAAACTTATAAACAAAGAAAACAAATTTGTCTTATCGCCCGATTCCTAATGAGATGACAACGAGACAAAATCACTCGGTCGCAACGCGTTGAAAGCGCGAGCTCATTTAAGGAGCGGACAAATACAAATGCACACATTTTAATCACTTTGCTCATTAACAGCAGCTCAGCTCCCAGCTTCCAGCTCCCATCTCCCATCTCCGAGCACCAAACTCCATTCTCTCAGAGCTGGAAGAGTGACCTTAACGGGGGGGCTGCATCAAACATTTGTTTGTCTAGGAGAATTACTATTGTTGCCAATACAAAAGATGTTTCGTTTTTATGCCTGAAACTGTTTGAATTACCCACGCAGAAAATTGAGAAGTCAAACAGCTCCCGTACTAATATCAAAAATATGCAGATAGCTCAGAATTACTAATCATTTGCTTCTTCAAATTTAATTGATATTAATTTTACTAAATTCCACTATGCATTTTTTACCTTACATAATTGAGCCTAAAAGCGGGTTCAAATTTTTCAAAGCGCTAACATTGTAAAAATTTAGTTTTAAAGTTGAAAACTACAGTTAAAGTTAGAGATTAAAGTTAAAGACCACAATTAAAGTCAGAGATTAAAGAATATATAAAAGAATTATGGATTTTCAAAAACTAAGGCATTTTCATCATAAAATGACCTTTAGATAAATTTATGTACATTTAATAAGATCGTGTTTCTGGCTTCATTAACATTTTGTCAAAAGTAAACTGATTTTGTATCTTTAATTTTTTTTTTTTGCAAAATCGCTCGTTTATTTTTGTGTAGTTTTTTTTAATATATTGAAAAGGAACTGGGAATCAGATCCCATGCTTATTTCTAGGATAAATACTAGTTAGGCAGATAGATATTTTTTATTTGACGAAATAACTAACAATATTTAATAATAGCTAAGAATATTTCAATTATGTTTCGAAAACACAAGGTGCCATTTGAGTTTACTCATCAGGAATTCTATTATCTAGTTAGGTCGATGGTCAGTTAAGGAAAGGTGACTGTCTGGATTGGCAGTGAGGCAGGAAGGCAGGCAGCCAGGCAGGCAGGCAGGCAGGAGGGCAGGCAGTCTGCTAGGGCTATCAGCTTGCAACATTGTTGCTGCACACATTAGTTTACGTAACTAACTTTAGTTATTGTGCGTGTTGTGATTTCGCGCTTTTATGGTCCATTTAAGACTATGAGATGGAAATGTTGTGTCGGCGTTCCCAACAGATTTATCACCGGGCCCCTGATGTGAGAGAGAACCCTCTCAAGAGGCGCAGGAGGGGTAGAGTGAGAGGGCGGGTAGGAAGGTAGGTGCAACTGGCCAGAGCCTGTGTAAAGTTCATCGATTTCAGCCAACCCAAGCGATAAAAACTGTGCACAGTGATCAACAGAAGAATTTGCGAAAAGAACTCTCAACATTGTTGCCCGGCTCTGAGCAATTTTACTGTAAAACCCAAAACAACAAAACGACTGGCAACTAGCAAAAGGCAACAGCAAACAAACAAACAAACACAACACAACAACACACAACACACATCCTGAAACAGACACAGATCGCAGCTGCGAGATCGTAAAAATGTTTGACTGCGATTATATGGCGCTCTTGAGAGCGCCACTTTGTCAGAGTCTGTCTGTGGGTTCGCCTGATGTTGATGGACTGGTCTCGCAACGTAGTCGGGGGGCGTGGCAGGACTTGACCAGGAAGTGGGAAACGTGGAGGGGGGCACAGACCTGGGATACATAGTAGAAGTGTATTGTTTTGTCGCAATGCTTGCAGACAAACTAATTGGAAATGAAACAGCAGACAACACGAGGAAATGCCAGCTAAAATAAAAAATATATCAATACAAAATACACACACACACAAATACACACACACACACACTCACTCAATCGTATATGTATAATTTAGGTATAATTTATGGCGAGAGAGGTGAAAATATTTTCAATAGAAGGTGATTTAAATTTATTAAAGGAATGCTCAGCGACCAGCCACAGCACTAAATTAGAATAAGTCAAGAGTTGGACGGTGCTGAGGTGCAGGCAGGGGGGGAAACAGAGGCTCATAAAGACGCAAGCAAATTGAATCTGAGTGTATGTGTGTGTGTGTGTGTGTGTGATTCGGCGCACGCTTGCATGGCACAGATTGAGCATCAGAAATGGGACCATCATCAGCAACATCATCATCAGCACAAGATCCAATCCGAGCGTCATCTAAGGTATCGACAACGATGCGAAGAGAGCGCTCTCTTATCAGATCCAAAGTGCACAACATACTCCAACCAACTCATTTAAATCTCCAGCCGGAGTCAGAGCCCAAGAAACTTAACCAGTCCAATGCAATGGTGTACCCAACGCGCCGAGTTTGCCTTTTGTTAACACCATAATTTACATTGATTTATGTGCTTAGTTGACTCTGCATTTTTAATCGGTTAATTCTCGGACACTCACCGTCACCGTCACCGTTCCCAATCCCAATCCCATTCCACCCCTTTTTCCCCTCAACGGTTAACCGTCTCTGTATGTTTGTGTGTGTGTGTGTGCGCGGCTTCATTTGGTTATAATTAAAATGTCGATGTTATCATCCCAATTTGGACATATTGCCCATTACACACGAAATTTAAGCGATTTCTATGCGCTTATTTTGATCATTTGAATTTCGATTTTGTTTGCATTTGTTTAAACATTTCGTTTGTGGTGTTTATGTTGCTGTTTCAGTCTTTCTCACACAATCAATATTGATTAAATTAATATTTAATAACGTTTTTAAGAAGCTTTTGAGTGTTATATGTTTATTTATGCTCATTGGATGTGCTTTTTGTCGCTGTCACATTTATCTCCTTCCCCTCCATTCAAATTGGGTGTGTGTGTGTGTGTGTGTGTGTGTGTGTGTGAGTGTGTGTGTATCGCTGATTGCTGGAAAATTGTGTGTGTTTGAAATAGTTAATATATAAATATTGATTTTTATGCGCGTCTCCTGTTAACACCCGAATAATTGGTATACACAAATGGAATAACAATTTAAGTTATCTATAAAGGAAAAAAAGGTCGGTTTTGTCAGAAGTATAGCTAATTATTTAGTTATCAAAATTTATAGAAACAGGCAGAAGTTAAAAGAACTAAATTGCAGCTAGATATAAAGAGATACTTAAAATGAGTAGTTAAATTGCTTAAAAACAAAGACTTAAAAATTCATATATTTTTTTTATAGTTAAATCACTGATTTTTTAAACTAGCAATTTGTTAGTACTTTCGAAACACAATACTTGTGCAAGGCATAATGAATAATTTGATATTTAATGTTTAATATTTTATGATGGATAATTATTAGTATTTAAGAAAACAAACAACTTTCCATATTATTTTTTTTCAACATTTTATTATTGCGTCTCTTTTTTTTCGAAGAGACTTTTTTTGTTTGAGTTTGAGCCATCGCACATATTGATGATGACTTTAGTTCAATCAGTTAACGCTATATCAGAGTGTGTATCAATATCAGTTCAAACGCAACCGATTGCAATACATAAGTGCTTATATATACTGTAGTGTTGTAGTTGTAGTAGTAGTAGTAATAGTAGTAGTAATAGTAGTAGTAATAGTAGTAGTAATAGTAGTAGTAATAGTAGTAGTAATAGTAGTAGTAATACCTATATAGACATTGACAGTCACGCGGCACGAATAACTCGCACTTAATGAGCATACATGGCTAAGCTTAAGCCTAGAATAGGGCTAAGTTACAGATAAATATTGCATACGCTATAGCCTTAAATGGTGATGAGGTAAGCCGTCAGCTAGCGACCAACTTGGCCCGGCATTAAATAAATAAAATTCTAGTTTCGAGACAAGAGTGCTATTATAATAGTATTTAGTTAAAGTCGTATTTGCAGCTTAATAAAAAAAAAAAACTAAAAAAAAAAACACACACACACAAAAAAAAACAGAGTGAACAAAGTGGGGCAAGTAATGCGCCTCTTCTACCATATAGTGGCAAGTATTAGTTACAATTTGTGTTTAATTGTAGGCATGCACTCACAATACATACACATGGACAAGTTGCTGTTGCTGTTGCCGCAATTACAGCTTGCAGCACATACAACGTAATACAGCTCGCTGTTGCCGCGCTACACTCAGAAAAAAAAAATTGTTAGAAAATCGCTCAAAAAATTAATTTGTATTTAAATTTTATTCTTTTGTTTTTTTTTTTTTTTGAGGAAATACTTTCTATTTGCATTATAAATTTAATAAAAGTAGAAATCGAAAAAGACCATCTAATTAATTAATTAATAGTTTTTCTAAGTGTACGATCCGCAGCGAAGTGGGTGAGCAGCATTTTAACTTTGGTTTTCGATTTGTTGCTTTTTTTTCTATTTCGTTTTTTTTTTTATGCCTACAATGCCGCAGTGGCGACTGTCGCAGTCGCAGTTGCCGTTGCAGTCGCCGTCGCCGTTGCCGTTGCCGCGTCTCAAGTTACAGAGCGCAACACAAATGTCGACGCCCCCCAAAGCCCCCCCACCCCGCCCATTTGAGAGGGGACTCTGTTGCTGTCAATCACATGCGCGCACACAACTCAAGTTTTTAATTAGAAGCTACATAATAGTGGGAGCAGAGTGGCCCTACCGGTCATGCTTTAGGAGCTGCAACGTTGTCGTCGTCGTCGGTGCATCGGAGGATGACATGCGTCCCACCTTTGCCGCCACTGGCGACTCAGTTTCAGCATCCGAATCGTCGTGCACATTGATTTCCTCATCCGAATCTGATGAGGAGTTGTCCACATTCACAGTGCCACCACCACCAACCGACGCTGCACACTCTCCGGCGTAGTGGAGACGGGAGCGTTGCTCCTCCGCCACAGTCAGCGAGGCGGCGACGGCATATTGACGCGCCAGGCCCAGAGCAAAGGCTGCCGCAGAGGGCGAGCCCACCAGGCTGCGAAAGGCGCTGCGCTCCCCGCCCATCGAAAGTCCACTCGTCGGACTACCACAGACGCCACCCGACGTAGGCGAATGTTGCTGCTGCTGTTGTTGTTGTTGTTGTTGCTGTTGTTGTTGTTGCTGATGATAGTGGTTGAAGAGCTGCAGCGCTGCTGGATGCGTGGGCAAATGATGATGGTGTCCTGGTGGGCCCGGCGGGAGCGCATGCAGTGGATGCATCATAACGGAAGGCGGCGTTTGTGCCGCTGCTAATTGCGAATCCGCACAATGCACCGACGGATGAGCATGTGGGGTGGTTGGTGCCGATGCATTGCTGTGACTGCTGGGCGTAGGTGAACTGGTAACCGGTCCATCATTCGATTGCTGCGAGTGCAGCGGATTGGCGGGACTGGAACGCTGTCGCTTGAGCAGATTCATGCGCTGATGACGACGCCATTTCGCTCGTCGATTGGAGAACCAAACCTAAAGAGAAGGAATACAGATGGAAAGATTTAATTATTAGTTGAGTAACGATAACAGAGATGGTTAGGAAGGAGTTTGTTTCCAGAGATGGTAACCTCCGAAGGGGAATGGATTGTGGGGGAATAAGAAATAGGAGAAAATCTGAACCTACTTGAACACGTGCCTCGCTGAGGCTGGTGCGACTGGAGAGTCTCTCCCGTGTGCTCACACAGGGATAATGACTCTTGTCGAACTCCTTCTCCAGCTCCTCCAGCTGTTCGGGACTGAATGTGGTGCGATTGCGTCGAAACTTGGGCTCATCATCATCGTCCAGATAATCCGAATCGATTTGACGATTCTCATCCGTCGACTCCAGTGTTTCGTGGCTACCCGAACCTGGTGAGATTGCGCGATTCATTGCAGGAGCTCCGCTGCTCAGCAGATTTGCTGAGCTCAAGCTCAGACTGTTTGGATTGACGCTGCCAGCACTTGGGGGCAGATTAGCCAGCGTGGGCGCAGCCACTGACCAGAGAGCGGAGGGCGGCGGCGGCACTGGTGAGCCACCCGGCACATTGGCCGGATGCCAGGTAAAACTGCCGTAGGGATGCGGTGGCGGTGGATACAAACCATAGGCAGCAGTGCGTGCGAATTCTGTGGCCACCCGCTCAGCGGCGCGATTGCGCAGGATGCGATTAATGCTGCTCACCGAAGGCGCAGTTGCATTAGTGCAAACACCTGCAACGAGGAGGATGCGTAGAGAAGAGAGAGAGGGGATGGGGGATACAGATTAGAGATGCAGCTCAAAGGGCAGCCGCCGCCGTTGCTGCTGCTGATCAGTGATCAGTGAATCAGTGATCACAATATGCAGATTATCCGGCAATTACTCGCTTACCTTCGGAGATTAAACGCTCTCGTATCTCCCAGGCAAAGATCGTTGGATTCTCGCGCTTGTACTGCTCAATTTTGGAGACGACGGTTGGCGTGGCCACTTTTGGCTTGGAGCCACCAATTAGGCCAGGTGGTCGCAGCGAACCTATAAACAAAAGCAACAAATAATAATAATAATAAGACAATGATGCAATAATGACTTATGGATTATGTTCATCGCAAATGAGTGTGGGGATCAGCCCACAATCGTCATTTGCGCTTTCCGTTTCCAGTAGTGACGGCTTATCGCGCACAGTTAATAGCTTTATCAAGCAGCAAACATCAACAACAAGGAACACGGAACAGGGAGCAGGGAACAGGGAACAGGGAACACGAAGAAGCAGCAGGACGCACCCAAAGCGCAACCCTACAACCGAAGCATTCCTCCTCGGACTCGAACTCGAACTCGCAGTTTTTGTTGTTGTTGTTTTTTTTTTTTTGATTAATGAGCCACCTTCGGGCAGACCAAGTTCGAGTCGTTTATGCAATTTTAAGTGGCTAAATTACGCGCCAGGTAGGCATGCGGATCAGGAGTGTAGAAAAGGGAGCAGAAGCCGGGGCAGGGGCAGGGGCAGGATGTGAATTCGCGTGTGCTCCCTTCAAGGATAATAATATTAAACATAATTGTGTTTATCATTGAAATTGACAGGAACAAATCGCAAACAAAGTGGGTTATCTCAAATCTCTACACTCAGAACAAAATGTGACAAAGAATTGCAAAGCAAACTTTTTACATATTTATAAATAAAATAAATTTAAAACTTGGAAATTATTTTTCTCAATTTAAAACTTTTAACAAATTGTGATTCATTTTTTTCAGCAATTCTATTAAGGATTGTGTGTTTGCCACTTACCCAACAGTTTGGAGACAGCGCCCTGCTGTGTGAGCATGTGTTGGGCAATATCGTATCCCCGCAGACCCCCAAAGCGGGAGAACTCCAATAGTCTGTGCTGTGACATCAAAGCGCCGAGCGTACTGCCAGTTGCCGCTGCTGCTGCTGCCGCGGCGGCAGCTGTTGCCGCTGTTTGGCCAACATTATTGTTGGCAGCAGAACCGAAACCTGGCGGTATTTGCACAGTTGTTGGTGCTGTTGTTGTCATCGTTGGCGCTGCTGATGTTGGTGATGCCGACGCCGCTGCAATTGAAACGAATTGAATGATAATTGGCCATTGTTAGCATTATTGTTGTTGTTCTTGTTGTTCTTGTTGTTGTTGTTGTTGTTGCTGGTGTGGTTGCTGTTGCTGTTGTTGCCTCTGCTGTCAGCCACAATGGTTAATTATGATAAATTAACGGTTAATTGTGTTGACGTTGACTAAACTGAGCTAAAAAAGCCGCCAAATGACTGATGACAGCAAAAGTTTCGATTGTTGTCAAAGTAACAACAACATCAAAAGTAACATACACAGCAGCAACATCCACAGCAGCAACATTCACAGCAGCAACATCCACAGCAGCAATATCCCCAGCAGTAATGGCGCTGCTCAATTGTCACAATACTCGTTTTTGTGGTTTTTAAAAACTAATGCTTAGCAAATTTAACATTTTCGGGCATAATTTAGCGCTATAAAAAAAAAAAACAAATTAAAATTAAAATATTTAATCAGCCGCCAGCCGATGTTGGATGATTCCATTGTTTAACTTTTTTAGAATGTGCCCACATTAACTTATTATATGTGAGCAGACGTATTAATATTTATTGTTTCTTTTTTTTTTAAACACATTTATACATACCCTCCCACATGCCCCTTACATAGTCCCTTCTGTTGCCAGTGCTTTTCAAATGGTATTTCCCTCCACTTGTCAATTAGCAGTAAATACAATTTTTTTTTTCTGTTTTGAATTTACTCTTGTTATTGATAAATGTGCAAGTCTATTGTATTTGCCTTAAGCAACCTGATCAATTCTTACAATCCAAAATTGTTGAACATTTATTAAAGTGGCTGCAAAATTTGTTCAACTGATGAGTTATTCAATGCCATATTTTGTTCGATTCGAGAGTGAAACTACTTACAAAATGGAAGTACTCTAAAAATATAAAATCAAATTTTTCTAGTTTAATTCAACTTAAATTGTGATTATTATGAATAGTTCTGAATCTTTCACTTATAGCTACTACAGGAAAACCCCATATTTGCAATTAAATATTTCTCAACTGATGTTTTCACTTTGTAATCTATATCTACATTTTCTAGTTATAATATCTATAAGCCATAGATCAATTTACCTAATCCTAATTAAATTTGCTTTGCACTTCAACACTATTTTTTTTAAGCAACTAAATTATGCAAGGTAGAAATTATGCAAAGTGCCGTCGGCAATTGTGGCTCAAATATACGTTGGGCAAGTTGAAGGGTTAAAGTCAAACTCTTACCACTGGCCGCGTGCGGTGGCAGCGATGGCAGACGTTGCGGATGTGGCTCCATTTTCCAGTGTGCGGTCGCGATGCCAGAACCTGCAGCAGTAAGCGAGCCAAAGTCACGGTTCAAGCTCGGCTCAATCAACATGTCAGTGGCGTTTTTTGGCAACTATCTGCTGTCGAATCGATTCGTTGAGCTTGATTCCAATTCAGAGTTTTCACAAGCACACACACGCATACACACACACACACACACACACACACACACAGGCACTAAGTGGCACAGTCAACGTTTGATTTTGGGGAAGCAGTCGCGTAGTTGTTGCACATACAAATCACACTTGGTAGCAAACGGAAATGCAATGCGGCCAATTAAATTCATAACGTGCCACTTCTCACTGCACCCGCGCACATATTGCCCAACCGAAAGAATGATGGGTTTTCAAATTGCTTGTTGTTGTTGTTGTTGTCGCTGTCGCTGATACGTTTATTATCTCGACGTTGTTCCGTTTGAACGTTGTTCACGTGAAAGCCGCTCTCAGCACACTGAGTGGCAGCCGCAAGTGGCTTGAATTTCACCTGAAACCTGGACTGTGGCCAACCACTCCACTCATTTGTGCTTTTCACTCAAACGTTTTGAGTGCTTTCGACCGGTTTTTTTTAACATCGGCGCACATTCATAATGGCGGCCATTCTCACATGAGCAGCAAGCGCGCGAAAGGGATGGCAATATGGTCTATGCTCAATATTGGCGCACACAATTCAAAAACACACAGAGCAACAGCAATTACATCCCGCTCCCCCTCACGACAATAGTAGTAGCAGCAGCAGCAGCAGCAGCCGCAGCAACAACAACAATAACAACAACTGGACGCGCCAAGTGGGCAGTGGCCAACGCGCTCATGACTGCGTCCAAGCGTATAAACAACAGCCAGCCAGTCGGCCTCAGGAAAAGGAAGGAAGAAGCAGCTGTCTGTCTATCTGTCTGAGAATCTGAGTGTCTCTCTGAGTGTGTGTAAGAAAAAAGGGAAGTGCAAGTGTATTTATGAAAATAAATTGAACTAAAGTACTGTTATGATGGTCAATTTTGTCATTGAATCGAGAATACATATTCCGGACGACTTTCAGTTTTTTATAATAGAATTAGAAAAAATATAAACTAATATAAGTTTAACAAATTTTTGTATTTTTTAATTTATATATAATTTATATATATATATAAATTTATTGCAAATGTTAAATCATGCTTACGAAATTATCTTGGTGTTGATATATTTGATTTGATGTTTCCATTTCTATTGGGTTTCTTAAATTTGCAAAATATTTTTGCAAAGTAAATTCCGAAGTTTATTAATATTTTTATTAATTAATATCTTATACCATATGCAAGCATAATTTATTTTGTCTCATTGAATTAATTCAAAATTTTATTATTTTGACATAATATTGAAGGAATCTCAACATTTACTCAACGGAAAACAAAATTCAAAATTATAATAAAATGCATATATGCATAAAAATGCTGCTTAGTTATCAAATTATTTGTTATGACACTTAAACTTATCAAAAAAATGTTATCCATGTCTTCAAACTCAATTAACTTAATCGAAACTAAACATTTTTGAATGTGGCTTATATTCATATGAATTTAGCAGCTACACATTAATGCTTAATATTTTAATGCAATTATTTTGTCATAATTACAATTATTATATTCATCGATTATGAAACACAGGAAATTGCTCCGGCTGCGTGCCCGTATTTAACACATCTTCCTGTAACATAAATATTAACCCGTTTCATCCAATCATTCATGAATTGCAAGATTGAAAATACATATATTTATGCAGAGTCCAAAGTGTGCGGAGATTTGTGGACTGTCTTTGGATTTTGTGGTGTGCGTGTTGAATGATTGATGTGTTGCTTGGTTAAGGCGACTCAAAGCTGAATCGAAACTGCAACTAAGCTACACATGGCGTGATTAAAGCACCACACAGAATACCATAGAATTTTCCTGATACGGATAATGGGGGCCATCGGGGGGGAGCAACAGCGGTGATGGTTACACAGAAGTCAAATTGCATTCGATGCCTGCTTGAATTGCGTAGCTGCAGGCGAATAAATCCAACTCCGAGAAGCAATTACCAGTTGCTCTTTCATTGATTGATAGAACATAAATTTCGCCGAGTTTGTAGGAAGTTTATGCTGCAGTTTGTACACAATACCACTACCATAATATTTCAGTAACGGTTCTGATATTTATTTATAAACAAGTAAGAGTGCTCCCAGTAAAGTTTCTCTGAGATCATACAGACTGTTGGATGGAGAGAGAGGAACGCTGTTCCTGTTCCTTCCTACTTCTGATTGTTACCAAGCTCTGCACCGTTTACAGTTAATAACAAGCCAAACATTTTTGTAGTAAATGTGCATAAACTGCAGCTTACATACTTACATCAAAATTGTGAAAGGCAAATCATGAATGAACGAATGAAAGCTGAACGATGACGCTCGAGTGCTTTTATGCCAGAGATCCAGAGCAAACGCAAACAATCGAACAGGAATAATTTACTATGTAAATAAGACGTGAACTGGAGGAGTTGGAGTTGAAGTCGGAGTTGGAGTTGGAGTCGGAGTCGGAGTCGTAGTCGGTGTTGGGTCTTGAGAGTAGCGTGCGCCCTCGCGCCATCGAGTGCCACTTCAACAATCAAGCATTCACACAAAGCAGATGGTTCGCAGCGAGCTGGCCGCAAGCGACCACCTCAAACGAAAATTTAATTTACTTTTGGCCTGTCATCACGGCGCAATCGCAATTCCCCAGACTGCTGCTGACTTGCCTGAATGTGATATATCTATATATATATATATATATATATATATATATATGCATATGCACAACGAACACTCGCTTTATTGAGTGTTTGTTTACCTAATTCGATTACCGCGATCGCGTCCGTTCGCCATAATCCACAAAACACTTGACCATTTGGGTGGCACACACACATCATAAATGAACACACACACACACACACAAACATTTCAATAACTTCGTACCATTGGGGAGTAATAAGGTTGCTGCCTTAATTCAAGCGCTTGAAAGACTCTTATAAATAAATACAATTAAAATCGAGGAAACGCACACCAGCTGTGCAATCTGACAAATCAATTCGTAATGACTTTTGAGCTTTCAAATCAATTACAATTTTTTTCAAGGTGTTCTTAAGAGATTGATTGTATGATGAAAGTTCAACTTATTCTTAACATGCCTTTTTTAAGCACATCACAATATAATCAATATCAATTACTTTTTGAACTTAGAAGTGAGTAATTGATTTGGTTGTGTATTATATACAAATGAACTGATATTAAGTACTATCACAATAGTTATTAATATTAATTTGGGTATATATTAAGCACATTACGTTTTCTAGCTTAACAGAATACAGAATACTAAAACAGACGTTTAATTTCACCTCTCCTGTATTTTCGTAGAATATTAATTTTTACACCTGTTTGATTACTTTTAAATAAAAATATATTTTGGCGGTAAGCTACATATGAATTTTCTGCCTCTTCCTTAGTTAAGAAACTGAACGAAACTGCCATCGATATATCGATAAGCCGAAAACAAATATCGTAAGCATTTCGCGTCAACATCGTATTAAACATACAATTATCGATGACAATACACTACATTAGAGACAGCCCAAAAATTGCTACATATTTTGTTTTGCTGAAAAATTAAGAATATATAATGCGCACCGTGCTTTTGAGCAAAAATGATGAGCTCTATTTGGAAAAGTGCGCACAGGAGCACAGTGTCTCCTATGGCGTCATCGTTGGTCACGTAAGTAACAAGTATGCTCCTTTGACCAGCCACCCGCCACGTAGGTTTATTTTCTTAACGATTGCAATTGCAATTGCAGCAAGCCGATATAACCAAGAGCATCGTTGTCCACTTGGCCCGCAACAATGAGGAGGATGCCGATCTGGAAGGCCTAAATGATGTAAAGTTAACGATCAGCGACATCAAATCGCAATCGTTGGCCTCCCATTGGCTGAGTGCGAGTAAAATGTGCCCCGCCTCTTTTGACGTCATTGGTGAGTTCACTGTGCACATTAACCTAACACCAATACAACCCAGACTTTTATTCGTAGGTATTTTTATTGCTTCTGAGCGTCTTGAGATGGGCAACGAGCAGAGCGATGAATTTAAGAATGCCAAGAAACTCTTCTCCGATGTCCACGAGTAATTATCCCATAAGTAAAATCTCAATGGGAAACCATATTTTCATCTTCATTTGCAGCTTATTGCTGAAGAGCAATAGCACCTTTGGCATCTACACCACAGACATGGCCCAAACGGAATATGTGTTTCTGGCCTACTCGCTGGCCGATAAAAAAGTGGTGTGCAAAAACTATGTTCATGGAAAGTAAGTGAAAATCTAGATGCACTTGTTGACTATTTAAAAGTTAGGAAAATGCCACAGAAAACTGAATCACTGTATCTTTATCTTTATACCGATTATCTTGCTTAAAACTAGACATTGCAAAAAAACGTATTTTACGGCAAACATTAAATGCATCATATGGTAAATAACATTAAGTACTTTACACCTATTGAATGTTTTTTATGACGCCCATTAGGGCGTATATATATATTTATTCGTAACTAAATATGTACTTCATTTTTGTAGCTGTTTTTTATGGATTGCATTTTGCGTGTTTCGGTTTATAGATACATTTTTTTTAAAACCATCTGTAGAGCTTTGGTCATTCAAATTATTTTACTATATATGCTTATAATTTATTAATCCCATTTTACCCTTATCCCTGACAGCGGTGGCACTTTTTCCAACATGGACCATCGCATCGTGGAGAAGCCGTTCGAATGGGTCCAACTTGAGAGCCGTTACGACTTGGATGATATCATACCCATAGTGAATACCACAAGACGCATTAACATTGAAGAGCAATTCCAAAATATAATATTCACGGTGCGCAAATACCTCATTGCCAGCGAGGTATTTCTGCAGAACGAAGTTGTGGAGGACACAATTGACTTGCAGGCGTATATAAAGAAGAAAAAGCCACATGATGACAAGCTCATGACAAAATCGGCCAGCACCGGTGCAGCGACTGCCAGCTCAGCTGGGGCTGCATCCGCACTGCATCTCATGTCCACCCATGACAGTTCCTCCAGGGGCGGTGTGATTCGTGCCAGCATTGTGATGCCGGTCAAGTGTCAACTGAACAGTCCGAAAGACGTCAAAGTGCATGAATATAACGGCACTCTACGCATGAGCGGAATAATCTGCTCTCGAATTTACTGCAACTCAAGGAACAGCATTGCAGACGTAAAGCGTTTCCTACGCGACGACGTTCTGCGTTCGCTTGTCACACGAATCCAGGTGTATTGCGATGGCCTCACCGATCCGCATATCACCAGCGAGGCGGTCTACATAAGCGAACCACCGCGCCGTGTCTTCTTCAATATTCCAGTCGATGCTGGCAACAAAGCGTCAGCGAATATAGTTCAGTTCTCGGAGTATCTGTTCCGCGGCGAAGCACCCACTGTCGCTGTGGCCCAGGCCAAGCAAGTGCTCGACGTTGAGCTCGATCCTGAGGCGATTATCTTGGACGCCGAAGGTCTACCCGAAGATGGCCACTTCAGAAAAATGCAACGAGAAACAGAGAATTCAGATGACAATCATAAATTAGGCAGCTCGATGCCAAAGCATGAACTGTCCCGCAATCTATACTTGGTCGGATTTGCATTTGCTCTTTTGGTGCTGCTTGCCTCGCTGATTCTGCATCATGCGATGACTGGATAGTATCCAACAGCTGCTCGATTATTGGTTGTTTACTCGACTAACCATCATAAACACACACACACACACATGCACATGCATACACACTCACACTCACTATACGCAACCTAATCCATTAACAATGTGATGGCTTTTTTGATATACATATATATATATATATATATATATATATATAATAAACAAAAGGTGTACTCGTAATTGTAGTTGATGATGTGTAAAAATGACCCGTTGAATAGTTATATTATTAAAGCCTTGACGGGCAGCATTTAATACTTATGTAATAAACTAAAGTAAACCAAATCCAATATGTATTTAATACTATTATAAAGGGTGCGAAATATATCTTATTCTGAAAGAGATTGTCCAAAAATTTGTATTTATCAGCCTAAAAGAATTCTTTTTATTTAATCATCCTGAAAGTAGGCATTATTTTTTATTGACTTTCAGAAAACCTGAAAATTTATTTATTTTTTGTTATTGGCATGATATATTAATAATAAAAAAAATATCCTTAGATTTAATATTTTCAATTGATTGCTTTCCATTTATTAAGACAAGTTTTTCCATCTGTTATATACATTTTTGCACTGATTTCTGTAGAGGTAAAATCTTAAGTATATAAATAAGCTTAGCTTATAAACAAGATATGCCATTTTGCAATAAGTAAATAAATAATTTATATTTAGCCAAAGAAGTGAAACATAAATAAATCGTAATTAATATGTACATTAGGGAGTACTTATTTTTAGTAAGGATGAGTTTGCCCGGAATTGGGATTAAAACTAAATAAGTATCTCACAGCCTCTGAAACATAACGACCTAAAATGCTAAACTATATCTATTATAACTTCGAATTGGGCAAACCAATGGGCATCGGCGGCAAGGTATATCTAGGATATCTACAAGTGTATCTCATCCTCTAGTGAAATTTGCAGTTGCCATTGCAGTTGACCACCGACCAGACCCAGTCGACATAGTTGGGCACCCTGGCATAGATGCCAAATTTATTGCGTTTTCCACAACCATCGCCAAAGGAAGTGATACCGAATATGGTCCAAGGATGATTAGCTTTGGTGGTATCGCGACATAGCAACGGACCACCCGAATCCCCTGCGCAGGTATCGATGCTTCCTCGACTGTGTCCAGCGCAGAACATGTTCTACAATTAACAAAACATTTTTATAATATTATATTCTCCAAAGTATAAAAGTCAAATTTCAGACGCACCTTTGTAATTGTATAGTTTTGGTAGACATCGCTGCAGATGCTCATTGGTATGATGGGCACGTCTGCTTGCTGAAGCACACTGGCTCCGAACACATCCCGGTTTCGTCTCTTGCCCCAGCCTAGAATTTTACAGTTCACGTTTTCGGGCAGTGGCTGATAGGGACGCGGCAGGCAGGAGTAGTCAATCCAGCGGTTTGCATTCATCATCTTGGGCAGCCTTAAGTGAATGTGAGAATAAGTTAGAAAATTATCGGATTACAGAAGCTATCAAAATGGACCTACCTCAATAGGGCGACATCACTGTCAACCGTTCGCTTATCGAAATTGGGATGCTTGTAGCTCTTGAGGACTCGCAGCTGCACCTCGGTTTCATCCACATAGTCCAGATTGTGCTCGCCAAAGCGAACGTAGAGCACCTTCCTCACACAGTGGGCTGCCGTAAGCACCCAGAGCGGAGCAATCAGTGTTCCACCGCAAAATGCCTCCTTGAAGCGATTGATGATTGCCACCTGCCAGGGCCAATCGCCTTTCCGCGCCGGCTTGCCACCAATTATCTTGAGCATGTTGTACATGTTATTGCTGCGGTGTCTTTTACTCACCAGGCCACACTGTAGCTTGAGTTGCGAATACTCAGCTCCACGGTAGCCCTTTCCACTCATGATGACGTTCAGATCGTTCTTGCTTAGCGGTGCCTCGGTGTACATGCGTCTCATTGCTGTAGCCGTACCGGGCACAGGTCCAGCGACCATACCGGTCATTGGTCTCGACTCATAGGCGGGCATCTTCTGAACCCTCGTCTGCAGCCACTGCTGACAGAAACTGCCCTCGGTGTAGCAATAAGCGATCTCCCGGAGCACCTCACGTCCACACTTTCTAAAAATGAGGCATTTTCTGTAAAAAAGAAAGAAATATTTAAATCCCGATCCTATTGCCAATCTATGCTGACTCACTTAAATCTCCTAGTGGTGCACTTTGGCGAACACTTCCTCCAGCGGCTCCACTTGGAGTAGAGACGCCTATACCTCGGTTGCATCCCTTCCGGTGTGTTGCGCTCCTTGTTCACGCTGCTATTCCGACTATCCACATACTCTTCCGAGTCGCCGTATTGATTCTGATCTGCCTCTAAATCGAAATCCTCATACTGAAATATGTCGCCATCCAGGCCATCGTTTTCACTACTGCCCAGACTGCGCTGCTGGTGGCTAAAGGATTTGCGCTCGAAGTAGTCTTCGAAATCGTCATCAATGTGATCAAAATTGTGCTTTTCCCTATTTTTGTGTCTCGAGTTGTGCCCCGAATGGTGCCTGGAGTTGTAATTTGATTTGTGCCCCGAGCTGTGCCACGAACTGTGCTTCGGTCTTTGGTGCAGCCTATGTTGCTTTAGCACAAAGAAGTCATCTTCCTGTTGCTTGAAGGGAGGCTCCTCTTCGTCTTCCTCGTCCTCTTCGTCATCTGGATCAGATTCATTGGGGGGCCAGTGTGAAGAAGGCGGTCTTCTATGCACCACCTCAACAGAGTCTGCAGGCAGATGAGGGTAAACTTCAGTGGGTTGAGGCGGCATAGGGGATTGTGGTCGGGGCTGTGGATGCACAGATTGTTCGGGTTGCAAGGGTGGCCCACTTGCCGCTGCAGCTGCTGCATTTATGACAATCGACGGCAAATTCTGACTGGGAATGTGAATTGGATGGGAATTGTTGTGCTGGAAATTGCTTGCAACCTGATGCCACTTGATGGCTGGATGACAACTGCAAAAGGCATCCAATAAATATAAAAAAAAAACAATAATTACATTTTGGCTTTCCCACTTACTGCGAACACTTTCGCTGCTCGATGTGCTTGGTGTGTCCACATTTTCGCTTTGCTCTGCAGAAGCGCTCGCGTCGCCTAATGCAATCCTCATCGCAAGTGGTCCACTGTGTCCAGCGGCTGAAGGGCTGCTGATGATGGATCGCACGCCGGCGGCCACTCCATCTCTGGCGTGCATGCGGCATATGGACTCGATGCACTCGCTCGCCCTGGTGCCAGTGTGAGCCATAATACCCGGGGGGACCCAAAACATCGCGAAACTCTGCGCGCAAATGGTGCTTTGCCTCTTGAACTCTGCCACACTGTTTTTTAGAGATTAAAGATATACATTTTCGCTAAAGATTAGAAAGCTTCAATTATAAATGCATTTTAAAATTGCAAATAAATCCAAAACTTAATTGTTTACATTTATCTTAGACAGCGGAATTATAGCTTTAATGCGTTGAAAACATTTCAAATAACCAAACATAATTGCTAGAAAATAAATGACCATAAAATTCCCTGCCCCTTTTCCCAAATGGAGTATGTAAATTCTCGAAAGTGTTGTATATCTGCTCAAAAAGATGGCATGCATCTTTTTTCTCTACGTGGATGTAGGAAATCCCATTGATGCGCTCCGACAAACAATGCATTAGAAATGCATCACAGCACTGCCAAGATGGAAGAGACGCGCCAAACACTCAATTTCTGCGCCAACACAGACTTATCACTGTGGATAAATGTCGACTGTGTATCGGTTGCCGAAGGGGGCTGCAAGATCATTTCAGATGTCATTGCTCTCGTCTGCCTCTCTCTCTCTCTCTCTCGCTCACTCTTGGCATCGAATGGGCGGACGCAGTTATGTTTCCAGCTCGAAGTTTGCTGTTGTTGTTGCTGTTGTTATTGTTGTTGTTGCTGCTGCCAGTCTCACATTGCTAAAAATAACATAAATTTACTTCTGCCGGCCGAAACGGCACCAGGCAAATGTGCCAGTATCCCTTCTTCCTGTCTCGTTTTCCTATCGAAAATAGGTTTCGACGCCGACGCCGATGCCGATGCCGATGCCGACGCCGATGCAGACGCCAACGTCGCAATTGGCTCAGCGGCTCCTTCTGCGGTAGATCGCCAATGGAATCAGCTCGAGTGTGACATGTACAAGTCCACATAACTAATATATACATGTGTCTTTTGATTTGGCAAAGAACTTCGCCAATTCAGTGAGTGCACTTCAAGGGTAAAAACAATTTCCTGTTCCAAGTTTATCCATATAGAAAAATATACTTTGGCAGCCCAAAAATAAATTTTTAAATGCTTTCAAGATTTCTAACAGAGCAACAACTTTTCTGTATAATATATGAAGAAATGTAATAATAACAAACTCAACCAATTTGCATGCCTAATTAATTTATGAGCAGAAATTGGCATGGCAAAAACTATATATGCAAAAAGTTTGTTCCATTAAATAATTTAGATAAGCATATTAAATGTCATCGGGCTTATATCAGCTGCCATGTCTCAATTAAGACTTTTGATTAACAAATGCAAATAATATGCAATAAGTGTTACGTAAAAACGAGCAATATTATTTTCATATGTCGCTAAACTAGATCTATTTTTGATAGTTGTTGATTTGAAACGCAATTTAAAGATCACTTCAGAGTTGCCAAACCTGACCAATTTTGGTTAATTTAACTGGGGTTAACTGTAACACTCAGTCATGCGGAAATACAAACTGCACAAGGGCATTTTTACCGTTACGTTGCCGGGGTCACATACACATATATGTAGTGTATATAATGTATAATGTATACTTAATTTGGGTAACAGATAATTGATGCAAAGCTTATACAAATTTGTAAATTGTTCACAGTTGCCAATCGTCAAATTGTCGAGTGAATTGTTTTCGATTGACATCATGGATACCCGTCATGTGTCAAGTGGGTGAAGTCAAACCAATTTTTATGCGCTTCAGCGATTAACTAACCATTAAACTCACCTGACTTTGGGACAGCAGTTGGAAGAGTGCCAGCCATTTGAGGAACTCGCAAATTAAATGCATCTTTGATAAAACGTTGTGGCAAGATAAATCGACACCAAGATTCCAAAAGAAAAATCTAAAAGGATCATAAGAAAATAAAAATGAGAATTTAATATACCTCTCTGTATTTTCTTTTAATTAAATTACAGTACACATTAAGGCAGACAATTAATTTAGCACAAGTGAACACATTTGATGAGTCAACAATATTATTTAGAGGCAATTAAGTTGTTTAATTTAGCCAAACTAATCGGCTCATTTGCGTTAAAGTACAATCAGTGCCATTGCCATCTCTTTTGACTACGCACAATTCATCAATTTTCGAATCCGTTTCTGAGTTATGTTTTTATTTTATATCTTTTTTAGAGCAGTCTGACGCAGTCGTTGCTCCCAGGGCTATCGTAACTACAAAGCAAATATTTGAACTTTTATGAGACCTTTAAATAATACAAGCCAGCAGCCAGAGAAATAAGTGAAATTAATTAGCAACATGTTCATCATCAACATCATCATCAACATCATCATCATCATCTGTGTACAAGTAATTAAATACAGACGAGCAAAAATTAAAAACATACAGTTGAAATATTTTTTTAAAAATACAACAAAATCTTCTTGCTTTGATCAACGAGTTACAGTTCAGACTGGACCTGATCACAAAGATTGCTATTAAAAACAGCTTTTTCTGTTACATTGTGGAATTTAAAGTGCCAACAGAAGCACACGTTGGTAAATGCCAAAAGAAACAATTTATATTCCTTCTGTTTTTTTTTTAAATTTATTTATTTTTTTTTTTTTGTTATAATAAGCAAGTACAATCGATCTTACGTCAATGCTGTATGCTGAGTACACTGAATGCCTAACAAATTCCGAGGGCCATACTCAATCACACATGCACATGCAGTCAGTCAGTCGATCGCATTGGAATACTCGATCTCACTTGGTAACTCGCATATATGGTCACGGGTTGGTTGGCCCTTTATATGGACGCACGTGTTTACAAATGGGCTTTGGAGGGACACCAAGGCAAGCTGAAACAATCGTGGATCGCTTTAAAGTTTAGTACTTTGCAGTTCTCGGTTTTCCATTACCCGTACTACGTATAATGGCCATTAAATCGATGAACGGCCCCCATTCATATGTCAACAGTTTGGCGTTAATGCAATCGCTTATATACAACTAGATAGATAGTGTGGCATAAGCGCAATAATTGATTTCAGTTGAACAATTGAAATATGGGAGTGTAACGCATAGCAAATTCCATTAACTTGACTCTACCATTTATAATGTTTTATAAAAAGATCGATTTCCTAATTTCGATTCAATGATAATGCAAATGTGGCTGTCGCAAAATTTTGCACAATTTATCAAATCAAAATGAACTCAAAGCTTAACTTTTGTATGATTTTTGTTGCTTGCAAAATAAAGCAAACTATTTGCATATTTTGTTGATGAAAGTGTACAAATAATTAATTAAGAAATCTTTACAGTAAATTGTATATGTATGCATACCAATAAATTAAGAACTATATAGAAGAAATTTATATTATGGGTTTCTTGAATTTTTTATTTTTTCCATGAATGTAATCAATGCGAAATGAAATCCATAAAATTGAGGGTTAAACTGTATGTCAATTTTCTATTTGCTGTTTTTAAGAAATTTGTGAGTACCGGGAATTCACAAGTTCACCATTTGAATTACCCACCGGTGGCCTTAGCATATGTGGCTTATCTGTCAGCGCGCTGATCTCATAATATGCACCGGGCAACCTAATAACGAAACGTTGGTTAACTGCCGCTCTGGAATATAATTTAGCATTATCAGAAAAACAAAACACTAGAAAATATTCTTAAGCACCTGATGAAATACGCATTTCTATGTGTTTGTGTTTATATACACAGATATGTACATAGAAGACGACGCTTCTTAATTTAGAACGCAGCGCGATCGCAAATCACCCACAGCAGCAGCAGCAGCAGCAGCAGCGACAGCAGCAACAGCAGCAGCAACAGCGACAGCAGCAGCAGCAGCAACAGCAGCAGCAGCAGCGACAGCAGCAGCAGCAGCAGCAGCAGCAGCAGTCAGTTTACGGATGCTCTGCCGTTGCCGTCATGTAAACAAACCGTTCGTCATAAATTGGAAACGGTATTGTTTACCCCTTGCTTATACACCCCCCCGTAGACTTAGTGGGATTAAAATGTTACGGGTTTTTTGCTTGACATTATAATTGATAAGCATTTGACAAATTCCATGGGACAAGTCACTTGACTGCTGCTGATTGTTTTGCAGACAACTGAAAAACAATTGTTATGCTTCTTATGTGGCTCTCTTGGAGGGTATGCTAAACCAGTGGTATTTAAATTTAGCCATAAACCAGTTAACCAAGCTTGCCCAAACTTATAAGCACATAAATATCGCTTTGTTAATGGAAAACATCAAGCAATTAAGTTGCTTATTTATTATGGATATGATAATTTATACTCTTCAAGTCTTTATAGGGTAACTGCCAGTCGTATATGCTACACACAAAAGCACTTACTTGAATGAGCACTCATGAATGAAAATTTACGCAAAACGAAAATAATGAAAAAAAAAAAAAAACGGTAGCAACGTGTTAGTTAAACGCTCGATAGTCATCCGATTGGTAGCACCACCTGCTGCTGCTGCTGCTGCTGCTGCCACAACTAGCCGCAAAGTCTGGCAAAGCCAAAACAGCTCGACGACGAGTGGGTGAGGTTTGAAGAGTGGGAGAAGGAGACGTAGAGGAAGAGGGAGAGTGCAGGCCACTTGTCTTTGGGCCAGTTCAACGAAATGCAATTTTAATGACGCTTACAAAAAATCGAAAAGCGAATCGCCGCTACTTTGTCTGTCTGTCTGTCTATCTGTCTGCTGTATTTTTTTTTTAGCATGTGGGGGTTTGTTGTTGTTTATGTCTCGAGTGGGCAGCGTCACTGATCGTGGGCAGTTCTCGTCTTACTATACAAGTTAACGCAAATATACTTATATATATATATACAGCTATATATATATACATGTGTATGTACCTGCTACTTATGTACAGATAGGTAGTCCGCAACGGAAGTTGAAAAATGTCAAGATGCGTCTGGGACTCAAGATTATTTATTAGTTGCTGTGTGTGTTATTTTTTTTTTATAAAAATAAAGGCCAATTTTTGATTCGATTTCTGTTGTAATAATTCACAATTCTAAGTAAATATGTGTATGTGTATGTATGTAAATATATTTAACGGATGTTGTTAGCCATAAATCATCATTCGCTCCGCGCTGCAATCGCAAAGAAGCTTCAATCGCGGCGCCAGCCCTCCCAAAACACCCCCCTTAGATGACATATTTATAACACATGCAAACATTTACTGCATTTTATATAAAATTTATGTGCATCTCTGTCTACAGTGATCGCTCTCTCATTGGAGTTTGAGGAAAATATGATGTTTCAATAAACTATAGTTTCATATATTATTTGCTTTTTAAGTTCAGCGTTTTAATAGTCAGTAAATATCAATTTTATGTTGTTTTTTATTTTTAATTTACGACATTTAGAATTTATATTTTTTGCGAATCTAAAATTGAAAACTAAAATTTTATAATTTATTAGATTTTAAACTTCATAATTATAAAATGTTAAATTTATTATTTAATTTATTTAAATTTAAAGATATAAATTTGATTTTTATCCACTTTTAATTGTCACCTTTTGCTTGTCATTTCCAATAATAAATTTTTGGAAAATTGCCATTTACCGAAATGTTTGTATATTCATTGATTATTTTGGGAATCTAAGTCGCATCTGTAACGGAAGTATTGCAATTTGGAGCGATCACTGTATCTGCATATTATTTTCATGAATGAAACTGTTGTTGCCTTCATAACTGATGCCTTGCCGTTGCTTCCAGCTGCACTTGGAACATGTGGCACATACGCATATATATATACATAAATAGCATATATATTTGTAAATATTAACTGAACGATGTGTATTATGCACACAAATGAGCCAACTCAATGAAATCGAATGACGACATCTATTTGAGGCCGCATCATTATTGGCTATGTTTGTTCATTGTAGCTGCGTTTTTTTTATCGCATTTCAATTGAACAATTTCGAGTGCGAGTATTCGGTTAATGATTTATTTTTATTGTTGTTATTTGCATGTTAACTGAATGAGAGGCACCTATCAATTAGAGGCTAAGGCTGCCGGTTACCTGCTGAAGTATCTATCAAATACAGGGTGGCCAAAGGCGCACAAAATATTTGATTTCGATTTGATTTCCGCTAATACGACGACGAATAAAATGTTGTAAAGTTTTTTGCACTTTTCGCTCAGGTTCTTTTTAGCACATTGAAAAGTGACTTTTCAAATATGTTTTCGTAAATTTTATTTTTACATTGGAAGAACTGAATCTCAATATTCATATATAGACCGACAACTCGCAGCTTCGGAGTCTTGCGCTGTCTCGAAGACGACGACGACAAACACACACACTCGCACACACACACGCACACGCACCGACCAAAAAAAAACACATCCGATCGCAACGCTGTCTCCTCGAGAACTGAACGCCAACGTCGACCGCTTCGAACCCAGCAAACAGCAAACAAAATGTACAAAAACGTTGCGTTCGATGCTGCTGGCAGCGACACACTAATACACTAACACACCAATACAAACACACTCGCACAGTGGGCCGCAAACAGTGGTGCGTTGAGTCGCGTCGCATCGTTTGGGAATACTGCGCAAAAAGTGTGAAAACCCCTAACCGTAAAATGACCAACAGATTCAGTCGGCGCTCGACCTGGTTCAGATGCCAGTCCCTAAATATGGCCATGGTCATAAACCAGCGCTTAACGGAGAATCCAAATCCAACACATAAGAGTTAATAAATACGATGAGCATATAAATTTAATGATACACTCAACACACAAATCTGACATAGAACTTAGAAAAATAAAAATTATCGAAACTTAACTTATATTTTAAAGTTTATCAAAAATCAGAACATCTAATAAATAATAAAAAATATCTGAATTTTAGATACTTCCTAATGTTTAGCAAAAAAAAAAATATAATTTTTTAAATTTAAACAAAATTTTCTAAATATTTAATTTATACATTTCTGAAATATTTATTTATATTCCAACTTTTAAGAAACATAATTTTATTTTATTATTATTATTATCATTTATAAAAATAACACAAATATATAAATATTTTTTATAAATGCAATAGCATATTTTTTCTCTGAGTGTATCAGTAGGGAAAATGTAACTTTAATTTTGGTACTAGACATTGGTTTAGAAATCAATGGCTTGAAATCTTGCTGAGAATTAATGATAGCAATGCCAGGTGCTCACACGCTCATTGACTGGCGAATCTCTTAACAGACGCAGCTGCTCCAGGCCCGATTCGGAGCCATCGCCGCCGATTAAAACGGTGCCCAGCACAAGTTTCTTGCCCATTTTCAGTTTAGTTGCCAACGTTGTGCGAATCACCATATTCTCCAGCTGATCCAAGCTGCGCAGGGGTACACAAATGGTGGCCTGGTCTCCGCCAGCGCCATCCCACTTGGTCGATAGTGAGGGATAAAAGATGGGCGATTTCCAGGCGTCCACATAGATGCCATGCTCAAAAACCGACGTCTTTACATAGACACCACCGGCGGCCGTCGCCTCCAGTTCATCTTTGACCTTGTTGGAGCAACGCATTCGGGATGTTGTCACTCGAAGCATAAGTGTGCCGCCCAAGATATTTGTCACATTGCTCATGCCCATCTTGCGCTTCACCTCGGCCCTTACGCGCTGCCAGTTGTTGGCTCCCGCTGGGATATCCTTTTGCTCTGATGGCGCATCCACTTCTGGTAGGGATTCGCTCTCGCTAAGATCACGCACCTCGAGCGCCAGTTCGACAACACCTTTGGGTGCATTCGTGAGCTGAAAATGAAAGCCAAGTTCAAGGGTTATTCTTCATTCAGGCTTTTGCTTTCAGCCGGTTTAAATTTACTGTCTTTGGTTACGTGGTTAACGATTGTCGCAATTTACTTTTAAGCCAACTTTCACGAGACCAAATTAAATGCACATCTTAATTTCAGTTGTTTTTCTGTTAACACTCAGCTGGCTTATGGCATTCAGTTAAGTCATTGTTTAGTCAAATGTGGCTGACACTTTGTCGCCGGTTTGTCTGTTTTGATAGCTTACGTTGTTGTTGTTGCTGTTGTTGTTGTTGTTTTTGTTATTGTTGTTGTTGGGCGTCTTCGAGAGCACAGTGGTCGTAATATCTTTGATGGGCAGCCAGAGCTCCTCAGTCGCGTAGGAGCCATTGCGAGAATTACGCTTGAATATCTTTTTGTCAAGGTAACAGGTAACAGAGCCTGAAATTAACAATCATAATAAATTAAATTAATCTGGTATGTAAATACATTTATATGTCGAACATAATTTATTAGTTTCCCCAAATTTCAAGCCTACATTTTTTTTTTGTCAAAACTTAACATATTTGTACAAGCAAAGTCGTTTAGTTCATGATTTGACCTCTGAAATTTTACTATATTTTGAGTTGGAACACGTTTTTCGCTTAAAACTATTGATTTAAACCTAATCTAATTAAACACTTTAAACTCCTTCAAAACTAAATCGATTTTTAAGTAAAATGTAGTTTTGAATAGTATTTGTTGAAAACATTTGAATAAATATTACCCCTCTTTATATCTATTTATAATTACCGATATTTCTCCGTGATTCACTTATTGTCAATGGTGGCATGGCATCCCGAGGATTGTCAGTCGACTTCTTTTGCTTTCCATTTGGGGCCTCCCCGTTTTCAGTCTGTGTTTCACCTGAGGCAAGCCGCTGCACAAAATTCGTGCTCTTATCTTTGAGGGAGCGATAGGTCTTGCTGAATCGATTAAAACTCTGAAAATAGAGTCATATTTACTCAACCTACATAGATACAATTTGAAATTTGAAAGTGTAGCCAACTTACTGCGGCAGGCAGCTCGAGTAGAGCATAAACCGTAAATACCACAAATTGCCCGGCAAAGAGGTCGTCGAGAGCGGAAGAATCGCCATTATTTTGACTCTGCGTCTGTCTTCGGCTTGCAAAGGCAGAGCCATGTTTCAGGGAGGGTCTTTGGGTAGTCAAATATAATGTAATAAAGTAAATATTAGTACAGTAAATGATAAAGTTACTTACTTTATGTCAGGCTTTAAGGGAAACTTGAAGTTTTCATTAAATTTTGGCCAGGTATTGGTCTGAATGCTGCTGTCCAAGCGCTTTGTGCCCGGAAATAATTTAACCTGTGTGAAAAATGTAAATAATAATAAATAATAATTCATTTAAAGAAGAACTTCCAAGTAATTTGCTTGTACAAATAAAATATTAATAATGAATGCTACAAATTTCAATTAAATCTAAAACTCAAATAGTATCTTTAGATACCATAAATTGTTTAACATCTAAAAATAATAAATATATATAACTTTTTGAAATATTAATGTTTACCTTTATTAAATAGCCCTGCACGATCTTAAAGCCAAATAGTGAAGGTAAATGCCTTGCCGCAATTAAGTGAACATTTAATTCTGGTACTGCAGCCGAACCGTTCCCCGACTTAAAGCTCTGCTCACTCTCGGTATGCTGATGCATTTCAATGGTTATCTGGAAGCAAATCTCCGGCTCCAGAGTAACTGAATTGCGGGCAGAATCTTTGGCATTGTGGCCCGGCATCAATGTTAGCAGTTTGTTCATATTGATCTATGTAGTTGATGACTCCACTGCCTCACTGCACAGACTGACAAGTCAAATGCACAATGCTCCGTTTGTCCGCTGTGGTTTTCCATTGTGTAAATGAGAAAAAAAAACGTTGATAATTTATATAAATGATTCGTTATCTGCGACTCGCACTCCATATTGATAAACGAGCGGACAATTGGCGCTCTTTTATTATCGCTCTCTGTCTATCTCTCTGTCTCTCTCTTTAGCACAAACATAATTCCAGCGCGCTTTCCACTTATCACATGCTAAGAGAGAGTTGAGAGAGAGAGAGAGACCGCAAGCCACTAAAAAGCTACACAGCTAAACAGCTGTTCAGTGGTAGAGCTTTTGGTTTGCTCCGTTTTTATACGGCTTGATTAGCGCCAGCGATCTCTCTAAGCGCCAAACGCTCGTGGCATTTTAGTGCCCAGTTGCCAATTGCCTGCTCACTGGCATTTAGCGCCGTTAGCGGCTTGATTTATACTGCAAATGTTATTGCATATAAATATGAACATATTAATATATTATATTTCAGCAGTCTTTGACCACATAATACAAGTACAAGCACTCTCACACACAAACACACACCTGTTTATACACACACACATATTGGTGACTAATAGAGCAAACTATATTGCGCATACATCCCGTAGGGCGCTGCCAGATAATTTGAACCGCGCGTGGCTCTTGTCGCACTTATACTTTAACAAGTTCAAATTCAAATTCCAAGAACTATGCCAAAAGTACTTGAGTTCTATTTTTTACCCAAGAAGACCTCAATTTATTAACAATTGCTCAATGCGATGTTGGAGATGTTGCTTACATTGTTCAGAGACCGGTATGGCGAAGCAAAACATTTAGCACAACAATTAGCAACAATAAACTCGTACTCGAACTCGAACTTGAGATGAGACAGCGTTCTACGATCGTCGGTTCTATAAACAACGTTTAACGATCCACGTTCAACGCTGGCCGTTCTCCAGCTGATTCAACGCTCAACTGAAATGTAAACTTTGAAATCATTTCGTATGCGGTCATAATAATAAAGCGTACAATCATAATGTCGACACACATTCTCACAAGACTCTTTTTTTGTACCTATACATAGATATGTACAGTTGTACATATTAAGAAGTACGATCTCACATACAATTACATACTAAGTACATACGAGAAGACACACACACACACATACACACATTCACACACATGTGCATGAACTTTACGCTTTCGTACCTCGGGCTTTGATTGTCGTCGCTTTCTTGCTCAAAAATGCAATAATATTCTCTCAGCGTCGTCGTCGTCATCATCATTGTCATTGTCTTTGTGCTTGTTGGCGTTGTCTGTGTCACCGTTATCGTGTTGCAACAACAAACAACCACAGTAACAACAATCATTCTTTGGCAATTAAATTATACGACAGCTAAATACGCTTTATCATAACTAATATATAAATAAGTAAATTTCTGTTTTTAAAATTTATAAACCTAAACTAATTATTTTTAAATAATACATTTTATAAATATCATCTTGGCACCAGTTAAACTATTTAAGATATTATACAAATGTTATTAAATAAAATTTAATAATTAAAAACATTTCAAATATTTAAAATATATAATTAGAAATATTTAAAAATAAAATTTACCAATTTATGCCATTTAAGTTTTCTAACTGGATATGTAATTTAAACTAGGATTGATTGATGGTTTATAAATAACATTTAATAGTCTGTGAAAATACAATTTTAGAAAAATTAAACGTCGAAATTTTAAAAATACTGTTTTATACATAAGTCATTAATTCAAAATAGATTATTTGTAATAGTAAAAACTTTAACCAACAAATTTCCCAATTGAATTACTTTCGCAAAACAAAGCTATTATAAAATGTTATTCTTAAAATGGATTGTTTTCGAAATTGATTAAACAACCACATTTATTACTCCATTGGTTAAGCAATCGCTGAATACTTGTTCTCGAATTGGACTTACTTAGGGTTTATTTATTTATCGGGGGTCTTGTGCACTACTTAGGGTACTTGAAATAGAAATTGAAATAATTAAAATTTGTACATACCTCTTGTGTGTAACAATTGGAATCTGTTGAGACCAGGGGTACAATTAAATGAATGAAATATCCAATGGAGCATTTGAACAAGAATGTATACGTATATATTTAAATAGAATGCACGCACACAGCAGTCGAGTGCATGGATATATAATAGCATATATATATATAAAAGTCGAGAAATGAACTGCAATTTCCAGTTTCCGGTACCTGTAATTGTTGCCAAATTGGATGCTGCAGCCCGGGCTGTTTATATATATGTGTGTGTATAATTGTAATTTATAATTTAAGTTGCATGCAACAATTTTGTGGTGAGTTTTGTGTTTTGTTTTGTTTTTGTCAAATGTCTCAATGGTATTCTGATTTAGCCTAGCCTAACCTAATGCCTAGTCAGGGATAACTAGTCCACCTCCAGTTTCCTAAAGCTACCGACAACACCAGCATCGATGTCACCACTTTCATGGCCAAGTAACTTGGCCGAATCCTTGGTGATCTCAATTTGCATTTCATCCAGGGCGAGAATGGCGGCACGACGCTGTTGGATTTTGGCCTTGAACTCCTTAATCATATCAGCAAGGGGCACAGTTCCACCGTATTCCTTGGGCAAAATGGCAGGATCGATCTTCGATCTGAGCGACTCAACATTCTTGTGCACCTGTTGGCAAAATGAACAAAGATACGTTAAAACCCAATTATACAGTTCAAAGTGTATTCAACTTACGATAATACGCTTCTTGAGCTTCTCGCTCAGCATGGAGACGGCCAGTTCGATGACACGATTTGCATAGTGGGGTATATTCACAAAGTGTGTCTCCTTGTGACGCATCGGTGTTGAATTCTGTATGGTTTTCACAATGTTCCGCAGATCGGTCAGAGACCACAGACTGACGAAGCCCATATTCATGCCGCTCTCATCGTTGACGTGGACATAGCCCGACACCTGGGAGTCCTCCTCATCCAGCAGCGACTCACAGATCATGCTGTGCACACGCACCATCTGTGCCGAGGTGAACTTGTACGGATCAAATGCACCAGCCACCGAGAAGATCACTTTGCGACCAGCGGCATCGCGTTGGGGGAGCGGCACCAAATATCCGGCATCAAAGATCTCATTGATAGCCGGATCATTGATGTCCAGCTTCTGGAACCAGTGTGGATTCAACTGCCGAAGCGTCAAATAACGCTCGAGCATTTCACATGCCGATGGTACGGAAAATTTCCGGCAACGCAGAAAACGCAGCAAGAAAATGGCATCAGTTCGGCACTTTTTGATATGTGGATGCTTTGCAATCCACTCGCGGAACTGGGCAAGTGCCTGTCGCCTAATGTTGTCATCCTCGTGCAGATCCTCCTTGGCCAGCAGCTTCATCTCTGCACTCAGCGAGCACACATACGGATCATAGTCCACACCACTGGATGCCGATCCGTCCAGATCCGGTTTTTGCATGACCCCAGTTTCCAACACTAAAAAAAAAATGCAATTATGTGATTAAATATTAACTTCAACTGCAATTGAGCACAAAGTGATTTTATATGTTTGAAGCAAAAACAAAGAATATACGATTTCTGTCAGTTGCCGTTATAAACCAATTAATGACATATGAAAATCAAGTTGCCATTATAGCGACGAATTAAATACCCTAGCAAACAAAAGCCAATAAATATTCAGAGATTTAATTGAGAGACTGCCATTGCTAGAATTTTATACTCTTCAATAAATTATATAATTAAAAAGATGATTATACCTATACTTGTTAAAAAAGAAGAATAAAAAAGGCTTAAACTAATTATTACGTATACGTAATGTGTACAATTTGCAGCGTACAATCAGATGGTGGTGCATATAAAACTAATTATGTGGTTGGCCTTGGTCAACCACTGGCCTCTGTAGCCCAAAATGTTAAAATTCATCGAACTCTGTTGAGTTTGCTACCAATACCATTGCTTACTAACCTACATTAACAATCACACACACACACACAAACACACACACACACACATTGGAAATACACAATGCATATACAAATGTTACAAGTTAATGTTTAAAACCCACTCGACTGTTATTTCGACATGGGTCAATGGCTTTGACTGTGGCTTAAATTCAAGTTGGAGTTTAACATGTGGGTTTGAACTGAGAAGCATAAGTTGGTGTCGTATCATGTGATATATATATATATATATATATATTTATATACATATATTTATGTAAAAGCAGTTCATCCATTTTGGAGTTGGCAAATTGATTAAAAATAGAGCTGAATGTCTGTTAAAATTGCCACAGCAGACAGATTAACTGCTGAATGGCAGATGAACAGCTTTTTATCGACACACCGGTCCATTGACCATGACCCAAATGTGAAGGGACCATCTGATTTGCATAAGAAAACACCGTCAACATCTTACGATCGGCTGATTTAAATTTCTACATGCTCAAAAAAAACCATTTAAATCGCACGAAGGTCGATGGAAAGACGAAATTCAAAAGACAACCGATTATATCACTGCAGGTCTGCCCAAAAAAAGATGACGATTGCTTGCAGTCACTGTAACCCGCTATGGCCAATTGACTTTGTGCTTATACACACACACACACACGCACACACAAATGAATGAATATTACACACATATATTATAATAAAAGCATTATTAATTAACTGAACGAAAGAAAAGTAAGCATTTTTGGTCAACAAACTATTTATGAGCACACTCCCCCACCATCCAAATGGCCAACATCAAGTTTGGTTTTTTTTTCCACTTTCATGGCCTTCACACAGATTTCAATGTGACGGGGCAGACGACGTTAAAAAACGAAATTTGTAATATGCTCTGCTTGGACTATGCCCAGTTACCAGCACCCATATTAGTGTGTGTCTGTTTGCATGTGTGTGTGTATGTGCGTATGCGTGTGCAGTTACTCGCAAGCATATTGACGATTGCGTTTTTGGGTCAGACGACGATAAAATCATGAACAGGAGAGGGCAGGAGGTAAGTGAAAGAGAGAAAGAGAGTGAGAGCATGTTGCGTCTTCAGCGCAGCTTGAGACGTGCAATTTATATTTTCTTTTGCACGCTCTTTCTGCATCCGCTCCGCCAATTAGAGTGTGTTTGTGTGTACTGTTACATCATAGCATAAGATCTGGCAAACCAAAGTATAACTGCTAAAAGGAGTGAGTGGGGAGGGGTCCACAGAGAGAGTTGGGAGCCAACGAGCAGGCAAAAGAAAAGACTCAAAAACTTGTTTAACATTGAAAGCTTGAAAGCTTTCCTCCTGTGTTATTACTACTCGACTTGGTGCGATCTCAAATGTTTACACATGCCGGATATTGATGTAAAGTTTACATTGTAAACTGTAAAACCACCCACTTGACTGATCGACTTGAGACCAGTGAGCTTTACTCGTCACTCACTCCCTCAATAAATATGCATTGCACATGAATGCTAATTTCTCAAGTTGCGTAGTCTGGGTAGTCTGGGCCACGTGATCAATTAAGTTAGACTCCCATCATTAGAATGCAGTTTTATGTTCAACTACAACAAAACTAACTTAGAACAATGAATACAACTTGTCATTGATAAATTGTAAATTCACAGCACGTCGAAGAGTGTACGAATTAAAGACGTTTATTGATCGAGAAGCCTCAATAAAAGCCCCAAATGTATCTAGTATTATTATGGATCTGTATGTATCTGTATTCGGCTGGTGTCTGTTTCGAGGTCACAATGGTGTGACCGTTAATGCAGTTGCCAAATTGTGTTCGCCAGTGAATATTAATGCAAACATATCAACGTATTCATAACTTACCACATCCACACACACCTATACTAATGACTACACATTGCGTGTGTGTGTGTGTGTGTGTTTGTGCTGTATTTATTTTTTTATGGCATTAGCTAACATCGGTGCCGGACGAGACCTTGCTGTGAACGCGCCTTTTGGCCTAACATTCAAAAACTGAAACGTACAACGTATTACCAACTACCGCGTAATTTTAATTGACTTTGTTGCTTGAGCAATCCGCATAACAAATTGACCAATCGTAGATTGTAGATTTAAGTATTGCATACATATGTACAACACTAGTGAAAATCTTTTTAAAATATAATTGATACAATTATAAAAAATCATCATTTTTTTTATCTAATTAAAGTACTTCTCAGAACCCTACATAAGTGTCACAAATTACGAAAATATAAAGAAGCTTATAAAAAACTTCGTTATTTCAAAAGAAATACAAAATTGCAAATCATTTCAGTTGTCAAAACAAATTTTGACATATAATCGCTAATCTGGGAATTAATTAAATAGCGACAAATAGATCTATTTCCATGTGGCTCAAATGATGTATTGGCCATGGCTAACACCGCAGCTGTTGTTGTTTGCATCAAGAAAAGCTCAAAGCGGCGCTTCGGTGAAAGCGAAAGTTTTTCTTCGACTCCAGGCAACAACGACAACGACAACAACTGGCTTCAGTTTTTTTTTTTCTGTGTAGGTGTTTCTTTTGTTTGAGTAGATTTAATATCCTTTCCCCTTTTTTTTTTATTATGTAATCGCTTACTTTTGAATATCCGTTTAAAATCGTTGGGTTGCTTGTCTTATTTATGAAATAAGCACTTAAACAAAGAGATCAATTTCACAACTTGGCAAAAACTTATATAAATATGGTTTAATTGTGTGACGCGGCGTTATAATAATTTAAAGTTTTATACAAATTTGATCAAAGTGAACGCGGTGCCGTTTGAGCCCAGTAAACACTGCCGACGGTTGACGTTGTTAACGTGTGAACGCGTTGAGCGAAACTAACCATTTTTCGGTTGCTAAAAACGTTTTTAAGCCTCGCTCACAGCAATTCCACTCATTTTGGGCTTTCAGCCCAGTCACAGCTGCTGCCGCCGACTTTGAGTTGAGTTGCTTACAGAGCAGAGAAGAGTAGATTTGAGCACTCCTGATTTTCCATCCCAGGTAAATTGGTAAGTGGCTCGTGCTAGCGTGAGGTTAAAAGTTTATTTTTCAAACAATTTTCCACTTGTTAGCCATGCCAGATATTAAAAATCAGATTAGATACTTGCCCCCTAGTCCACGAATTTCAACGAGAACTCTCAAATCATTAGGAAGCTCAGACTTTATGCAATCAGAATTTGTATATTAGCTTATTATTCTAGGTCATAAAAAAACATTTAAATTATTAAGCACACAGTGCCCGGGCCCATACTTTTGGTAGCTATGTAAGATTAGTCAACAAATTGATAGTCAAAAACCATACAAATATTCATTTTTTATTTAACTTGCCAAAAATCCCAAATATATATACATATATTTTACATATATTTTAAATTCATTGTTTACATGACGTTATGAAACATGTCAAAGATCATTTCCATTAACCCTTCCGGTGACCTCCAACTACCTAGAACATTAAAAAATATATGAATATTATTAAGAGCAAAGCGTTGATGTCGTCGTCCGCATTTTTTTTTTAATCACTTTTCTAAATCTGTTGCTTTTAAAGGCACGAAACGTGCTATTCATTTTTATGAATTTAACTATATTTCCATATTATATATCTATTAGAATACCCTTATCTTTTTTTTTTAAATTATAAATTCAAATAAATGGTTAATTCAGTCGATTAGTGCCCACAAAAAAAAAACATTTTCATGCATCATTGCGGTGCATGGCGTAACTAATAGTTGCCACAATAAATATCAGATCTTCTTAGTTCGACTCCCAAAAAGTGTGGTAAATTATAGCCGAATATTAAATGCTCTATTTTACTTACTCTTCTGGTTGTCATTAGAAAAGACGAGACTTAATGTTACTTTGCGATCACATTTATTAAGTTTCGTATTTGAATCAAATTTTCTTAAATATCTTCTCACAATTTTACATATTACACAATTCACTTGTTTGTTTTGTTTTGTTTGCTTTTTTGTTTATCGTTTTCATCACGAGTAACACAAAAAAATCTCTTAAACGAATTTAATAAATAACAGAAATATGCGATATATGATCATGTGTGTGTGTGTGTGTGTATGTGTGTGTTTGTGTGTGTTTGTTACAATTATGTATTATGTATGTATGTATTTATGTATGTAGTGTATAAGCGAAAAGTCAAATAAGTATAGTACGATACGATATATAATACGTTTACAAAGTGAAGAAATAAAATTAAACATAATAAATCAAATCGTTTTTATGCATATGCAACGATTTATAAAGTTTACCATATAATTAGGAGTTTATATAATTCTTAACTCGTTTGCTACAGCGCCATGGTACATTTAAAATATATGATATATTTATATATAAATAGTATCTCTCATATAGAATATATGAGCTGATTTTACAAATACATATGCGCATATCTAAAGATATTATTCTTTTTGTTGCTGTTCTTCTTTATTTTGTTGCATATGCATAACTCATGTGCACATATATATATATATATATATATATATATGTATATATCAACTGTTTCAAATTAATGTTTAGGACTAAATGAATTTTAAATAATAATAATAATTAAAAAACAATTACAGCTTTATATTAATTAGTAAGTTGACGTTGCGTGGGCTGGTTTCAAAACATTTCTCACAAATAGTTCTTTTACTTTTTTATAGCTGTGTGTTTTCCAAATGTGTGTGTGAGTGTGTGTATGTGTATGTATATAATTTAAATGTATATATGAAAAATATATGTTTATATGTATGCATTATATAGTTAAACTAATCTGTAACTAGGGCTCATTTGATGAATATGTTTTCAGTTTTCTTCTTTTTTTTTTGTAAAGGTTTTGTTTTTTGTTTGAAATTAACCGTTAGACAACATCTATAACTATAATTATATATTTTTGATGTTCATAATTTTCTCTACTTTGTATAAATGTATATTTATATAATTTGACCACATACAATAAACACATCATGCTCCATTCCATGTTTATAGTATTTTTTTTATTTTGGAAGAGAGAAAATTAAAAAAAAAAAAAAAAAAACAAACAATTTTCAACGAGTTTCGAAACATGGTTTCCATCTTTAAGCACACAAAAATAATAATCATTTAATAATCACACAATAATAATAAACAGAACTCTTCTTTCGATAATTTAATTGATTTGATTTGATTTCGTGTTGCCAGCTTTTTGTTGACTCAAATTGATGCTTGCCTTTTGGATGTTGTTGTTGTTGTTGTTTTTGTAAAGTAAACTTAAGTTAAAACATAATTTCATTTACTTAATTTACTAATTACTCTTATCAACGCTGCGTTCTCCTCCTTCAGGCGATGATTATCCGACTTGTAGACATCAAGTTGCTATGTTTTCAATAAAAGAAAATGTAATTAAATTAGTAACCAAATATAAAATATGATAAAAAAACAAATAGCGCAACAGCACATTAAGTTATAGATTCATATCGAATATGGGTATTATATAGATTATAAAGGGCTTTCATATAAAATTTATAGAAAACATGCGTTTTAGTTTTGTGTTGCAGCTCACTGAAAGCATCTCAGCATCAGCAACAACAACAAGATCAACAAACAAACAGTTAGTTAAAATAAATCTTAAAGAGCCTAGAAGAATCTCAAAACTGAACAGCGCCCTAGAATTCAGACATATATAAAAAAATCATGCACTTCACCCACAAAAGGAAACAATTGAAAATAAATTTGATGTGATCATTTTTTCTCATGATCTGCTTAAGATTGAAGATATGGTTATGACAGGTGTACGATAAGCGAATTCCTGACTCTGAATACAATTATGTGATAGAGAACTTAAAACCCACAAGGGCGATAAGACAAAAAAGACAACAAACAATAAATAGCTCTTTAAAGGGATAGACAAATGGACAAACTTTTATTGATAACTCTCGTAAATAGATGAGAAGAAACACACACACACAAGAGTATAAAATTTCAGCACAAAACTTTTTGTAACAATATTAACAACAAGGGAACAATTTATATTTATATATATATATATAGTACAGTTATAGTTTATAGGTATTACATTTAGATAGGTATATACAATCAAGTGTTTCAAAAATAACGTATTAAAATCACAATTTAGATTTCAAACGGATCTTAAACATAGTTTTTACTTTATTTTCCGCATAACATGAATTCATAATAAATTTTGTATAATTTTTGAAACACTACCATAGAATATAACATTAAGAACTCAGATCGCTTAGATAGTTTTTAATAAATTTTAATATAAATTCTTTTTAATTCGTATTATGCAACAACAAAACAACAGCCAGCTCATGTGGGACGCAGGTTCTTAGTCAGTTTGGTTGGAACAACATTTACCATTAAAGCTCACAAAGAAGAAATTTTATATATTTTCGTTGCTGATGTTGGTCTTGGGCCTCGTTGCTATTGATGTTGTTGCTATAGTTGTTAATTTTGTTGTTGTTGTTTTGGGGTGGTGGGCAGCAATTGTTGAGCAATATCCTTGAGTTTCGATGAGATTTTGATAATATTTGTTGGGTATATATTTGTTGGCATATGTCGTGTCATATTCTGTTACCGATATTTTGACTGATATAGACTAGTTTACTTCTAAGTACAATATATATATATATATATATATATATATATATGTGTGTAAATTCGCAAGAAAGTTTACCTATAGTTGCATGGTATAAATTATGTATTGTGTTGTATTTCGTATAAATTTCCTTTAGCATTGCAAAAATATAAACTGGCAAACAGATGTTTGGTGTTCATACAAAAAAGTGCCCCAAAAACCAAGCTGTGTAAACTTGATATAGCTACAAATACATTTAATAATTGTTATACGTTACGCTCAATATAACAATGCAAATGAATTTTTTTTTTTTATATATATAATAAGAGTATTAATAATAGTAGTATCTATATAAGCTTTGATCAATTGGTCGTAGCTAGTTTCATCTTCGAGCGGTGTTTCTAAGCTAAACTGTGATATATAAGAATTTTACTATGTAGGCGTGTGTACGTTATGCTTTATGTAAATATGTATGTAGTACGAGTATTTAGAAACGATGACGATTACGATTGCAATTTTCTGTTGTTTTCTTTTATGTTTAAGTTTTTGTATATATTTTTTTGTTTGTTTTTGTTTTTTTTTTTTTTGTATTTTGCTGGGGTGCTGGGTGCGCTAATTAACTGTATAAATATTGAATGCGTTCTGTTCTGTTGTGGACGCCTATTTGGTCTTGGCTAGCTGACTCTGTGCCGATGTGGTCAACTTAGAGACGACTCGAGTCAGGGCACGATTCTCGGCACGCAGACGATCGTTCTCAGTCTTTAGCTTCTGCAACAGCTAAAACGACAAAACAACAAACAGCGAAGAAAAAAGAAATAGTAACAAAACAAAACTCACACATACATACATATATGTTTGTATTTGTTGTGTAAGTTTGTTTTGTTTTTCAATATATTTATTGCGTTTCGATTCGATTCGATGGATGAGGCGCGCGTGGGAAGAGAGAGAGAAAAGAAAAACAAAATTTAAGTGAGCGGTTTTTTTTTTTATTCGAAATGAGCGCATTGCGTTAAAGATTAAAGAGAATGTGACGCACCAAAAAGAGCACGCCAAATGATTAACGTAAAACGTGTAACGTGTAACGTATAACGTATAACGTATAAGCGCATGGATAGTGTGACCAAATCATAACACAAATGTTGGACGAAAAACAGAGAGTGAGAGTGACTATGGGACAAATGAGAAGTGATGACAATTGACAGTGGAACAACAACAATGATGATAAATGTGTGAATTGATGAGATGAAGTTGCAGTTGAAGCGTTGATGTGAATACGATAACAAAACACAATCGATGAGCATATTTTGTACACATAATGATTTGATTTGATATGATTTGATATGATTTATGTACTGATGACAATAATTTGTGGATCTTTTTGGGTGGGTTCATTAGAAAGAAAGAAACGATTAAAAACTAAATGATAATAATATTAATAAACAATTGCAACTGTGCCGTTGAAATGCATCCACAGTGAATTGCAAAGGTGGACAAAAACGTAAAGCGAAAAAAAATATATATATAGAAAATACGATATCGCTGCCTTTACAACTGAGTGGATTGGGATATTGAGCGATACGTAGTGCGGCTATATCGGTATTAATATTAACGTTATTTCTTTTGTAATTAACAGTTAAGTGGTAAGGGCATCAAAATGTAAATAAAACAAAGCACAGGTTTGAGAAAGGGAGGCCGCTTCAGCCAGCTCCTTCAGCATGCGGCTTAAGCAAAAAAAAAATGTTTTAGGGCAATAAGTATAAAGGCCAAATAAAAAGCAGAAAAATCAAAAATCATAATTTTCTTGAGTTCGATGGCATCTAATGAAACGAGTTGCGATACCAATACTCATTTTAATTTTCATCAAAAACCAAAAAAAAAAAATAAGGAACACAACAGCAGACAGGCACAAGGCTTTATAACTGTTATGGGGGTTGGGGTGGGGAGGGGGAAGAATATGGTTCTTGGGTTCGGGAACACATTTGTAATTACCTTGAGCTCTTCTTCCAATTCGGAAAGCTTGCGTTCCATTGCTCTTCTTTCACGCTTCTCAATCTCAGAGAGTGAATTTTTAGTTGTCTGCGAATATGTGAAATGATTTTTTTGGCATTTCTATATTGATACTCTATTATATATGGCAATAGGATAACGGTTTGTCGTGTTTTATATACTGTTACTGTTGTTCAATTGTATTGTGTTTTTTTTTTGGTTTAACTTGATCAGAAACAGAGAGCGAGAGCGAAAGAGAACACAGCGCGAGAGCGGCAAGCGTCAAAGTTTTTATTTACTTTTTTTTGTTGTTGGATTTTGAGCCAAGACAGGAGTTTATATTTTTTATATAGTTGATGAGTATGTGTAATATTTGTGATAGTGTGAGGAAGAGAGTGAGAGTCTGGCCATTAACAGACGCAGCGATTGGTTAAAAGAACGCGAGAGATAAAGACAGAGAGAGAGAGAAAGAGAGCGTTGGTTTGTTTGTGTGTTGTTGTTGTTCTGTTTTGTTACTGCTGCTGAGAAAGTTTTTTTTTTCTTAGCTTTTGCTTGGGTATTTTTGTTAAGAATTTGTATTTTCTTGTTGGCTTGTGGCATGTGGCAAGTGGCAAGTGGCATGTTTAGCTGTTTACTTACGGCATTGGCAAATCGCTCGAGCGTCGCACGCGATTGAACAACTTCATCGTCCTTCTGCTTGAGCATCTGCTTCAGCTTATCGTTCTCCGTTCTGCAAATCAGATGAGAGGAAATTTAATATGCGATTCTGTTGCACAGCGAAAGACTTTGCCTCTTTTTGAGTCTCTTTGGGTAACACTCAATATACTTACTTGGCCGCTTCCCAGAGGGCCTTGTAGTCGATGCCATCTCCGTTCTCCGCCTTGTCGCTGCTGCTGTTCGAACTCTTTGAATCGCTGGCGGTGCTCGTCGTCGCTGTGCTCCCGGTGCGAGAACGGGAGGTGCGTTCACTGCCGCTCTGCAAGTGAAGATCATTGCAAGAGATTTAAGTATAATCTAAATTCAATTTAAATAATAAATTCCTGCTGCCTACAACAACAACAACAACAATTAACAATCGATATAATTTGCCCTTTGCTTACTTCGTAGCCCTCACTTTTCTCGGAGGATGCGCTGATCGAGCGCTGTGCCGCACTGCGGGATCGGGTGCGGTTGCGTGACTTGCGCTCCTGTTCCCGCAATGAGTTGGAGCGTGTGGCAGCAATGGCTGCCACTGTACTGCTTACACTCGTTGCTGGTGTGCTGCTGTTGCCCACATTGAGGCTGCTATTCGAGGCGGACAGCGATTTGGCCTTGAGCAGACGCTCTCTGGCTGAACCCTTAAACGAATTGGAGCCGCTCAGCCCGGGTGATTTGAAGCTGAGCGATGCAGTGGTCACGCCATTATCATAGCTGCTGGAATAGGGACTGACATAGCGATGATCGCTGCCGTAGGCAGAGGCAGAAGACGTCGAGCTGCTGGGATAACCATAGCGGGAGCTGTCGTAGCCACCACTCGCTGTGGAGGCCGTGGAGGATGATGAGTTCGAGTTGGAGGAGTTGGAAAGAGCAGAAGATGCTTTAGATGCTTTGCCATAGCCATTGCCAACAACGATGTGGTAGTGATGATGATGATTGCCAGCTGCTGATGCTGATGCTGCTGCTGCTGAGGAGGAAGCCTGCACCTGATGCAGTTGGTAGTAGCTGCCGTTTCTATGATTGCTTTTAGTGGCGCTGCCAGCAGCGGATGAGGAAGCGGATGATGCAGAGCTACCTGCCCCATGATTGAGCTGATTTAGCTGATTTAGCTGATATGGCTGATGATGTGAATACTTTGAGTAATCATAACGATTGCTCGCATTACCATTCGAATAGTAGGAAGAGTTACGAGCACCACCAATACCACTGCCACCGCCACTCGCACCACCACCATACAGGCTCTCCCTGGAGCTGTACATGCTTGTGTAGGGGCTCTGATAATTGGTGTTGCTGACACCGCTGCTGCTTGGATAGTAGCCCGTGCTCAAAGGCCTCGAATTATAGCTGCTGCCATTGTAGTTGTAGGCGCTGCCAGCCGAGGAGGAGCTAGCTCCGGCTCGACCACTGGAGGATAAAGAACGCCGTCGACTGGGCAGCGGCGCCTGTGCGCGCGATCTTGAGCGAAAGGACATGACGGATGCGACTCAGGCACGCTCAACAAATAAAACCACGCTACAAAGAAATGCCTTATTTAGAGTTGATCCAAGATTGAATTTAAGTATTATATTTTCCACATCGCTATCAAACTCTCAAAATTGCAAATTACGCTTCAATCAGTTTACTAATAGAGACAAAAAGCATTTTCCATTTACCGATTTCCAATTAAAAAAAAAATGTCTATCTTTGAAAATCAAGAGGCTTTCATGAAAATGTTTGTAAGTTTAAATTGATTTTTCTTGCCTTTTTTAATTATTATTTTTTTTTTGCATAAACAAAAGTGGAAAAACAAACAAATTTGCTGTAAAAGGCACAACGATCTTTAAATGCAAAATGGAAAACGCAATATTAACATATGGTGCCTCCCTCAAACCCCCTCTCTACCCATCATCATCATTTCAATTGATGTGGAAAATGACGTCAAGACATAAATTTTGACATTCTGCTTGAAAATTGCCGCATTGCGGTAGAAAAAAAGCGTTTCCCTCATTTTCCTAGGTGTGTTGTTGTGTTTGTGTGTGTTTGTGTGTGTTTGTGTGTGTTTGTGTGTGTATGTGTGTATGTGTTCGCTTGTATGTTTTCATTTCTGGGGAGGTCTATCTGTTATTTTGTTTCTAGTATATGTTTTATACTAAAATATTGAAAACACACAATAAGAAACACTAATCTAAAGGCCGGGACTCCATGTCGTATTCTATTTATTTACTGTGGCGGTGTTAATATCTTAAGTTGATGCTTAACCCACGCAAGTCAAGAGACGCAGACATAAAATGAACAGCAGGCAAGTTGATTGCATGTTAAGCATTGATCAAATGTTGCATACCACGTACAAAATCTAACTACAAATTTTGAATGAGTCGGACAATTTGTGTATAAAAAAATAGTCAAATTTAGCCTTTCGAATTACTTTAATCTGCATATACCCCATCATACTTGCCACACAGGGTATCTAAATGTTTCATTTAATCTAAATGTCGAGTGCATTGAATTTATGAGTTGACTATTGCCTCAAATATATATTAAGCAATCTTATTCTATAAAGATCTCGTCCATGAATGAACGCTAAAAATTTTTTTTTTATCGTTTTTTCCCCCTTTAACAAAATTGGAATATTTTTGAGAATCTTTTTCTTTGTAACATTTCCGCGATAAAAACGTGGCTAATTGGCTGAAATGTTTCTGAAATATCCTTTACTTTGTTGTGTCATGGCAAATAAATTGATGCCAAGTTTAGGGGTTCAAGTTTGTTTAGATTATGAAATGAAACACAGATAATAAACACAGAATAATGGGTTTTTAAAAATGCATAAAGAAGACTAATTGCTAATTTTTCAAATGAAAATGTTTCGATAGTAAATTTTCATATATATGTTCCACTTTTCGTTGATTGCTTCTACGATGCGACTCGGTGACCTTTAACCTTTAATTCGCGCACGAACGAAATCAAATTAAAAACTGATCAAAATATTTTTGACCATATAAAGAGTCTCAAAGCCAAAAAAAAAAAATACTTGTAATGCCCAAAAAAAAATCGTGTGCGCAATTCTCTAAATATGGTAAGACGATCGATGGAAAAACCACACACACACAATGTTGCCCCTTGCGGCGACTCCGAATTGTCTCTGGAGTCTCAAATCTCATCTCTGTGTAAACGGATAGCGAAAAATGTAATTATTTGACACGTTTGACAGCTGTTGTGGTTTATGGTTTTTTTCTGTCAATGCACTCATTATAATTTACTTTAAGTTATAATAAAAAATTGTAGTTGAATTGCGATTGCAATTGTTGTTTAGCTCTTGTTCCAATTGTTTCTTTGACTGATGCTGCGTGTGATGCGTTAGACGAATAAAACTCAACTGTGCGACCCAAGCAAAGTATTCAAATGTTTTATTTGAACAAAACTTGGCGCACGATCAGAAAATAGCCAAACGCAAGAGAGAAAAAATCAAGTTAAGAGAATTTCTAAAAGAGAAGCGAAACGAACGAATGCCGGAAAACCCGTTGAAGACTATTGGAAGATTATTATTACAATGTGACTGTGTGTGTGTGTGTGTGTGTGCGTGTGTGACTGTAAAATATGAAAACAAAGAGTTGCAAAGAGGGAGGAGGAACTAGAAGCCTTGGCAGCAATGGACTTTTTTTTTCTGTTTCACTTGAATTGCGCACACAAAATCGAGTGTGTATTTGTTTATATATTTCACCTGTGTGTTGTGTTGTGTTGCTTAGCTAAATTTAGTAAATCGCACACTTTTATTTGGCCCAATGTCCGAGAGGCAACTGTGTAAACTATGCTGGGGTCAGCTGATGCAGTCAGCTAGGCAGGCACAGCACAGCCCCCTGGCAGGCAACTGGGCCAAAAGGCGAAACAGTCATTGACACGTGTTAAGCGAAGAGACACCAAATGCGAGTGTGCAACAAGGAGCGAGGTGTTTTTGACTGCACCATTCGAGCTATATTTACATTTAATGTTGCAACCGTTTTGCTCCCCTAGAAGTACACAATCATAACTAGGCCAACGAAAAAAAAAAAAATGTTTATATATATATATATATATATATATGTTTTCTATGGTCTCCCCTCTCTTACTAAATATAGCAAATGACGGAGGCATTAGCCTGTCCCGCTTCCCATCCATATTCCCGTAAATAGAAAGTGCAGCCGGCAGGGAATGAGGAAACAAATGCTGCTTAAAACGAAAAGCTACACATAAAATGCAAAAATTGTAAAATTGTATAAATTTAGCGACAAATGCAGCGCAAATGTTGAACATAGTCTTTCAGTATGGATCAGCAGAAAACAGAGTTCATTGTACGTGTGAGCGATGTGTGAATTGTTCTTTCGACAATAATTGTTGTTTTTGTTGTTGTTGTTGTTGTTGGTAATTGTGGGTTGTGCGGCTGTTTTAAATGGGCAATTTATTGTGTGAAAAGCGCACTGTGAAAGCATTTAGTTGTTACAGCGATAATCGTGCAAGTATGTACGTAAATTGTATACTTTATGTACATTGTCGTGAAACACTTGACATCGTCAATAAGCCTCAATTTTTGACATGATTAGTCAAAAAACAGATTTAGCGGTGGCGACTACACGTCTGTGACTAGGGCTGCAGGCATAGTTTTTAGTGGTTCTGATATTAAAGAGATCGAATATAACATTTTAAAAGAGAATACTCAGAGCATAAAGAATACTCTCTATTTTTCTGCATATTGATAAACGAGTATAGAAAGCATAGAGACAAATAAACAGATTTTAATCAGATAATAATCGAAAAATAAAAAATCCAATCAAAAATGAGTTTTAATTGTCTAATAATTTTAAGTCAGTCACGTTGAGAGACGCACGAGCAGACAAACTGTCTGCTGAATGTAGTCGCTGAATGCAAAATGACATAAATGCATTTAGAAAATGTGACATTTTTATTAATGGTCAACAAGCGACACTTTAGTCAAAATGTTTGAATAAATTGTTAACAGGTTCGTTGAAAATGCAAATGTCTCTTAAATATTGTCACAAATTGGATGTGCACTAATAGTTTTGACCTCGGCCATGAAAGGATTTGCAAAATATTGCCTTGAACAATGCATCCAATAATAATATCAGCCGCACTTATCATCCACACAAATTGGAGCAATGGCATTCACAATGCCACGTGTACATACTCTCCTTCTTCTCTCTCTCTCTTCTCACTTCTTCTGCTGCTGCTGCTGCTTCTTCTTCTTCTTCTACTAATGGCAATCATAATTTTTGTTTCATTATTTTTCTTTTCGCACAAATGGGTCGCTCGCTAATTGGAACAGACAGAGCAAAGACCAGGCCACAGCACAGCTACTTTGAAGGACGCACGGGAATGTCTAAAAATGTGACAAGGTGTGACGAACGAATAAGTGTGTCTTGAGGGGTAACACAGAGGGAAGGGAAGTGTATATTTTTTTCTCAGTATGTGTGTGTGTCTCAGGTGCATTATCGACGACGCAATTAGATAGAAAAGACAAACAGCTGTTGGAAAAAGAAGAAAAAAACCAACTGGGCACCTGCAACAAATTTGAGCCCAATATTTGCAAGGTGTGAAAATATTTATGCACTAAATACATATATGTTCCGACTCGATTTGATGTTGTTCTTGTTGTTGTTGTAGGTATAGCAAAATAATTAAAAATATATAATTAGCCGTGTTCCGAATTGCTATTTCTTCACAGAACACGTTTTGTTGAAAGGGAAAACAAAAAGAAATGAAAATTTTTACGGTATTCTGCGAATTGTTCAAATTGCACAAAATCTTTGAATTTTAGACTATTTTAAAATGGCTTAAATTTAATTTTCATTTTAAAATTCGGCTATTTACAAAGTATTTAACAATAATTAAATACAAGCCGAGTAAATAATATTTTAGATACAACAAGGAAATAGCAATGTGAAACAGACTTTTTTGTTTTGATTTGTATTTTGTTTTTAGACTCACCTCTCTTTCCTTATCCTCCTTGTCATTGTTGGTCGTTTCGTTTTGACGCTCCGGATCGAGTTCCTGCAGCCAAAAGAAAGTGATTTAAGCAATTTAGTTTTAGACTCATTAACGTTTCATGCTAAATATAAATGACATGCGACCGCTCACGGCTCATTTAGTTTGACAAATGGCCGGGCAATTAGTAGACACCAGAGAGATAGAGATCCACTTACATCCATATCGAGATGCACCACGCCGGTGGATCGGCGTTTTGGCTTGCGTCGACGCTGTATGACAGTCTGTGTGCGATTATCGTTCTCCTTGTCGTTATCTGTTGGACACGAATTGAATTAGTTTTCAGAGTATATAAATTGCCAAGTTGCCAAGTGTGTGTGCAGACTTACCCTTATCATCGTGGCTAGTGGCCGTTGCATGGTTGGCACTGGATGCAGTCGACGCAGAGTTGTTCGCTGTCGTGGCAGTTGTCGGTGTGGCAGATGACGCCATCGTTGATGCCTCATACCGGCGTGCTGGCGGCGTCACATAGGCGCTATTATTGATGCTCTCACTGGGCGCCGACACGGGGCGACCCACCGAGTTGATCGACTGATTGGAAGCATTAACTGCAAGACAAATTTAATTTAAAATAATTGAACTCTTAAATTTTCAATATAAGCCAACTTACGCGCATTGGGTCCACTGCTGATGCGACGCTGCGAGCCCGCTGTGTTGGCCAAGTTAACGGCGGCCATTACGGCCGGTGCGCTTGGTATTATGGTGCTCTGATTGGGCGGGTAGGTGCCACCGCCGGTAATATCCTCCAGCTTGAACTGCACAAGATATTAGCATAGAATTAGGCAAGGTTCATCCAAAGTTACGTCAAATAAAGTTCAATTTGTTGTATGTAATCCTCTTAAATACTGATTGTTCTTGTTTCTTGTTTTGTTTGTGTGCATGTGTTTTGTTGGTATTAAAAAAGCTATGCTCGAAATGTTGTTTTATTTTTGTTATTGTTATCCATTTCAATTGGATTTGGTAAATGCGTGTTTTCTAAAATCAACGGCAACATTTATGTATTTAGTAGTCGACGTTTAGTAGTCAATCCAGACACCGGTTATATTTTTAAAGGACAATTTTTGCTCTGAACACAATTCATAAACTTTCATTTAGTCTATTTCTGAGAAATTCTGTAAGATTGATTTGCATGCATTTGGCTAACAAACACAAGAAAGAAACTAGTATTTATACCTTATCGAATATAAATAAAGAATCAAGTTTAATGCGTAAATTAATAAATATTAAAAGAGCGATAAGATAATATTATATTTTTTTTCAAAACCTATTCAAAAACTTTTTCCATAGCCCACCAAAACCAATTTTTCAAAAGTTTTTAGTTTAGTTTTCTGCATTTCAAATTTTCGTATTGTATAAAAAATATTAATAAAAATTTTAATAAAATAAATTTGTAAATTTTAGAAGCAAGCCAAACATAGCAAATAGTTAATAAGCAATATTTAATGACAACATCAATGGTGGAGGCACATATATGCATGTATATGTATGCTATATATACAAAATAATGTTCATAATGCTATATCATATTTCCGATAATGTGTATAATGGTATATATTGTTTAAAGCGCTACAATAAAATATACATAGTTACATACATACATATATATTTATTTATATACATAGGATAGATAGTTATAAACTTCTAAATGCAGATGCATAGCAATTGAAACAGGCATACAAAATAAGCAATAATAAATCAAAATGAAAAACCAAATATTGTACTTAAGAAAACCAAAAATAAATAAATAAATCAATATAACGAATTGTAAGACCTATTTTAAATAAGAACCTAATTGTAGATTGATCAAACAATTAGTTGACAAATTCATTCAATCTATATATTTATTGTATACCCTTGCAAAACTATAAGTTATATAGCAAAATATTATGATTCATATACAAACTAGCAAAAGTAACTAATTTGATAAGCGATTGGAATACAAAATGTAAATGCATTATTAATCTAGTTTGTTTCTATTAGCACATTTTGAGAGTATAGTTTTAAAATGAAAATCAAGCCAGAATCACATTTTCAATTTTAAATTTTTGAAAATCAGTTCACTTCATATACAGTTATTTGAGATTAGCCAAATAGATAAAGTTTTGAAAGGGTATAGCTTCGGTATACCGAAGTCTATTAAATACGTACGCTGTAAAAATTTAAATAACACTATAAAAAAAAAACATGCCACACTTAAAGTACGACACAAAATCGCACACTTTTTGTTTTGTTTTGAAAGCAAGTCGAAATAGTTGTTGTAATATATTTTAACAATTGATATTTGTTTTAAGTTCGGTTCGATTAAAGGTCAGTTGGGTAGTTGAGTTGTTGTTGTTGTTTGTTGGTTGGTTGGTTGGTTGTTTGTTGGTTGTTTGTTGGTTGTTGTTGTTGGTTGTTGTGTGCATACCTTTGAGCCTGCATCGAACTTGAGACGCCAAGACGGACGCCGCTCGGCTGCCGACAGAGATGTGCCTGTAGACGACGATGTTGAGGGTGCAACAACTGCAGCAGCCACCGCACCTGCACCACTTGCACCAACAGCAGCACCACTTTCATGTGTGCGACGTGCATACAAACTGAGCAACGAATCACGTGCATTGAAATCGGGATTTCCACCAACTGGTGATGCTGTCTCGGATTTATCGCCATCTGCCTCTTGGCTGGCTGCACCACTAACACCACCAGCGGTGCTGCTCAAGCTGCGCTTGTCACGCAACCGCACCGGACTCTCCAAGGCGCTCGGCGTGATTGCTGCTGCTGGTTTGCTCTCGCTCAGAGACAGATCTGTGGGCCGTTTGCTGATTGCGTTGTCCAATTGTGGCTCAGTCTTTAGTGGTTTGTGGCTGCTCGATTCTGGTTCCGCCTCCTCCTGAGGCTTCTCCCGCCTTGAGACTATTGTGAAACTGGCGCTGACCGCCGTTTCCTGTTCATCATCATCATCGCCAGGTTCACTTGCTTTTGCTTCCTCTGGCGATATTCGTGTGGTTGGCGCTGCCAACGTGAAGCTAGCGGTGGTATCAGCAACCGATGGCGTCAATGTGGCAACCACTGATTCAATTATATCCAAATCATCTTCCGCTGTGGTTGTTGTGCTTGGTATTATGGCTGGCGGCGGTGTTGTGGGCGGTGGTGGTGGTTGCGCTTCATCTTCTCGGCTACTGTTGCTGCTGTCAATGTTGCTGTTGTTGCTGTTGTTGCTGCTGCTGCTGCTGCTAGTTATTGTTGCTGTTGTTGTGCTTGTAGTTGTTGTTGTTGATGTGGTTGTTGTTGTGGTGGTGCTTGATGTGGAGCTTGTTTCATTCTGTTAATAATATTAGTTGTGGAACAGATAATCAACAAAAAAAAAAATGAACCACTTGGACCTGCTAGTCTCTTTCCCCAAAAACAAAAATCAAATGGAGTTTCTAGATGAGTTTTGGGGAATAGTTGGGGGTAAATCTCAAAGTAGTTTTATAGTCAGGTTAAACGTACGATATACGATAAGAGACATACATACATACGACATACGTAAGAGTGCCCCGGCACTTAAATATACTTTTGATAGAGAACTCTAAACGCATGCTAAATCAAAAACATGCACAGATACATAAATATATATATATGATTGAATATATGATTATGAAATATATAGTATTAAAAAAAAAGGTAACTGAGCATTCGCCGCTACATAAAAATAGATTAACTTAAAAAATATAGATATATATATATAGAAATAGAGCTACTCTTAGAAAACTGCACATATGAAAATGAAAGATTTGATATCGATGAGAACCGATGCGAGACGAGGGCGGCGGGCAGCGGCTTCAGCGGGGCGATTTTTTTTTGCTTTCAATTCGATCAGCGGCGCAATAATAATAACAATTTATATATATATATATAATGATCTCGGATGCAGACGCAGAAATCTCAAAAGCGCAATCGCAGTAAAAAAAACTCAATTTAATTGGCGCTCGGTTTGCTCAATTGTTAAATTTGCAGCTGGCTAAATGAGTGCTGATTGATTGATCGACTGATTTGATTGATGGCACGATGTTGATCAAAACTCTACACTACTTGTTGGGTTTTGCTGAACTCACACTATGCAACAAATATGAGTTACTCACTGCTGCTAATCGTAGTCTCTATTTTAAAGAGAAATTATTATTTTTTAAAGTTTAACATTTTTGATTAATGAACAATTTTTAAAAACTTTTAATACCTCTTGTTGCATAGTGTCTGGGAAACGTTTTGAGATAAACTAAGTGCTACCATAAGGCTTATTGTTAACAAAAAATAAGGCTTAACAAACGTGCACTCACACACAGACACACACTCACACACACACAGATGGGAAGGGGATTACATTAATATGAATGAGAACGACAAACACCAAAAATGTCTAACAACAAACTTTATATGAGAGGGGGGAAAACAGATGATGAAGACAGAGAGTTGTGCCTAACGATTTAAGGATTACACACACACACACACACACATACAAATGGGAGGTTTTTGTTTGTTGAGGGTGGTGGTAAGAAAACACAACAAATACATTAATGGGAACACCATAACCATAAGCAGTTGTTTTTTTTTTTTGGTGTTGTTTGGTGTACGAGTTAAGAATTGCATGTGGACATCATCATTGTGTGTGTGATTTGTTTTCATTTTTTTTTTTTGTTGTTGTTGTTCAGTTCTTGTTGCACTACAGATAACAAACATATACAATATATAGTATATAAGCTCTATAATTATGGTATGAAATGGCTCTGACTGATCTACGATTCGCTAACGATTCTTTTTTTTTTTTTTTTTGGACATGTGTTGGGTGATTTTTGTATTGAAATGTATTGAAATTTTGGTCGTTTTGGGACTTGGGCACAGAAAGTACTTACGCTGCTGCTGTTGTTGTTGTTATTATTATTATTGTTGTTCATGCCCAGGTTCTTCTTCTTGACCAGCTCCTCGGCACTCTTGATCTCATCGAGCGTAACGCCCTGCGTAGATCGACGCGTCTCCCGCACTCGCTTCGCATGCGCCTTGCGCTGCGTTTCGCTCTCCTCATCACGCACGGGCGGCACAAAGGATCTACAAACGAATCGAAAGTATGATCAGAAAATAGTACAATAAATTAGCGAATAATATCAACATAAACAAAAAGAGTCAAGAGATATTGGCACATGCTATGCAACGCAAAAGTTACTGTCAAGTGTTAGCAGCTGGGCACAGTTTGAACGGGCTTGTTGGGGTTAGCGCAAAAACAACTGTCAACAGTTAAACCAGTTAACAATATTACTTGAAAAAGTTTTTGAATATATTTGTCGCCGATTGCTTGGGTTTTGGTGTCTCCGCATCACTTGCCGCACTGGCGCTGGCGGCACTCGCCGTTGAGCTGCCATTGTTGTTGGTGTTGTTGTTGCTGTTGTTGATATTATTGTTGTTGTTGCTAACGAAATTTGTGTACACGTATAATAATAACCGTTGTTAAAATATATAACAAACTTTTGATTTAACGTTTTATTTATCGATTAATTTAGAGTCAGAACCCACTTGGAACCCCTCAGATGACCTTAGATAGTTGGTAGATATTTTATCAATTAATTTAGCATCTTGTCTTAGATCTTACCAGAGCCCTATTATATTTTTTAATATAATCGATAACTATGAAAATATAAATTAATCGATAATTTCTGAAATCTCTTAAAGAGTAAACTTTAAACTCTTACTTCCAACTAGTTGAACGTATCTCTAAGGATACCTAACGCATATTGTTAAGGACTCACCTGCGTATAGGTGGGGTGAGCACAGTCGTTGAGGGGGAGCTGAGCGTCGTCGTTGTTGTTGTAGTCGCTGTTGTTGCTATTGTAAGCATTGCAGCTGGAGCAATCGGTTTCCTGTGTGGGCAGCAATGAGAGAGAGCACGTGAGAGACAAGCAGAAATAAAAAAGAGAAAAAGAGAGAAAGAGGGAGAGAAAGAGAGAGTAGCACATTAAAGAAAGTCACTTAAGGGAGGGTAAACATCATATCTAAGAGAGGTAGACGACATTGTGCGCATTGCCTAAATAAATGTTGAAGTAGATTTTGTTGTTGGTGCAGTGAGAATATGTTTGGGTATATATATAGGATATATATGTAGTACAGAGTACATTGGAAGCTAAGCAAAAGCAATGATTATATAGATTACGGTTAATAGAGAAAGAGAGATATTACGGTTAACACATCTATGATTGTTATTTAGTACTTGTTGCTAGTTAGTTACGGTTAATTAGGAGTTATGTTTTTTTTTTTTTTTTTTTTTTTTTGGCACAGAACAAACCTGAAATACACAGAGTTATCTTTGAGGGAGGCCGATCTTTGTACGCTATAAATTTGACTTGGATTTGCTGTAGTTGTTGCTGTTGTGGATGTTGTTGATGTTGTGTAGTTGGTGTTGTGTGTGTTGAATGTTGTTGTTGGCGTGTTGTTGTAGTTGTTGCTGCTGGTGCCGCCGCTGCTTGTTACGCTTGCACTTCTTCCCAACAACAGTGTTGTGCTCTTATTATTGATGTTGTTGTTGTTGCTGTTATTGTTATTGTTGTTATTATTGCTACTTTGGTTATTGTTGTTATTAGCATTGTTGCCGCCGGGCGGCAGCGCAGCAGAATTTGCCGCCGTCGTCGCTGGCAGAATGGGACACGAGTTCGCCTTTATGCGTGCCCGCAGCTCATTATATTTTTGATAGAATCTGCATGGATCGTGGGGGGCAGGCGGGCAGACGGGCAGGCGGGCAGGCGGAGAGGCGGGTAGAGGCGAACGGGCAGGCGAAGGCGGGCGGGCGGGTTAGAATTGGATTTTGATAAGCGTTTGATGATTTGGTGCGATTTGTTGGTGATTTTGTAGTAGTAGTAGTAGTTGTTTTGGTTGTTGTTGTTGTTGTTTTGTTGCACATAAGTAAAAAAAAAAACACACATAAGCAGAAAAAAAAAAACAAAAGCAAAACAAAGTTAATTTGTGTCACACAATAAATTGTTTACTTATTGCTTGATTGTGTTTCACACTTTGCCGCAGCAGCACCAATTTTTGTATCTTTATTTTTTTTTTGAGACCTCAATTGCTCTTTTGAGTTTGACATTAAAGACTGTTTCTACTTTCTCAATTCAAGTTGTTTTTGTCCGGTCTATTTTTAACTGATTCACAAGCTTATCTAAACAGCGGTCATATTTTAAAAATAGTGCATTATTTTTTAGCCGCTTCACTACCAGTTCTTCGATAATGGTCAGTAATCCAATGACTGAGTTAATAGTACAAGTTGGTGCAAGTGTGTGTTTGAATGTGGTGTGGGTGTTTGAATGTGTGTGTAAGCGGCGTGAAGTAAGTATTTTATATTGATAAGCGGCGCACAATCAGCAAATGTGAAACACAAACGGCAACAAAGTGAACCGAAAATTGTGACATTAAAATAGACCAATTGTTATTGTTTTATAAATGCGGGTGTTAATTTGCACTGTATGTGTGTATATGATTGGATGTGTGTGTGTGTGTGTTTGTGTGGCACGCATTTATGTCTAGTGGTGCGCAGTTATGTGTGTAGATGGGCTCAACTCACTTTTGATCATTCTCAAAGCTTTGCGTGCGTCGCAAGATGACATCGTTGGCGCTCTCATTGGCACCCTTGCCACTCAGCTCTTTGTCAGGAACTTCTGCAAGGCAAATGGAAAGTTACAATTATCGATAAGAATACTACATTTTGGAGAATTGACTTCACTTACGATTCTTAGTAGGGCTGTCGTTGGGCGGACGCTGCGATCGGCGTCGCCAGGGCGCCTCCTCCTCGACGGGATGATCGCCGGTATGATTGGGCTTTACATTTTCAGCTGCAAGTGCGAAAAAATATATATATTAATTATTGGACTTATGGGAACTTAAATATATATATATTTATATATATATATATATGCGGGTTAGTCTTCGCTTAATGCAGGCTCTTAAGCACATTGAGGGGGGTCGGGGCTAACTGAATTTCATATGCACAACTCTCAATTGGCGACTGACTACCTTCGCTCTCGTCTAGACTTGTGCTATGCGAGCTCTCTGTAGAATCGCTGAGATCTGAATCACTTTCGTCAGCATCATCATCAACATCATCTTTAATAACATCGACATCAACTTTATCATGGTGAGTGGCAGTACGATCATCATCATCATCATCATTATCATCATCATCATTGGCAACTTCGGGCGCAATTTGAGCGCTGGCGCTAAGCGAACCGCTCGCAGCTGCAGTGTGCGGTGTGTTTGGACAAAGACAAGACAACAAATAGAGAGAAAACACAGACGAAGGGGTGGGAGGGAAGACAGAGAGAGAGAAAGAAAGTTGGGATGCATAGGAAGAGACAAAGAGAGAGAGAGAGAGATAGAGAGAGAGAGTGGGTTACAGAGACTGTTTCGACTAGACGATGAGTTGATGACTTTTGATGATAATAAAGATGAGACGCAAAAAAAACATACAAAGTGGCTGCTAAAGATGTGGACGAGAACGAGGAGATGTGGCAGTGTGTGGCATGTGTGGCAAGTGTTTTGTAATAAATGCTTCAACTGAACTTTTAACGCGCATGAGAACCTAATTAAATGGCACAACAAAAATACACACACACACACAGCGACACAACACAAAAGTTGGCGTAGAAATATGAAAAAAAAACTTATTATATAATATGCAAAAAAAATAAGCAGCTGTGTTTTTTTTTTTGGAGTGAGTGTTTTTTGTGGTGTGTGGTTTGTGTTTGGAGTCGTGGCTCAAATGTACGCACCATCCTTAGCAGCATCCGTTCTCATTTCAACGCGTACGAGTTTCGTTGGTGTTTTGTCCACATGGTTTTCAATCGTATCTGAGATTCTGCTGCAAGCCAAAAAACAAAAAAAGAAAACAAATTTTAGCAAGAGATTTACTGATAAAAAATGGGATAAGGAAAGTCACCTGATTTGACTAGATGGACGCCGCTTGTTGCGCTTGTTGGCGCGCAGTTCTTCAAGGAATTTGACCATTTTGCGATCGGCCACATCGATGCAGGATTGGCCAGCATAATTGCGTATATCCATATCGGCCAGTGACTCCACCAGCATTTCAGCTGTCTCCTTTTGGCCCCAGTGTGCCGAGGCATGCAACGGCGTCCAGCCATCGTTATCCTGCCTATCGACATTGCCACGACCGGCTAGCAACAGACTCAACACTTTCGTATAGCCCTTGGCGGCAGCCACATGCAACGCTGTTGCACCAGTTTTGGGATGCGGTCTATCCACTTCGGCGGCATCGCTGCGCAACCATTTCTTTGCATCGTTCAGCATTGCCTGCTCCTCAGCCTTGCGCGCCTGATCCACATCGATGTTGAGCTCCTGCACCACCTTCTCCATGTAGTCAATCATGGGCATGTGCTGCACATCGATTGCCAGATCTAGCGCCAAATCACCATCGCTATTAACGGCGGCTACATCTGCATTTTTTTCCACCAAATATCGTGCTATGCTCACAAAGCTGCACATGAAAAATTAATATAGATTAGTGGAATATAGAAATATTAGACTTGAGTAACTCACCCGCAAGAGGCGGTTGCATGCAGTGGTGTCCAGCCCTCATTGTCCTGTCGGTTTATATCGGCTCCATGCTCTATCAAGAACTCAACCATCTCCAGTTTGTCATCGATGCAGGCCTGGGAGAAAGATAAGTTATACATTATTATTAGTCAAGTGCATAAAATCATCAATTAAGTTTCGATTGTTATGTAAATTTAAATGGAAATCTGTCACAGCTCTACTTAAACCAGCTTCTACTAATTGATTCTTATAAGATCAAAAAACTGTGCTATATTAAATAGCCATTTGAAAGCACAGACGAGTTTAAGTTATACAGTTGAATTAATTTCAAAACTCCAAGGTTGATATTTGAATACTCTCGACGAAGGCATAAATAAGATTAATCATTTTTAAATTATACATTTGAGTTTGCGAAATAATTTGCATTTCTTTTTCTTCTCTGTTTCCAGTTGAAAGATTTACATTTTGGCTTGTTTACTGTTGGCAAGGTGCTTATTTGAACGATTGACTACATTGCTTCTTAAAAGTATTGAATTGAAGATTCAGTTGAACGAATTTTCTTTTCATCTGAAGTGCATATTTTTTTTTGTCGATTTGAGAAAATTGATGTTTTTGTATAAGTAATTGTGCCATGCTTTAATAGCTCAGCAACAATTCTGTTTATCTAGTTAAAAACGCTAAAGTAAACACACACACACACACACACATACAGAGTTGCAGATACACATATACATGCAGACTGGATCTCGAGCTGAGTGTGGCACATGGGGAACATTGTTTATGCGGATTTCCGTTGGAGCGAAAACAGCGTCGGTCAGCGTGTGCACAACCAAGAAGCCAACAACAACGAAGGCAACGGACAACCAATGATGGCGATGATATCATCATCATCATCGTGAGCAACTGCGCCGATGACAACGTCTTCTTTGCGCCGCTATCTAGCCAACAACCCGCCCAATCACAACGACGACAACAACAACAACGACAACGTCGACAACAATGCGAAGTGAAATGCCGATAAGAATTCTTAACAGCCGCAAACATAAAAAGAACTAAGCCCTAACCTCGACATTAACATTAATAAAGTGATCACTCGGCCATGGTCAATAACAGAAGTTAGAAATTTACAGAAGAAGAGGAGTATTAATTTTATTTCAAAAGCAATTTTATTAGAAAACAAATAAATTTTAAAAAATCTAAATATATTTCTGAAATATAACAAAAAAAAAAGCATATTTTAATTATAATAAAAGCTGACACTAAACAGTGAAAAACCAAACTTTGAAACCATTGCATACTAATTAGCGAGCGCTCACTGTACGAATATGAATACCGATAGCAAAACCCGTAACATATCCCCACCAATTGTTACTCTTGATAAGCTCACGTTGTGGAGTATTTAAAATCAAATGGTTTTAAGTTCGTTTTTGCTTGTTTTTATGGTCAACATATGTTAATTTAGTTCTTTTTGTTTTAAAAAAGGGGACTGCTGACTGGGTACTGGCTGCTGACTGTTGGCTATTTTGCTTTGAAAATGCAAAAGCAATTTCCATTTCGCAGTAAAACGCATAAATGGCGCACAGAACACGAGGCAAAAGGCATGAGGCATGGGGCAGTCAGGCAAACAGGCACGAGGCATACATGAACCAAACGGGTCTCTGGTCTGAGCAATTTGTAAATCTGGAACGCAGCCAATTAATTAATTATGAGCAATTTTTGATAAACTGACCAACTGACGACAGCGACAACTGACGACGACCACGACGACGACGACGACGATGGGCGGACCGCCCACGCGTGACCATCCCCCGTTGACAACCGCAAAAACAAACGACAATTTTTTGTACGGCATGCAAAAATTGACATGAGCTATTTTCACTGACAATTTGTGACTTTTGATTTCTGGTCGAGTGTTAATGTCAGCCAACAGCAGCAGCAGCAACAGGAGCAGCAGCATAAAAGCAACAACAACAACAGCTGCAAATTCTGGGCTATTTTCAATGCATTGAAAGCGAATTTTTCTTGGCCAGAGCGAAAGATAGCTAAACTAAACTAAAAAAAAAGGCGCTCTACGAAATTGCATGCTAAGTTTAGCCTTTTGTTTTTTTGGCACGCCATTGAGCGGTATTTTGTCTTTCGTCTACCCAACTTACTCCCTCCCCCCTCTCTATACCTCTCTCTCTCTCTCTCTTCAACTGCCAGCCACTTTGCGCCTTAAATGTTATTCACCCCGCTGCATTACGTATACGCCACATATTGCAGAAAATCAGCAGCAACAACTTGTTGAGACGGCTTTGCGGGAGCAACACACAAGCTGCTTACTAATAATAATCCCTGCCCCATCACCCGTCTTCACAGACCAACCCACAAATGAACTCTTACAAAAATCCTTGCCAACTCGTTTGTAAGAGTTCAAGCGCTTGGTTCTAAGCTTAAGCTATGATGAGCATTTGTTTTAGTATAAGTCTGAACAAAGCCTCTAAGTAGCTAGTTTTCTAAGCAAATTATATATATATTTTTTTTTTAAATTTTTGTTTAATAATTTTAATTTTAATTAATTACCCACACTCATTGCTAAATGAAGCAAACGCTAAACAGATTTTTCAAAATTTGTGGAGGCCTTATTTTGGAATACATGTACAATAATTGCGTGGCACATGGCTAAATGGTCTAATGGCTTATGGCAAGCCTTCATAATTTCAAATCATTTTTGTTTCATTCGCTTTTTTTTTTTGTTGAAAGTGTTCGTGTATTTGATGCCACTTGAATGCCTCGCCTTCGCCTAGCTGCCAAAAACAAACTGTGGTGTCTAATAGTTTCAGTCTTTTTTTTTATAATTTTTTTTATATATTTTTATTTTTTTTTTTTTGTTCAGATGAGATATTTTAGCTCATCGCAGTTTTTGGCTCGGGTCTGGAGCAGAGCCACCTGACTGAATAGCCGTCCAAGAGGAATGTGTATTCAATATGAATAACAAACAAAGAATGCATACAACAATTGGGTTAGAAACGGAAAAAAAAAAATCGAAACAAGCAGATTCGTAATAAATTGAAAAGCACACAATATTCTTATAGAATTTGTTTATGATATTGCTATTATCCATATTATGCAAAGAATTTGGAATGTGCAAATAGACCACATTAATCACCACGAATCAACAGCATATGAATTATAGCTATATATATATAGAACATTTGATATATATATATATAAAAAAACTCAGTAAAGTGGCTGTATAGCACAGTTGTGATAAGAACTAATATAATTATTTTTATTCTATCACAGATTAGGGATAATTTAATGTGGTCTATAAACATAACTCTTGCGGTCAGTCCACCCACTAAGATACCATATTATATATATTTTTTGTATTTAATTCAACTATTTTTGTGTATATTTCGTCATAGGTTGGCCAAAAAAATGAACATTTTTCGTGTTATGAAAATTTGTGCGGCTCGCCTTTAAAGCAAAAACAAATTTAGGCAGTATTTTTCTTTTCCTATTTTCCCATACATTTTCACCAGTTGTGTGTGTGTGTGTATGTGTTTACTGTATGTGTATATTGGCTGCTATAAAATGAGCTTAAATAAAATACAATTTAGAAGGCGAACTGGGAAACAGAGTCAGTTGTAAAAGTGTTCAAAAATGATGTACATTTTACAGGCAGTTGTTTTCAATTTGGCTCGAAATGGTATTATGCAATGCACTCTTCACACACACGCTTAAACACACATATTTGTTGCAGACACATCAAATTGTATTGCATAGAATGATTTTTCAGTTTTGTGCAATTCGCCAGATTTTCAGCATCGTTTGTTATTTTGGGTGTAAAACACCAAACGAGAAATAAATCAAATCAAATGTAGCCAAAGCAGCCGCAGCATCAGCAGTATACACTGAATTATATATGCCCCAATATACACACATCTAAGTATATATATATATATATATATGTATATGTAACTATATATCAATTTATACATAAGGCGATAAATATTTGTATGTGAAACAAGCGCTGAGAATTCTTGAGGATGTTTGATTTGTATCTGCTGCTGCTGTATATTTCTCTGTCCGTCCCAACTGATCGTTCCGTCTGCCCCGTTGAGAGCGCAGAGATAGAACCGGGCCAAGGTTACAAAACACGTCAATAAAGCGCGTTAGAGCCCCAAACAATAATAACAAACAACACCAATATATACAATATTATTATTGTTTTATTTTTGTTTTTTAGTTTTTTTTTTTATTTTTTTTTATTTTTAAAACTCACGCAATGCAAACGCAACTGATCTGTAATTTCCGAGACAGGATCACATCGAGTGATATAGACAGAAACCGAGAGAGCGAGAGAGCGAGAGAGAGACGGATGGGGAGAGATCATTAAAATTGATTTTGGGGTCATATAACGATCACGTTCATGATTTGTTGCCATTACTATAATATATTCATGTGTGTTTGATTGTGTGTGTGGAGAGATATCGTTCAATTGCAAAAACTTGACAAAATAATTAGCTAATTTATGTGACAATTTATTGTTAGCTGCTTTGCAGTAAATTGCAACAAAAGTTTAAGCTAATTGGTCAACATTTAAGATTAGAGTCGTATTCAAATTATATACAAATACATGAGTATAACACACACTCACGCGCGCATACACACACTTTCACACACACACACACAGCTGTCACCGTTTTATCTTAAAGACATCTTAATTATAATGTGACCAAAATTGTTAATGTGGTTTTCCAACGCGTGTTTCTACAATCCGACAATAAAATAAAAAACATTTTTAGCGGATGCTTAATTTCAAATATAATTTGTCTTTTGAGGATATGATGCAAGCTTTATGGCTGAAAACAGCACGATTCAAAATCTGTATAAAGCTAATATAAAAAACAATAATTTGTTTAATGTAAGCTAAGAGGACAAACCTATTTAATAACATGATTTTATTATGCCCACATTCTAAAAATTTTACCATTTTATAATTAGACTCCGTTAACATAGTAAACGAGAAAGTGATAAATTATTTAATTTATTTAAATAACGCAGCAGATCAGCTTATTCTTAGGTTCGTCGTTACGAGGTGAATAATAAAACAATTAATTTAAACACTTTTCTACAAACTACCTAATAAATAAGAAATAAATTATAAACATATAAAGAGTTTCATTTCAATTTTGCATTAGATTATAATAAATTATAAAAAATAAATTCAATTCAATTTATTCAACACAAAATACGAAGTTCTATCTTGACTCGAAATTAGCTGCAACTGAAGATAAAGAATTCTAAAGTTTACTTAGTTACTTGAGCAAAGACAAAATATACCACTTAGATTATAATGAAACTTTTTCACACCCATAAATATCATGCTGCTTAAAAGGTTCAAATCGCAAGGGTGCAAAGTTCAAATAAGTATATGGAAACAATCCAACTGTGATCTATAGATGTTATTTGGCGCATTGCCGTGACAATTTATGGACCATTTCTTGTATATTTTATTGGCCAATTAAAAAACATTAAAAAAATATAACATTCCATAGATATAGTATATTTATATATATATATATATATCTTATACTCGGCCATGCAGTATATTTTTAAAATGAGCACTAATAAATCATAATTATCCTTGAACTAGCGCATGAAAGAACACGTTAAAATGCCGCAGACACAACTTATACTAAGTAAATAAACATTAATGCAACTAATTGCAATTTATTTCAAGTTGTGTCCCCCAGCGAGTTGAATGTCAACGCACAACAAGCCACGTTCCACGGACACCCCCAACCCCAAAACTAGCCCCAGAGTCCAATTGGCCGCCATCGGCTTGTTGGCTGTTCGTCATCGGCATCATTCATGGCCAATGGTGGCCATTGAATGTGGCATGCAGGTGTGTTTTTGGCTGTAAGTGTTTATTGTAGTTGTTGTTGTTGGCGTTTGTTTATGAATGAAAGCCCGCTACAAACAATTTTCACTAGAAATCTTGTTTTTTTTTTTGCATTTCTGTTTGGTAAAAAGAAAGCATCAGACACGATCCACGAAATCAGCAATGAATTAATTAATTATAATACTTACAGCATATAGTATAATAAATGCAATGCAATTTCAGTTTGCGGTTTAACAAAACAACAACAAGAACAACAACAACGACAACTGTAAGCCGCAGGTAATTTAAAACGTTGCACAGTTCCCATTGTTATTGTTACTGCAATTATACTCCGCTACCCCTTTCCGCCCTGCCTCTGCCTATCTACACACCCCTCGCTTAACAAGATACAAGATGTGTCTGTGATTATGTAGATAGATATTAGCATCTGGTTAACAAGTGCGTCGCGGGCTAAACGGTGAAAATCTGCCGCTCTTAGCGGGCGCGGCATAATTAAATTCAATTATGCTGCTTTCAAACACATATTTCATGCTATAAATCTGAGCACAACACACCTAACAGTAAGCATATGTATACATATTTATTGTACATAATATTGATAATCTATTTGCATTATTCACTTAGCATTTTTTGCTTGCCTCTTGCCACAACCTGTTCACAATTTAAAGTTAGGCTAGTTATAGCCTGATTCCACTATAACCATTACTTGCATTCTCGAATTTTTATGGTATTTTAAGTATGTTCAGAAAGGTAAGTAATTTTTATAATTAAAATTATAAATACACTTACTTCTTATCATTTATTTTTGAAAGATGATTATAAATGAAATCCTTTTTAATTATTAATTACGTTTTGTATGTAATATTGTTGTTTTCAGCAAATTGATTTGCATTTTAACTTATTTGCTTTTAAGAAATGTTGAACAAAGTCAAAAGAGGCTACTAAATTTCAACGTTGAATACATTGAAATTATTTACAATTAAATTACAGCTGCATTAATTGATTTTTCTTTTCAAATATATGTAAACAATTTTGACTGAGATACATTGAACTGTCCATTGTGCTAGAATTGAAAGGCGCCACGTGAAATATATTTTAGCAACGATTTAAATTTCTCATACATAAAAATATATTTATTGAGGCGAAGGCTCTAAAGAACAAACGAAAAATGAAAATGATTTTGCGAAAATCTTTTCTATATACAACAGCCAGTTGTTGTGCCTGTGTGTGTATGCGTGTGTATGTGTGTGTGCGAGTATTGTATATTTTTCTAGGCATTTAAAAATAGAACAAATTTTGTATTTTTCTTTTTAATGCTTGCGCTGTTTGCTGTTTGTTGTTGCCGTTGTTGCTGTTGTTGTTGTTATTTCAGCAACATTTCAACTTGTTGTAAATCGTCGGCTTGCATTAGAAATGTATTTGTTAATGTTTTAGTGGTTTTGCGGTGCTTTGGAAATCGCAGCGAGATCACGAAATATACGCCGTAAACAACAACACACAGCAGTGAATGTCTAACATTCGAGTGTATTCTACTATTGGTCACCCTGTAGTTTCACTGATTTTAATCTTTGTCGTAAGTTTTAAAAGAAACACCTTTTTAATAATGGTCTAGAATAATAATGTTTTTAAGGTCGTAAAAAGGAATGTCTGTTTAAATTCCTTTCAAACTCGCTTTAAAGAAATAGTGTGCACAGTGCCGCCCCCTGTTGTTGCTACCTATTACTAACAACTACTGCTGCTGCTGGGAGTAAATCGCGTGTTTGCAATCTCTGACGTAATGAATCTTTTTGCTCCCATTTATATATTTACATTTCACCATTTATCGATAAACAGCTAGGAATGGGGAGAATGGGGTTAATACGCACCTGATGTAACGCTGTGAGTCCATCCACATTGGCCGTATTGATATCGGCTCCCTGATCGAGAAGCTGAACCACATCCTCCTTATCGCCGGAAAGGCAAGCGGCGAGAAAAACGCAACCCGAACTAAATTTGATGCGACGTCCGTGCTCGTGGCGGGGTGTGGGTGCGGCATTATTTGTGTCCGACTCCTCCCAGCGTTTCAGTTGCTCGGCCCGCTTCATCATCGCCGAATGGTTAAGCACGTCCAGCGTTGACATCTTTTGACTGTTTTATTTGTCTTGTTTCTTATTGTTATCTTCTTCTTAATGTTGTTCTTGTTGCTTGGCGCTGAGCGGCGCCTTCAGTTTAATTTTGATTTGTTTTTGTTTGTTTTGTTTTATATTCTTGCTGTTGCACAGTGAAATTTGTTTTACACTATTTACGGGAAAAATTTTTGCACATTAATAAAAAAATTTAAAATATTTCATTTTAGTATAGTTTACGATTGTGTTGCTTCTTTTAGCTTGCTATTAAACAATTTTCTATTTTCACTCGCTTTGTGCCCACTGCATCTTCTTCTTCCCTTTCTTCTTCTTTACGTTTTGTGCGCTTTATCAGCTAAAACGGGCCCAACTGCTCTTTTTTTATTTCTTGTATTTTTATCGTGTTTCTTTTGCACTTCACTGCACACACTCAAACATTCACTCAAGCTCACACACACAGAGACCGACTGACAGACACACACACGATTGCTGCGATCTTTTCTTGACCGTTATTATTAGCTTGTTGCTATTTTTTTAATTTTGCTGTTTCCTAACACATTTTTTTTATTCTTAGCTTTTGCATTACATTCAAAACAAACTCGAGCTTCAATGAGAAAAACTAATTTATGTGGCAAAAGTTGCGCGTAAATAATTTTGACGTTAAGCACAACACTGCACGAGACGCTGTCGACGCCGACGGAGACGCTGACGTTAGGGCGCTACTGCTGCTGATTGCGCTTCGAGCACAGGGTTGTCGCTCTGCGTTAATGTTGATTTTTTTCAACACACCAGAGTTGATTAAGTTCATACAATTAATGCGAGCGTTTTATAAAAATTGTAAAAATAACATTTGTTGCTGTTGATGTTCTTCTCCCCACACACTTTGTTTATCATAGCATGTTGTTTGCGCGCTTGCTTTTTCTCTCTCTTTTCCTCTCTTTTCAGCACTCACACACGCACAATATGCAACACTGTGTGTATGTATGTGCATGTGTGTGTGTTACCAATTTGACATAAATTCAACAGCCGCGACGCTGACGTCGGTTTGTGGCGAGTAAATAGAACGAAGAACGCAACTAAAAAGATGGAAACCGATATTTTTCTCACTCGATTCTTTTTCGCCTGCTTTGGATTTTTTTATTTATATAATGCAAGTGTTTTTAGGCCGATTGCAATGCTAAAGTAACAATGCGCGTAATTATGTAAAGGCATTTTACACACACACACACACACACACACATACACAGAGTCATTCACAGGCAAACGGAGAAAAATGTAGAAAATTGCAGTTGGAAAACTTTTCACACCCGAAACGCACGCAGTAAAAACAGACGCACTTACTTTGCTTGCTACACGCGGCACGCGCACAATGCAATTGAAGTGTGTGGCGCACTCTAATATATATTGGCTAATAGGCTCTGGGCGCTGCACAATAATTCAATTTGTGGTGCATATTTCGGTAAAATATGTGTATTTAATTTCGTTCACCATTCCGTGCCATTCCGTGCGGCCACGACAAAGGTTAAAATGAAACTGATGAAAGAGAGGCGAACAGCGAAAACACATAGAGAGAGACAGAGAGCGACAGAGAGAAGAGCGGAGCGACCCTGTCATAGTCTGACATGTTGCTGCCCGTTGTGAATGATCTGGCAGATGTTGACGTAATGAGTGAATGTCGGTACATGTTGCTTCAACATCGATTATTTTTGTAATTGCAACCATGCGCAGCAGTGTGTACATGTGACAGAAATTGTTACGCTAAGACAACACTGCTGCCAGGATTGCATTTGAGGAATTTAAAACTGCCGCCAATTGTAATTTTAAATTAAGGTGTCTAAATTTTGTGAACTGTAACGGTCGGTATTGTAATTCTCCCGCTCTCTCTCTCTCTCTCTCTTTCTCTATCTGTCTCTTTAGGCCAGCGCGCACACTCCCCAAAAATAAGTAGAAAACCCACCACCCAAAATCATATTGCGCATCGCACTCTATAAGCAAACTACGATTTTTACTCGTTCCAAGCGGATGCGTTTCTAGAAAGCAAAAGCAAAAACCGAAACAGAAACTATGCAATAAAATACGCAACAAAAACAAAAAAGTACTTTGCATGCAAAATAGATAAAACTAGCCGCTCAAATTTCATTTACTAGTCGCTGCTCGACACTCAAACGCAACGGACGTATTTTAATTGTTTATTTTTCTTTCAAAAATAAAAAAACCTACAATAAAAAAAAACTTTGAAAATTTAATCTAACAAGACAAACTATAAACTTATCTTATCAAATATAGTGCAAACATAAAAAAAAAACGTTTTTTTTCGCAATTGCAATTATTCTGTTTACAAATGAAAGCGCCATGAATAAGGTGAGTGAACACAGGCGTACTTGGGGGGATGTGTGAGGGGGTTGTTTGACACTGCTTCATTCATGTAACACATACGCGTTGAGAACATTTTTCCATTTCGCAATAGGAAGTAATCGCTTTCCACCCCCTTTTTTGTTGTTGCTCATTACAATTATTTATTTCCCTCTCTTTCTCTGCTCGATTTTACACTGCAATTTGAGAGATGCTGAGCTCATTTCATTCATGCCGCCTCGCATTTCCCTGCCCCTATTTATACACATGTGGGAAAACGACACACATGCCTCACATCACGTCACCCTTCACCTCTTCACAGCACCACTTGCCCTGCAATTTATCTAGTTTTCTATTTACGTGCTTAGAATTTGTTGCTATTATTAATAACCGCCCAATGTCAAAGCGATTTTTGTGGTTTACTTGTTGTTGTTATTGATGTTATTGTTGTTATTGCAGCGGCTATTTGTTTTAGTCAATCTAAGCTAATCAGCTGTTCTTACCTCATTCTTTTTAATTAGAATTGCTTTTACTATCTTGTTTCAAAAGCTTTTTTTTTTTGCATTGCACAACTTGTTTTTGCGGAATTCCTTATAGATAAATAAAGAACAGTGATAATTCGATAGAAAGTACAATTTTTTGTAAAAATCGAAATAATAATAAATTACGAATATTGTTGAAACAGTTTTTATTAAAATTAAAATGCCTGTGTAATATTAAGTCAAAATAACATTGTATACATATATATATTTAATAACTTCCACATTTTGTTGTACAAAGTACCAAGCGTAATCTCTTCAATCAATTATCTACAGTTCAATTAAATTTGCTTGTTGGCGATAACATTTCATTTATAGATTAGATTTGACAAATTTTCCTTAAAAATTGTTGACTATTTTTCGAGGGAAGAATCATGAATCATGAGTACTGAAATATGTTTAAACAGATGTTTTTCAAATTCAACACAAATACCGCAATTCGGTAAGAAAGCAGTGCGAGCAAGCATAACAAGCAGTTTACAGCAGATCGCAGCAAAGAACTGCTTGAATTGTGAGTGAATAAAGTGGAAACTGCTCGAACAACTCTCTCTATCTTTGAGGCAACTCCTTGTGGCAGCAGCAATTCACAGTTTGCAGCTGGCAGCTGGCAGCATGCCCCGTTCCTAGAAAACACAAAACACGCGCACTCAATGAACATGTTCCTTTGTGAAATAAGAAACAAGTCCTGGCAACAGCTGCCGTTTGATCCTTTTGCGGCCAGCTGCCGGCACACGTCCTCATTGCCTGATTGGCAGGCAGGTAATTCCGAACCTGCCCTATCCTGCCCCTCACCCAACTACGCTGCTGTAAGGAAGCCCACAAAACAGATGTTGTAATAATCAATCCTAAGCTTTTGTTGTTGTTTTTGTAGTTTTTATTATGACACCTTTCGCAAGTAGCAAATGCAAAAAATACAACAACAAATTATTACAACAAAGCCACAGAGTCGATCATGTAGCAATTCTGTAGGCGACTGAGCTCGACTTAGATATACCCTGCAGCCAGCTGTTCGATATATTCGATATCTGATGCCAAATTCCACTTTCAATCTTAGAAAAAAAAAAATTACAGTAACTAGATAAGTATGAAAATACATTTTGTAGTATAATATTTAGTATTTTGGGTGTTTTTTATACGTTGTGGATGATTTGTTTAGTTCAACGATAATATGTATATTATGTGCATACATCATTTTACACAAGTTCAGTATAAAAACTGGTTTCGCTGCTTTTGGCTGTCAATTAAAAGGCAATAATAAAACATTAATGAGCTGTCGAAGTTTAAATACGCTTGCTTAAAAAAAATTATATGTTTAGCTGTTTTCAAATAATTAAAAATTTTTAGTTGAGTTTTTATATTATTTTAATGAGATTTAAACTATGAAATTATTAATGCCTTCTTTTGTAATTGTAAGTTATGTAAAGTACTTTAAAAAATTCTGTAAATAATAAATAATCTTATACCATTTTAAAATAGGCAACAATATTTGAAAGCTATCTTAAACTAAAGATACAAGAAAAGCTTTAAAATATTTATTATGAGCAAAGTTAACATAGCTTATAATAAAATTTGAATATACTTTTGTAGAGTATGCAGAAATAAAAGCAAATTGTATAAAATTGCTAAACACACCTGAGTTGCTCGCTGCGCATGCGAGTTGCGTTTGTATTTCTTATTGGTGACTAACAAACAACAACAACAACAACAACAACATCAAGAACAACAACAACACGAAGAGTAACAAAAGCGAGTGCAACAACTTTAAAAGGCCTTGCAAGGCCGTTTTTGTATAGTATAAGTAACATTTACCACAAGTTGCCCCCAAGAGTCGCCAAGCGCATTTTTTGTAGTTTTTTTTTTTTTGACTTGAGCAATCTTTGCGGTTTATGAAAAATTGAAAATGGGAGCTGTGTGCAGATTTCTGCTCTTACACCGCAAATAGAATATATTGCAGATTGTATATATATATATATCAAGATGACTTTTCGAGTGCATGCAGCAACTTGTCAAAAGGCGTCTAGACAACGCTTGTGTTTTTATAGGCGCACATTTTGAAATGCGTCGCGACGTCTCGACCGATAATTTTAGATGCAATTGCACACAAACATTCATCTATAAATATATATATATATATATATATATATAAGTTCACGTATATATATATATATATGTATGTGAGTAATTACCCAATGTTGTTGCAACTGCAACACAACGTTTGGTTAGCCGATGACTCGATCTGTTTTTCTTCTGTATCGGTTAAGTAATTATTATTATTCATATCGCATTCTGACCAACTGGGATTTCAAATTGCTTTGTACGTGTTGCTATTTCCTTTCCTTATATAAATAATATAAATCCATAATCAGTTGTATATAAATATATATGTACACAGCTATGACATAGTTCCAACTATCTTTCTAGATTTTCATAATAGATTTTGCGAGTGAGCGCACTTTAGTTTATCGATAACATTCCATTGAAAAGTCCACGTCAGCATTAATAGATTGTTTTTTGTTTATTTCGTTAAGAATAATTTAAGTCTCTGAACAGCGTAAATACATCCACTTAAATCTAAATTTAAGTTCAAGGCAAGTAAACTTTTTTAATTTGTGGACATTTCTAATTGCTGGCAGTTCTAAAAACTTTACTTCCTACAAAAAATATATTCAGTTTAAAGGTTGCATTGAATACTCAAAGGTTTCTGTACAATGTGACTAAGCGTCGCATTTCTGATTAAATTTACACGAATAGTAAATGACGTCTACGATACTTTTAATAATAGATTTTAGTGTATTGTGTTTTTCTTCATATAATTGCAATCTCAGACATGTTTTTAAATGTTATATCGGAATACTAGATAGACATAGACAGAAAAATAGGGAGATAGAGTAATGAAATTTTGAAGGAGACGTCCTCGATACCATAAGGTATACATTTCTTAATCAGCAACAGTAACTGAAAAGATTTGACTGTTTTTATTCGAACTAGTTGGAAATATCCATATTTTCGATGGACACCTAATTTATCGGAGTTGCTCTGATTGAATCTTTATAATCATATAGCTGCCATAGGAAAGGTCGTTTAAAGAATAGGTATTGGTTTGAAAAACTTTTTGCTTGCCAAGTCAACTTAACAAAAATCATTAAATATGTTTTAAATATTATATTAACATTGAACTTCTATATCGTATAGCTTTCCTTCAGAAATTCCCACGCATTTATGGGAAAATCCAAATGTTAATTGATTGACATCCACCTGCAGGGATATTAAGCAAATAAATAATTACTGAATAACAATCATTGCATATATAATTACGAAACTCGTGCAGAATTAATAATAATTTAATAAAGGGTCAGACTACTTTGACTTTAAATTAAAGTGGAACTAAACATTAACCGCTTAAGTTCAGTAATTTATTATTATAATAATAATTTTCTTTAGTATAATTGAGAAAGCATTCGCAGCTGCCAATGCTCAATAAAACATAAACAGAAATGTATACAATTTAAGCCAGGCCCAGACAACCAGGTAAGCGAGTGCAGTGGAGCATATGTGCACAGAGGCACGCACACGCAAACACACATACATACACAAAGATAGGTGGTATACAAAAAAGCAGCTGCTGTCGACGCACTCCATGCGCTCTGCCAGCGTCAACGTCAGCGTCGTTGTCTGCCTCTGGAAGGTGCGCGATAATTATGAGCTGCAACTGGCTGGCTGGCTGGGATAAATGTGAATGTGGATGTGGATAGAGGTGTCCATGTCGATGACGGTGCATTGACACGCGCCACAAGTCAAAGGTGGACGAGGCTGATGATGATTTTTAATGGCATCGGCGCATGCTCGCCAAAAAAAATCAATGATCCTAGACACAGTGTGTTGCAGTGTTGTAGGGCGCTGCACCTACTGCGTTGGAAAAGGATAACTGTAGTGTGTAACGGTTGTACGGTACGCCATCTTGCGTACACTAACTACTACGGCAAAAGTTGTACGGTTGTATTGGAGCAGGACCATTGTGACCAGATGTGCCCAAAGCGGAGCATGTATCCAACATTCACACACATACAAACATACATATGCATATACATAGCTGTATATATGCATTGAGACATATAATGGCAGCATAAAATCAATAGTTTTTACTGAGCACAACGCTTAAATGTTTTTGCTCTCCTTTTTTCAATAAATTAGCCAAATTGCAAGCAGTTCTAAGAAGTGCAACCATAAACATGAGAAGAAAAAAACACAATTTCCAGACTAGCGTCTGTATTTATACTATGTACGTTTGTATATATGTAGCTGTTATGTTGTACGTATTTGCGTTTTGTGTGAGCTCTGTCTGTGTTGTACATCTCTTTTACTGCTTCTCTCTCTCTCTCTTTGGGGTTGCTCTCGGACAGCAGTTCGGTCGTAGCTAGTCGGCTGCGATTACATTTTTGTTCACCCGATTCAGTTCAGTCTCGCAGCTCGAATAGTAAACAAGTGGATACGATGAACCAAATATATTTCATTTTCTGCATTTAAAAATCAATTATAAAACTAAAAAAAAAAAACGGTTTTCTGCGGCCTCTCTTCTAAATTGTGATATTGGTTGTACATATTTATCAACAGCAAGAATAATTGAATTGACTGAAAGTCAGCGTCTCTGTGTGTGTTTTTGTATTTTTCGTCAACGTCAACATCGTCGTCGTCGCTAAATCCCGTGAAAAATCAATACGAAGATAAGCACAAAAACTAGAATTTTCGTGTTAAAAACCTCAACACAAAATTTGAAAGAAGTCTATGTGTGAAACTTGAGTTTTTCAACAAAAAGAGAAAAATTGTCAAGGTGAGCTGAAGTTTTACAGTATATACTAAAATATGTTTAAATATAACCCCAAAAATATAATAAAAACGTGACATCACAAAGCTATAAATGTTTTTTCCTCTACACATATGTGTGTGTGTATTTCTGTACAATGTACATTAATTAAAGCTACAGCTTACAAACACTTTTAAACAGAAATAAGTTACACACACACAAACCCATACACACCGAGAAGAGCGAGTATTTCGTTGGTGCACAAGACAAAAATTATCAAAGTGGTTTGCTTAATATATCAAATTTAGTTAATAGCTCAGTTTTGAGACTGCTTGAAGGATTGAATAAAAATATACAAATTAAATATTATAATTGTCTTCTAATCGTAAATATTACGGCACAAATGTCTTGCAAAAATATTTATATAGCATAAAATTATTTTGAAAATTTTGTCGGTTATGTTGTTCCCGTTTTGAGGGTCTCTCACTCTCGCACATTCGCTCAGCACACAGCGAGAGCTTGTTTTCGTAAAAAAAAAGTATGGCTATAGAGTTGCCAAATGTGTGCACAGTGGACTTAAAATAAATGTTTTTTCAATTTATGCATGTACGTCGTATTTTTATTAATTTGTTTACTTAATTACTCATTTTTGCATTACCCAATGAGCTGGTTATTTTGTTTATGGTTTAAAATTGAACAGCAAATGAAATGACATTCGCGTATAACCAAAAAAACGAACACGAATGGCAACCCTATATTGTGAGTGATATCAGCACTGCTGGCGCTTAACAACATTCCAAATGTTGTGGAAGAGGAATTGTAAGAGGGAGGTGTAGCGGAGCGAGGGAATTGCCTGGCACTTATTTGTTTTCGTTGAAATTTTCGACTGCGCCATTTTTAGCAAAGTTGTTTTTGTCTATATATATTTATCCGATGACTATATATTTAGGCAAAACTGGAGGCTAGAAGGCCAGACACAGATGACACATTCAATCTGTCAACCAAAGCTGTTCTAATTGAATTAATTGTGTTTTCTTTTATTCTGTACTTCTTTTCTTCTTTGGTTTAGTGTAGTATATTTCCACTATTCTTTTAAGCTTATCATTCATCATAATACACATTGCGCGTTTGTTATTGGATGAAGCGTCGTTTCCTCTTTTTACTACATCCTATTATTTACACACACACAAATACATAGACACACTCTCCACCCAGTTTCAGTTCACATTTGGAGTTTTGTTTTGTTTTCTCTCTTAACGTTTGCTTTGTTGCTCATTTCCGTTTCGAGCGGAAGTGGTGCACTCATGCATACTTTGGAGTTTCTTCTACACTCTGCACAAGAATAAAAAAAAGCCAGGGCCGTCAAACCACACATGACATAGCCAGAGACCAAGCGTTAATGCAGTTTGCAATGTTGCCAATTTTCACTGGCTCGTTTCTCTTACATTTGTTTTCTTTTTTGAAGTTTTATGCTTCATTGCTTTGAACTTTTGCGCTCGTTTCGCAGAAAGCAAAATAAAAAATAAAAAAAACAAACAATACAAAAGAAAACAGCAACAAAGAGAAAGTCTCAGAGCTCAAGCTTTGCAGCTCTGTGGCTTGAGCAACTTATTGTTATTGCTTGCCACAAATGCAACCCACACCCATCATTGCCGCCTACACAGACAAAACACAGAGAGAGATAGAGAGATCCACGCTGGTGGTCCTACCCTGGAGCTAAAACAACAACTCCTACGTATATATCTCTAGTCGATTTTCCACGCTTTTCACCAATAAACACAAGTTCTCACGTCGCAGGAAAATTGCTTTAAAAGTAGATTTCGTAAAAGAAAAATATATTTATTTTTTTGTATTTATCTTTTGTTGTCCTCTGCTTCTTTGCTGTCGGCAATCACCATGAATGGACCAAGGCGCGGCGGCGTCGTTGGCCCTTGAAGAAAAAGAAGAATAAAAGTACACACAATAATCAGTAAAACAAATGCAGCAAAGATGCAGGAAAGAAAATTACTTTGGAATTCCCGGAATATTCTGGGCTGAATCATCTCTCGAAACGCGACGACCTTTGAGTCGGCCGCGTGAAAAACGACCTTTCATCCATATTCACACACTAACGAGGCGCATTTACTGCATGCATATTTCTATGTGTGTGTGTGTGTGTCTATTTTTCATGAGAGCGTACCCACATTCCAAGTCTCACATTTGAGCTGGATGCCAGTTAGATAGAGAAAGAGAAACAACAGCACGACTTGACTTTCGGGTTTGGGAATGAATTTTCTTTGGAAAACGATTGGCTGCTGTGGCGTCAGGTCTTTGAACTGAGCCGCCGTTAGATTTTTTTTTTTGACAATCGATCATGATCAATATAGCAAAGAGTAAGAGAGAGAGAGAGCGAGACCAAGTCAAAGATAGCGCTCAGCTTGAGCCTCGTTGTTCGCTCTTTATGCGCATTCTTTAGCAGCAGTTTTCTCTTCGCCGTCGCATTTATTATGATTACGCTGAATATTGCCCTTTGTTGTGTTGTTGTCTTGGGCATTTTATAAGTACACACGAACCACTGTCAGTCAGCATCCGCAGCTTGGTATTGGTATATTTATGTATTTTATTATTATTATCATCGAAGTCGTCTTCGGCTTCGTCGTCGGCGGTCATTTTATTTCTCCCTCTTCTTCTTCATCCTCTGCGTTGTCGGCTGCATTTCTTGGAAGGACACACAGAAAATATTCTGGTGTGCGTGTGTTTGTTGTCTTATCTTCGTCTCTTACAGCGTCTGACTCTCCTCTACTCCCCTCCCTTCGACAAAGCATCTACTCCTGCATCAAGTTTTGTGTGACGACGACTCATGCTTGTTCTCTCTCCTCTTCCTTCTGTTGTACAAAACTGTCTCTGTCTCTGTCTTGCTGGTCGTATCTGGTATCACCGCATTCCAATCTGGGTTTAGGAAAAAAGAATGGTAAAGTGTTTATAATAGTTTCCCACAGTCTGGCCGCGCTGAGTTTACTTACACACATACATATAGAATAGAGACCTTTGCTGGCTGCGGTTACCTTCACTTACAACACACACACAGCCAGACAAACAGCATTGAAACTCCAATCCCAGCTTTGCTTTATATTTCAGCTTAGTTTCCAATCAGAAAAATAAGTATAAAAAAAACCCAGCAACTTCAGTTCTTGTTGTTGTTTTGCAGAGTTTTGTAGAAAAGTTGTTGGACTGCATTCCAATGCGCGCCTCGTTAGAGGTTCTCATTGCTTGTGCTTGTTGTTTTTGTTGTTGGTCTTCTTATGTTCTCTGTTTGTTGCCTTGCCTTGCCTCCTGCACCGTTGTTGTTGTTGTCTGGCCTTTATGATTTTTCTTTGCTTTGCTCTGTGCCTATCTCTCTATGTGTGTGTTTTCTTTGGTATTTTTTTTAGTTTTCATCTCATTCATGATGCGCGCGGGAGGCCTTTTGCTGTTTTCAACTCTCATTTATTACAGAATAGCAGCAACATTTTGTTCAGAAATGTATTAAATATGAAGTACTCGATTTTTTTTCTATCGATTTACTTTTGTCAAATTGATGATATCAACTCTGCACTGCCAGCCCTGGTAATGCTAATTTTGTACATAAGGCAGCAGCGCATTGACTTCGTTAAACTTTTGCTAAGCTGCTGCTAAAAGCAAATGCATTAAAGTGTTTACATTACAATTGTTAATGGGCAATTGCATTCCACAATAACAGCAAGAAGAGGAAGAAGAACACCAGCAGCAGCTGTAATTGCAAGCTTCTGCACTTTGTACTTGGCATAAAGTAGAAGAAGAGGAGGAAACAACGGTGCATGTAAAAGCAGCAATTGAAGCAAAACAGAAGCAATACCAGCACAAGCAAAAACAATAACAACTGCAGCAGGCAGCATCCATTCTGCAACAGCCTCTCAAAGCTATCATCTTTGTTTGTCTGTGCTGCTGTTGCTGTTGTTGTTGCTCCACTTCAGAAAGCAATGCGCAATCTCTGCCAACCCTAGACAGACGCCTCGCGTCGGGCATTTGTAATTTACAATTGCTTTTGTCTCTTTGCATTTTTGCATTTTGGTCTGTGAGCCTTTTCTTCTTATTTTTTTGAGCTTTTTTCTTGTATTTTTCTTCTTACACCTAAGCACTGTGGAACCTTGTATCTTTGTGTGTGTGTACGTGCATAGTTGTTTTTCCATTGATGGTTTTCGGTGTCTATTGCTATCCCCGTCGCACGCACGCTGAAGCAAACAGACGTCACTGCATTTATGCTGCACTGCTTTTTTATGCTGTGGGGCTGCTTGCGGCTGCTGCTGCCCAAGTCGTTTGACTGCATTCCATTAAAACTTTCTCACAGTCGGCTAGCGCTGGTTACGAGTGCAGTTTGCTTGCTTGCACGAGTGCATGGCACTGCCACCCACCCCCTCTCGCTCTTTCCTTCTCTCTGTTGGCGAAACAGTGTTGCTCGCATTCGAAAAGAAAAAATGCTACAAAGCACAAGCTGATAGAAAAAGCTAAAGCTAAAAATCAAAATCTGTTTTGTTTTAATTGCTGCTTTATTTAAAATCGTAAAAAAAAAATAAGTTAGAAAAATTAAATGGTTTTTAGTTTTCAAACTTAATAATAAATAAAATAAACAAAATTTGGAGATTTAGCTATTAAATAGCCAACACTGAGCTGCTGTCAACACAGGCCCGCAGTCGTTGCCCCATGCGTCGTGAGCTGCAATTTTTTGGCTGGTTTGTGGCTGTTGGTCGTCGCCTGACTTGACTCGCTTTGGCCAGGCTTGGATATTTTGGACTTTGTACAACGTTCCGATGACAGACGACGGACGGCAGACGACGGCGTTCGTGCCTTGCTTTGCTTTGCTGCTGCCGTGAAGTAAATGTCGAAAAACGGCTTACAATCTCTTTGGCTGGCTGCATGTACCTAAAAAAAAATAAAAAGAAAAAAAAGACCACCAAAACAGTTGGTAATTTAACACAAGTTAAACTATCAATAATATGTTATCGATTAAAGTGTCTTGACAATAACAGCAGCAGGAACACTTGAACTCTGTTTATATTCCCATATTCTATCTTTCCACTATCTTTCATTTAATCGACCAGCTGTGTTCTCCATAAAATTCTTGATGCAACGACTTGCATCCATTGCAGATGATTCGCATCGGCGCAGTTCCTGCCACTTTCCACTCGTAGTTGTAACTGAGTTGTACGCTACGCATTCGCTACAACCTACCCCCTTAGCCAGAAGAAACCACCCTTTTTCCCGTTGCTTGACACATGTGCGTGCGAGCGAGACGGCATCACATCATTTCTAGGGGTGCTTTAAGGTCGTTGATGCAGCATCATCCAGCATCAGTTGCTTGAACTGCGTTTCAGTTTTTCTCTCCAGTCAGTAAAAAAAAATACATACACAACTCAAAGCTGCATAGAAAATTGGGTTTTTCCTCAATCAAAGCAAACAAAATATAAATTATATATATATATATATATATATAAATATAAGTTATAAGTTTAATAAAGTGAGTTTCTGTCTGTTTGTCTTCATATATATTTATTGCTATAGTTCAACATATTATTCAAATATTGCTGTTGAATTTATTGACTTTTAAATCCAATGGAAGCACTGTCAAAATTTACTCATACAATGAATATTTTTCTAAAGATTCCAATTAGGCTTCTGACTTTTGTGCTGTTTTCACCTTTTTGCTAGCGATAACGAAGCGAATCTCTATATATATTCATTCAATAGTGAAGCCAGCAATTCATTAGGTTTCACTTGCATTGCAAGTGTGCTGCAGACTACAAAGAAAAGAAATACGTAGAGAGTGTAATCGCGGCTGTAAATAAAGAGAACGATAAAGTAATACACTTTAATAATATTTTGTGCGATAACTTATCTAATTTGTAAGCGATAACATTATCTGTACAACTGTTTTTCTTCTATAAATATTAATGTTCTCTGTCATTTTGGTTTTCTTTGCAGTTTGAATTGCAGCAAGTAAGGACTACCGGAAGAAGTAACAAATATAACAATTTATCAAGATGGCAAATATAGCTTCGCAAACCCGTTACCACCACCATACCCCTTATGGATCCGTGATAACATCATCAGCAATAGTCCAACCAGCATTAACAGCAACAACAACCGTATTGGTGGATCAAGTGGACAATAACACGAATGCGTCAAGATTCTGCAAACTATATAGAATGAATGAGAAATACCAACACGAGGACGAGCGCTTAAGGACATTTGCGAATTGGCCAGTGTCCTGGCTGGATAAGCAAACGTTGGCCCAAACGGGCATGTTCTTCACCAACGAGGAGGACAAGGTCAAGTGTTATTTTTGTGAAGTGGAAATCGGTCGCTGGGAGCGCGATGATCAACCTGTACCTGAGCACTTACGCTGGTCCCCCAATTGTCCGCTGCTGCGTCGTCGCCCCACCAACAACATACCCATCAACGCCGAGGCACTTAACGCCATTCTGCCCCCCCTCAGCTATGATATATGTGGCTCCAACAATTCAGAGATAGAGGTTCGCGACACTGCCTACTCCGAGGGTCGCCAGTCGCTTATACAGTCGACGAGTGCGCTATCCCCCACACCAGCCGACGTTGTTACATCGTTGCAACCATGCAGTCGTCCACCGGCGGCTGCCTCAAGCGGTGGCTCCTTTTTTCCCGAGTATCCCGAATATGCTATCGAATCGGCTCGTTTGCGCAGTTTCGAGGATTGGCCACGCAACATGAAACAGAAGCCCCAACAGCTCGCCGAGGCGGGTTTCTACTATACGGGCGTTGGCGATCGCGTTCGCTGTTTCAGTTGCGGCGGTGGCTTAAAGGATTGGGACGATCAGGACGAACCCTGGGAACAGCATGCTCTCTGGCTGAGCCAGTGTCGTTATGTAAAGCTCATCAAGGGTCAGCTCTATCTGGATGCTGTGTCCGAAAAGGCGGCGGCAGCGAGGCGAGCCGAGCACGATGCTGCTCACAAGCCGGAACGCAACGAAGAAGAGGAGCATCACTCCTTTCCAAGCAGTGCAGGAAGCAGTGTTGCAAGCTGTGTTTCTGCTCCTTCAGCCACAGCTCCAATTGCTGTTGCTGCTGCCTCAGCTGTCGCTGTCCCTGCTGTGGAGAGTGCCGATGTGGTACCAGTAATTGCAGAATGCAAACCTTCATTGCGCACAGAAGGCGTCTCAGGAGAAAAGACGCTGATACGCGAGGAGAAACTGTGCAAGATTTGCTATGCCGACGAATACAATACGGCGTTTCTGCCATGCGGCCATGTTGTCGCCTGTGCCAAGTGCGCCTCGTCCGTGACAAAGTGTCCACTGTGCCGGAAGCCCTTCACCGATGTGATGCGTGTTTATTTTTCTTAGACGCTCGTTTTACATTAGAAACTCATCAGCAGAAACCCTACCAGCGAACGGAGAAAAACCCGAGTTGCTTAAAGCGGGACACGGCCAGCTGTTGGTTAATCTAATCCTTCAGCTGGCCGTTAAACAGAACACAACAACAACAACAATAAAACAAAAAACACATTAACATTAACTTGCATAACTAAGCGTAGTATGTATAGAGTATATATATATATATTAAACTTGAACTATAATAATATTAAGCAATTAATGTACAATTTAAATATATATATATCCATAAAGCACAATTCATTTTGTTTGTTTTGACTGGGCTGGATTTTCTCAAAGGTGCCGGCGAACAACTCTTGGACAACTCTTGAAGGCGTTTTAACGGGCCCAGCCCACAAGTGGGTGTATCTAATCTGATTTATTGATCTCAACTACAAATAAGGCCAACAAATTAACTGCAATAAATCTACTATTTGGTCGGAAGTTGCGACTTTATTTGATCTTTTTCGTTATCTTAGATTACAGATTTGTAAAAAGAACACTAATGTTATTAATAAAAACACTAATGTTATAAAATAAAAAAAATAAAAAAGTCAGTATATAAAAAATCCACTTTTCCCGGAATCATAAAAAAACGAGGGATATATTTTTTTTTTGAAATTATATTATTATTTTTAAAAGAATACTGTTTAGTTTTGCAATTGAAATAAAGTTAGAATATCAAGTTAAAATCTATTAACATCTGTGATAATTTACAATTTGTTGACATTAAGTTGAGTTTTGAAAAAAATAATAATCTTTCCACACCACTAAAAATGGAAAATTATAATCACACACAATTTATAGAATTAAAAACAAGAATTACACATTAACATGCAACAAAAGTTTTATTTTATCTAATTTCTTTGTTGGGCTATTTAAAAGGTGTTGTAATCCTTAATTTTCGCATTTGCTTTAGGGTTCGTTGAATCCATCAACAAAGGGTTTAAGTTAACTTAATTGGCACGTTTCTCGATCTTTGTTTTAGCTTGTTATCAGTTTGGACAGGTTTCTTATCGTTTCGAAGATACAATAAAAAACGTTACACAAAGTTCATTCAACTGCAGAAATGCATTCACAATGCATCTTCGTCATCAACATTGGCAACATCATCGCTGACTTGGCTAACTGCTGGCCAAACCAATTGGCGGCTTTGGAATTTGAAGTCTTGCAAGAACAACTCAACTTTTGCCACATCAACTAACAGCAAATTCATTTGCAGTGCATTTCAATTAGTTTCTGCCAGATCCGGTTTCAAATCTCTTAGCCAAGGTAGGTCGCTTTAGCTGCTTGCTCTATCCCAGTCGAGCATTTTGGCAATAAGCATTGGTTTGTCGTAGAAGGAATTACATTTTTTTTTGCTTTACTTTGTTGCTATTTTGAGTTTGAGCTTTTAATTAACCCTTTGAAATCTGACTTGAAAAAAGTCAGGCCTATCAATTTATGTTGTTTTTTTTAATTTTTATTTGGCTTCAGCAGTGAAATAAACAAAAAATTTTGTTAATTTGGCCATAATTAGCTACTTTTAAGAACTTATCTTTTAATTTCGTGATAAATTTAAAAAAAACCGCTCGACCCAAAGAAATATTACATTCATCATCTATATTTATTATTCTGACAAAAAACAAAGTTTGTATGTGCAGTTGTATATGGCTTTTCACAGGTATGAACAGATGTGCTTATATATTTATATGTTTGTTTACCTTATATGCATTTTAAGGTGATCTTATTTTTGCCAATACTATTGTAAACCTTAGAACAGATGGCCTAATTGAAATTCGTTGTTTAACTACTGTGCAAATAATTTTAAAGCACACTCATCTTTTGAGTCATTTAATATTATATGTAGATTTTTTATCTAAATGCCTTCTTCAATGTCGAAGCAGCAATGAAAGCAATAATTGCGTAATCGAAATCGAATCAATGACTATATTTAGAAACAACAATAAATTTTTTTATGAATTAATACAAACATGCATTAATATATTAATTTAAAATATGTACTTTTAATATATTAATCTGATTTATAATTAAATCATTTTCTTTTAAATGCAAAATTACCAATTCAAAATTACGCTTTTCGAAAATACTAATAAAAACTTGAATAAAAATCAATTCACAAGAAAGAATTGGTTTATTTTATCTAAATAACCAACATCTTTAACATTTACTGTCATCTGCTTGGTGTGTGCACTGGCTAAACACCAAGGGCTGCCAACTTAACGGATAAGGTTATTATTTACATTTTCTTTCAAATGCAAAATTAACAATACAAAGGTACGCGATCGGAAATACTAATTAAAACTTGAATAGAAATCAATTCAAAAGAATGAATTGGTTTATTTTATCTAATTAATCAAAATCTTTTCAAAGTTTTAACAATTACTGTTAACTGCTTGTCCGTAATGCTTGTTACTTAGCACAACTGCTTGGTGTGTGCACTGGCTAAACGCCAAGGGCTGTCAAGTTAACGGATAAGGTTATTATGTATAATTGGCAGCTCGGCGAAAATAGTTTTATGTGACTTGATTACATATTTAAAAATATTTCTTAACGGCGACTACGAATTTCGAGATTAATGAATTTCTCATTGGCCGCTAAAAATGCTTTGTGCATGTTGCTTCTTGCGCTGCAGCTGCTGCTCAGCAGACAGTTGTGGACGTCGCTTGGACTTGCTCTGATTGCTGTTGTTTTTATTGTTGTTGCTATTGTTTTTGTTGCTATTGATGTGCTGCTGATGTCTTTCGTTATTCCCGTTTGCATTCGGATGTGGATGCAGATGGGGATGTGCATGTGGATGCAATGCCCACGTCATTGTGGTTCCCTGAAACCCCTCACCGTCACCGGCAACTTGCGGTCGAACTGTGCTTAAATACACGCGCCAGGAATTCATGAGTTTTCAGTTGCATTGAAGGTTGCAGACTAAAAAAAAAGACAAAGAAAAGAACTAAAGAGGACGATAAAGTAATACACTTTAATAATATTTTGGGCGATAACTTATCTAATTTGTAAGCGATAACATTATCTGTACAACTGTTTTTCTTCTATAAATAATAATGTTCTCTGTCATTTTGGTTTTCTTTGCAGTTTGAATTGCAGCAAGTAAGGACTACCGGAAGAAGTAACAGATATAAAAATTTATCAAGATGGCAAAAATAGCTTCGCAAGCCCGGTACCCCCACCTTATACCCTATGGATCCTATGATAACATCACGAGAAAGAGTCCAACCAGCATTCGCTTTTAATTGCGTGATACATTGAAAAAAAATCCGCTCCACGGACACAAATATTACACTCATCATCTATATTTATTATTGGCAATTATTTATATTTAGTATTGATAAATTGCGTATACAATAACTATTTGTGTGAAACACGTATAGGGTGTAGTCAACACGATAAGACGGCGTTTACAATCGAACTGCTTGCACTGACGAGCATTTCTTTATTTTATACAAAAATCTTAAACCTAAATACATATGACGCCGCTTGTACGCACTGACGCACTGGTATTGGTATACACATATATATATAAATATATAATAATACTCTTACTCTTTATATAAATATATATACGCATATTCATTCAATAGTGAGATATACAGCGAACTTTGCTTAAATACACGCGCCAGGAATTCATGACATATCAGTCCAACCACGATTAACAGCGACAACAATCGTGTTGGTGGATCAAGTGGACAATAACACGAATGCGTCAAGATTCTGCATACTCAATAAAATGAATGAGAAATACCAACACGAGGACGAGCGCTTGAGGACATTTACGAATTGGCCATTGTCCTGGCTGGATAAGCAGACGTTGGCCCAAACGGGCATGTTCTTCACCAACGAGGAGGACAAGGTCAAGTGTTATTTTTGTGAAGTGGAAATCGGTCGCTGGGAGCGCGATGATCAACCTGTACCTGAGCACTTACGCTGGTCCCCCAATTGTCCGCTGCTGCGTCGTCGCCTCACCAACAACATACCCATCAACGCCGAGGAACTTAACGCCATTCTGCCCCCCCTCAGCTATGATATATGTGGCTCCAACAATTCAGAGATAGAGGTTCGCGACACTGCCTACTCCGAGGGTCGCCAGTCGCTTATACAGTCGACGAGTGCGCTATCCCCCACACCAGCCGACGTTGTTACATCGTTGCAACCATGCAGTCGTCCACCGGCGGCTGCCTCAAGCGGTGGCTCCTTTTTTCCCGAGTATCCCGAATATGCTATCGAATCGGCTCGTTTGCGCAGTTTCGAGGATTGGCCACGCAACATGAAACAGAAGCCCCAACAGCTCGCCGAGGCGGGTTTCTACTATACGGGCGTTGGCGATCGCGTTCGCTGTTTCAGTTGCGGCGGTGGCTTAAAGGATTGGGACGATCAGGACGAACCCTGGGAACAGCATGCTCTCTGGCTGAGCCAGTGTCGTTATGTAAAGCTCATCAAGGGTCAGCTCTATGTAGATGCTGTGTCCGAAAATGCGGCGGCAGCGAGGCGAACCGAGCACGATGCTGCTCACAAGCCGGAACTCAACGAAGAAGAGGAGCATCACTCCTTTCCAAGCAGTGCAGGAAGCAGTGTTGCAAGCTGTGTTTCTGCTCCTTCAGCCACAGCTCCAATTGCTGTTGCTGCTGCCTCAGCTGTCGCTGTCCCTGCTGTGGAGAGTGCCGATGTGGTACCAGTAATTGCAGAATGCAAACCTTCATTGCGCACAGAAGGCGTCTCAGGAGAAAAGACGCTGATACGCGAGGAGAAACTGTGCAAGATTTGCTATGCCGACGAATACAATACGGTGTTTCTGCCATGCGGCCATGTTGTCGCCTGTGCCAAGTGCGCCTCGTCTGTGACAAAGTGTCCACTGTGCCGGAAGCCCTTCACCGATGTGATGCGTGTTTATTTTTCTTAGCAACTCATGTAGGCGTTGTAACGGGCCCAGCCCACAGGTGGTGTATACACACAGGGTGTATCGAGTCTGATTTATTGATCTGAACTACAAACAAGGTCCACAAATTAATCTTTTATTTTATTTATTTAATCATTTTCGTTATCTTAGAATACAGATTTGTAAAAAGAACACTAATGTAGAAGGAATTACATTTTTTTTGCTTTACTTTGTTGCTATTTTGAGTTTGAGCTTTTAATTAACCCATTGAAAAATTGAATGTCGCGTTTTGACTTAAAAAAAGTCAGGCTTACCAAAGATTTGTCTTAATCTTAAATTTTGCATAGCTCTATTTATGTTTGTTTTTTAATTTTTATTTGGCTTCAGCAGTGAAATAAACAAAAAAATTTTAAACAACAATTAATTTTTTTTTATGAATTTTTTTTATTTGTATTAACAAATATGCATTTAATTATAGTTTTATTCAACTTACTTTTTAGCGTTGGATACAGGGGATATCCGAAGTAGCAGCGCCAAGGCTCTGACGCACTGGTATATCGAAATTGGAAATAAATCAAACCACACAACATATATATATATAAATATATAATAATAATACTCTTACTCTTTATATAAATATATATACGCATATTCATTCAATAGTGAGATATACAGCGAACTGTGCTTAAATACACGCGCCAGGAATTCATGAGTTTTCAGTTGCATTGAAGGTTGCAGACTAAGAAAAAAGACAAAGAAAAGAACTAAAGAGGACGATAAAGTAATACACTTTAATAATATTTTGGGCGATAACTTATCTAATTTGTAAGCGATAACATTATCTGTACAACTGTTTTTCTTCTATAAATATTAATGTTCTCTGTCATTTTGGTTTTCTTTGCAGTTTGAATTGCAGCAAGTAAGGACTACCGGAAGAAGTAACAGATATAAAAATTTATCAAGATGGCAAAAATAGCTTCGCAAGCCCGTTACCCCCACCTTATACCCTATGGATCCGTGATAACATCACGAGAAAGAGTCCAACCAGCATTCGCTTTTAATTGCGTGATACATTGAAAAAAAATCCGCTCCACGGACACAAATATTACACTCATCATCTATATTTATTATTGGCAATTATTTATATTTAGTATTGATAAATTGCGTATACAATAACTATTTGTGTGAAACACGTATAGGGTGTAGTCAACACGATAAGACGGCGTTTACAATCGAACTGCTTGCACTGACGAGCATTTCTTTATTTTATACAAAAATCTTAAACCTAAATACATATGACGCCGCTTGTACGCACTGACGCACTGGTATTGGTATACACATATATATATAAATATATAATAATAATACTCTTACTCTTTATATAAATATATATACGCATATTCATTCAATAGTGAGATATACAGCGAACTTTGCTTAAATACACGCGCCAGGAATTCATGACATATCAGTCCAACCACGATTAACAGCGACAACAACCGTGTTGGTGGATCAAGTGGACAATAACACGAATGCGTCAAGATTCTGCATACTCAATAAAATGAATGAGAAATACCAACACGAGGACGAGCGCTTGAGGACATTTACGAATTGGCCATTGTCCTGGCTGGATAAGCAGACGTTGGCCCAAACGGGCATGTTCTTCACCAACGAGGAGGACAAGGTCAAGTGTTATTTTTGTGAAGTGGAAATCGGTCGCTGGGAGCGCGATGATCAACCTGTACCTGAGCACTTACGCTGGTCCCCCAATTGTCCGCTGCTGCGTCGTCGCCTCACCAACAACATACCCATCAACGCCGAGGAACTTAACGCCATTCTGCCCCCCCTCAGCTATAATATATATATGGCTCCCCCGAGGGTCGCCAATCACCTATACAGTCGACGAGTGCGCTATCCCCCACACCAGCCGCTATCCCCCACACCGCGGGTGCCTCAAGCGGTGGCTTTTTTTTTCCCGAGTATCCCGAATATGCCATTGAATCGGCTCGTTTGCGCAGTTTCGAGGATTGGCCACGCAACATGAAACAGAAGCCCCAACAGCTCGCCGAGGCGGGTTTCTACTATACGGGCGTTAGCGATCGCGTTCGCTGTTTCAGTTGCGGCGGTGGCTTAAAGGATTGGGACGATCAGGACGAACCCTGGGAACAGCATGCTCTCTGGCTGAGCCAGTGTCGTTATGTAAAGCTCATCAAGGGTCAGCTCTATGTAGATGCTGTGTCCGAAAATGCGGCGGCAGCGAGGCGAACCGAGCACGATGCTGCTCACAAGCCGGAACGCAACGACGACGAGGAGCTTCACATCTCTCAAAGCAGTTCAGCACGCAGTGCAGAAAGCAGTGTTGCAAGCTGTGATTCTTCAGCCACAGCGCCAATTGCTGTTGCTGCTGCCTCATTGATACGCGAGGAGAAACTGTGCAAGATTTGCTATGCCGACGAATACAATACGGCGTTTCTGCCCTGCAGCCATATTGTCGCCTGTGCCAAGTGCGCCTCGTCCGTGACAAAGTGTCCACTGTGCCGGAAGCCCTTCACCGATGTTATGCGTGTTTAGTTTTCTTAGACGCTCGTTTTACATTAGAAACTCATCAGCAGAAACCCTACCAGCGAACGGAGAAAAACCCGAGTTGCTTAAAGCGGGACACGGCCAGCTGTTGGTTAATCTAATCCTTCAGCTGGCCGTTAAACAGAACACAACAACAACAACAATAAAACAAAAAACACATTAACATTAACTTGCATAACTAAGCGTAGTATGTATAGAGTATATATATATATATTAAACTTGAACTATAATAATATTAAGCAATTAATGTACAATTTAAATATATATATATCCATAAAGCACAATTCATTTTGTTTGTTTTGACTGGGCTGGATTTTCTCAAAGGTGCCGGCGAACAACTCTTGGACAACTCTTGAAGGCGTTTTAACGGGCCCAGCCCACAAGTGGGTGTATCTAATCTGATTTATTGATCTCAACTACAAATAAGGCCAACAAATTAACTGCAATAAATCTACTATTTGGTCAGAAGTTGCGACTTTATTTGATCTTTTTCGTTATCTTAGATTACAGATTTGTAAAAAGAACACTAATGTTATTAATAAAAACACTAATGTTATAAAATAAAAAAAATAAAAAAGTCAGTATATAAAAAATCCACTTTTCCCGGAATCATAAAAAAACGAGGGATATATTTTTTTTTTGAAATTATATTATTATTTTTAAAAGAATACTGTTTAGTTTTGCAATTGAAATAAAGTTAGAATATCAAGTTAAAATCTATTAACATCTGTGATAATTTACAATTTGTTGACATTAAGTTGAGTTTTGAAAAAAATAATAATCTTTCCACACCACTAAAAATGGAAAATTATAATCACACACAATTTATAGAATTAAAAACAAGAATTACACATTAACATGCAACAAAAGTTTTATTTTATCTAATTTCTTTGTTGGGCTATTTAAAAGGTGTTGTAATCCTTAATTTTCGCATTTGCTTTAGGGTTCGTTGAATCCATCAACAAAGGGTTCAAGTTAACTTAATTGGCACGTTTCTCGATCTTTGTTTTAGCTTGTTATCAGTTTGGACAGGTTTCTTATCGTTTCGAAGATACAATAAAAAACGTTACACAAAGTTCATTCAACTGCAGAAATGCATTCACAATGCATCTTCGTCATCAACATTGGCAACATCATCGCTGACTTGGCTAACTGCTGGCCAAACCAATTGGCGGCTTTGGAATTTGAAGTCTTGCAAGAACAACTCAACATTTGCCACATCAACTAACAGCAAATTCATTTGCAGTGCATTTCAATTAGTTTCTGCCAGATCCGGTTTCAAATCTCTTAGCCAAGGTAGGTCGCTTTAGCTGCTTGCTCTATCCCAGTCGATCATTTTGGCAATAAGCATTGGTTTGTCGTAAAATGAATTAAATGAATTGGGTGAAGACAGCGCTCGAATCACAACTGTTGCTGCATTTTTTGTTTACTTATTCTTATTTTTATATAAACCTAATATAAAGTTTTTTATTAGGTGAAAAAAATCAATATTTAATTGATATGCAAATCTTTGCTTTACTTTGTTCCTATTTTGAGTTTGAAAAATTGAAGGTCACCACAAAAAGTTCTGACTTGAAACAAGACTAGTCTTAATCTTAAATTTAGCATAGCTCAATTTATGTTGTTTTTTTTTTTTTAAATTTTTCTTTGGCTTCAGCAGCGAAATAAACAAATACTTCTGTTCATTTGACTTTAATTGGCTATTTTTAATAACTTCGCTTTTAAATTCGTGATAAATTTAAAAATAACCGCATGACGCAAGTAAATATTACATTCATCATCTATATTTATTATTCTGATAAGTGAGCGATACATTTTATTTAATATTTTACGCAGTCGGTTCTCGGAAGATTTTGTTATGTCTGCGATGTAAAAGTATATCTAGAATGGGTAATGAGCTTTTTTATTTCTAATTCTGGCATTTGTCGTGCACGAAGAAAAAAATAATTGCATACTTTACGCAGCTATCAAAACGTTGTGGAAAGCAAGCCCTGCTGAATAGTTGCTGAAGGCAAGAGCGTACCCCCCACGGACGTAAATAAGCCCGGATCCGCTCTGAAAAGTCCTCTTTCTATTGTTTCGGGTCTCAAGGCACTACAATTAAAGCCCCGTGGACGTTTTTATGCAGCAGAATTAGAAATTTGTGAAACCATACCAGAAAATTGGAATGAGAACAAATAACTACAAAATTTAACCACCAAAAAAACAACCTCCCAACGAAACCGATCTAGAAGGGTTATAACCTCATCAAAAACCATTCGCCATAAAAATATACCAATAGAAAACATATGAACAAATATGAAAAAATAAATCAAATAACCAATGAAAAACGGTATACACAATTAATAAGATAGACAATAATCTTAAAGAAAATCAGTACGTGGCCACTGGAGCACCATCATCCCCCATACCCCATCCCTCTCATCGACAAAAACTTAAAGTGCAGTTCTGTATTTTGCAGCTATAATCTAAGTTAATTTCTTTTTTTTTTATTTATAAGTGGTTTGCAACCTAAATTTTTGTTATGTTCCAATTTACATATTTTGAGCCAAGGTTAACGAAAGGGCAATTGTTGTTAAGTAAAGTTTAAAGTTTAAATAAAAAAGCCAGAATACAAAAAAAATATGAAATTATAAAAAAAATAATTTAAAAAAAAACTAAACAACATTTGATGTTGTTACACAATCAAAGTGTATGAAGAAAAAAAAATTTTTTTTGTAAAAAGTTCCTAAGGTAAGTTACCTATTTTTTTGGTTTTTTGTAAATGTTTTTTTCTTGTTAAATTTAAATTCGAATAATTTAGTGCCAAAAGTTTTTTTTCTAGGCCATGCATAACATTGAAAATTTAAGTAAATTGTAAAAAGGCCTTCTTTAAGTTTTAATTTTAATTTTCTTTATATATGCAAAGATCAATAATCAACCACAACATTAAAAAAAAAAAATAACAACAAAGAAAAAAATTAATTACTCACGAAGGAGAAAAAACCAATACATGAATAATAAAAATTACCATAAGTATTCATTTCAATTCAGATATAAATATATATATGAAGTATTAAATTTGTTTTCTCTTCATACATTTTTGATCACCCCGTAACCCCTAGCAAATGGATAATTAAAAAAATATATGATTTTTTTTTAAATAATTAGCGGGTATATTTAAGTTGATAAACTTGACCCACTTGAATCTTATGAGGTTGTTTTAAACATTGAATGTAGCCTACGAGTATGCAACAAAAAAAGGGCAAGATAATTAGTAAGAAACACAATTATTAAATATTAATACACGTATGCTACAAAAAATGTTATTGCATAGTTAAGTACTAGATTAAGGCATTTGGAAAAAAATGAAGACAAAAGAATAAATATTGTAAATTTCTATAAGTTTAAGGTTTGTTTTTAAAAAAAAAAATTGTTTTGAAAGTCAAATAGACAAATCAAATATTTAGTATTAATACAACAGTATTTTTATAAAACTTGTTTCTTTGGAAGGATGAATTTTCAAATATGAAATTATGAACAATTAGTAAACGCTAGAAAAATGAACACTTAAACTAACTTATTATTTCCTACTGGCCAAAATAATAGCTTAAGTTGAGCAACGAGTTTGCTTCTGTGGACTTTCAGAATTCATCATGCTGCGCAGGAAGTCCAATTGGATGGGTGGGTAAAGAGCGACCGATACCATAAACCTTTAAATCTTTAAAACAAAATATGCATTCCCCATCTTAGTGTGGATTTATGTAATTGACAACCAGAAATCGCTTGATTGCAGTTAGACTCCAATTAAAGGGACTCTTAATAAATAAAATTATGATCGGAAAGGAATACCAGGATGGTAGCAACAACCCCCCCTCCCCATCTACCGGCATGAGCTACCACCAGTAGGGTCCCATACCGCTACAAATCCCGGTTTCCGCTCGCACAGTTAACATACAATTCGTTTGTGTGTTGAATTTCCCATAATTTTGGTTTTAATTGTTAATAGTTAAAGAATTTTTTTTGGCGTCCATCATCGGGACTCTATCGGTATGTGCATTTGCTCACAATTAAGATTTTTTATCTAAATGCCCTTTTTAAAGTTGAAGCAACAATGAAAGCAATAATAACTATATTTAGAAACAACAATTAACTTTATTTTGAATCAATACAAATATGCATTTAAATATTAATTTAAAATATGTTCTTTAAATATATTAATCTTTTTTTTAAATCATAACAATACAAAATTGAATAGAAATCAATTCAAAAGAAAGAATTGGTTTATTTTATCTAATTAATCAAAATCTTTTTAAAGTTTTAACATTTAATGTTAACTGCTTGTCCGCAATGCTGCTACTTAGCACAACTGCTTGGTGTGTGCACTGGCTAAACGCCAAGTGCTGCCAACTTAACGGAAGAGGATATTATGTATAATTGGCAGCTCGGCGAAAATAGTTTTATGTGACTTGATTACATATTTAAAAAGATTTCTTAACGGCGACTAAGAATTTCGAGATTAATGAATTTCTCATTGGCCGCTAAAAATGCTTTGTGCATATTGACATGAATGGCCACATCGATCAGATTCGTATTACTAAAGTAGTCCATGGCGACCACATTGGCATTTATGCCCCAGGGTCCGTTGAGCCACTGATTCACCTTGGGATTAATTAATGCCGCTCGCTCTTTGGCTGTCTGCAATTTGTGATTGTTGAGGGCCTGTTCGATGCTCTTCACTGCCAGAAATATCCAACCATCGTCCTGCACCGGCGAATCCGGCTTCTTGCTAAACAACAGACGCATATAGTCCAAAGTCTGGGAAATATTCATGTAGCTGGTGCTGAAACGTTGCCAGGGACTGCAAAGTAAAACAGATTCTGCAACGGGAATATGTTTGTTAACGACTGGGATATGTTTAAGCATTGCTTCACTGACCATTCTCCGGATAGGGAAGTTCCTCTGTGGGGAACAGGAGCAGCACCTGCCTGTTCACAGCACGTAAATCATCAAAACTGCGATCCGCACAATGTTCATTGAGGCTCACATTTCGCTCGTAGAGAACTTCACCCAGTTCCTGGCGCAGCAGATGATAGACACCACTGTAGATCTCCGGATGCTTGTAAAAGCCAATGGGAAACGAACTGAAGTCCAGTACAACCACCTCATTGGACAGTTGGACAAAGCGAAGCACATCGCGAAGCACATCACTTAACGGATTGATGAACATATTCTCATTGACCACCCAAAAGTTATCCGCCTCATTGCTGCTCTCCATGTTTCTATAGCTGCGGGAAGGGCAAATGAAAGTGGAAAGGATTAGCTCGGCTCCTGAGAGTATTTCGCCCCTTGTCCCTTGCCTGTTTAATCTTACCCCACACTGAGATCCAGATAGCGTATGCCAAAAACTAGCTGTGACCACACATCGAAATGCTGGGCAACCAGATAATCCTTGACGAGCAGAGATTTGGTCTTGCTGTAGTTGGTTATGTATGCGCCCGAGGCATGGGTGCCGGGTAGAAAAAGACGCTTCAGCGGCATGGTTGCCGCATCCTTGAGATGGGCCAGCCAATTGGGCTGGATCTTGAGGCAGTCAATGGTGAGGAGTTCGCTACCATTGTAGCTGGCCACATAGTAGGGCAGACACTTGCCCTTAGGGTATCTGGTGGCCGTTGTCTGCTCGGCTGGAGGCCTATTCCAGCCACCTGGAAATTGCAGTTTTCCCAGCTTAATCGGGGTTTGTCTCTTGCCCGTTCGATTCCTGATGCCATCGATGCGCAGCTCGGGCTGAAAATTGGACACAGATGGATCCTGACGATAGATGCCCACCCATTCGGGTGGTGCAAAGCAATCGGGTCCCCAATTAACCTCCAGACAGGCTTCCGTTAGCGTTTTGCCCGCCAGCGAAATGGTCAGAAAGATGGGACAACTGGCTGCATGAAAGCTGCTTTAGAGTGCTTGTTGCAAGTGCTACTCAGACACTCAGACACTCACCTGCGGGCGGCGCCACAAGCAGTTGCAACTGCAGCAACAACAACACAATTTTCCACATTTAAAACTATTTAATGCGTTTTAAATATTTGATTATTTATTTTTTCACGTGTTGATTGCTCAATGGCTGGCGCTGAATTAAAAACCAGCCACAATTTGTAACCTTTGTGGCTCAATTTGCACCACACACACACACACACACAACATGCACACAGCGCACAACCAAATTGAGCGAATGGGATTCATTTTTATCTCAGCTTTAGTCGCTGGCATCTGATGCCTCATTCAATTAAGTCGAATTAATGAATGGCGAGTTACTCACAAAGAGAGACTAAGAATTTCAGATAATAATATTTTCTCTTATTTTTTTTTTGTTTTTTTTTTTTTTGTTTCTGTGAACAACTCTGGTTTGCTGTGTTTTATAAATATTCCTATTCACAAGAACTTTAAAATTAATCACGGAAAAAATGAAATAAGGATGTGTAGTAAAATAAAGCTAAATAAATTCTCTTAGGTTTCATAATCCCAACTCTTGCATAGCTCTTCAAATAATTAAACAATTTTCTTTTTTTTTTATAATTTTTAAATACAAATATTTTCTCATTTATTTGTTGCGTTTCTTGCTTCTTTTTTTTTTTTTTTTTTTTTTATTGCAATATTTTCTTTGCTTTTGTGCAAAATTAGAAGCTGTTCGTCGAACTAGAAAACTAAAATTGTAACAATGAAATTATAGTTTTTTTTTTTTAGTTTTGTTTTTAACTTAATCTATTTATCTAAGCATATCTTAAGTACAACAATTTTTAATTCTTAACTTTAACCGGCTCTGTACAGGCTAGCAATTAATTTTTGATTACACTTTATTTATTTATTGTTGTTGTTGTTCATGTAAATTTATATAAATAATATTCGAGTTTGTTCGTTTTTGCTTCATTTGCCATTAATTAAAATTATTTTGTATATATATATGTATGTTTTAAGTACAATTATTTTGAACGGAATGCGGGCATTTAGTATAATTAAAAAAAAAAAATAATAATAAAATAAAAAATGTTGCTAAAATACAAATATTTAAATAAATAATGTTAAGTATTAATTGTTGTAATTTGCACAGGTACGCAATGGTATTCAAGGCAGCTGTTTAATAATTTCTTTTTTCATTTGTTTTCGCTTGAGGTAGGTAATTTGTAATTTATAATTTATAATTTGTAATTTGTTAATTATGTAATTATGTAATTGGTAATTGGTAATTATAGAACAAAACAATCAAACTTGGCATCGGGCAATTGAAACAGTCTACAAAACTTAAAACAGCTACCGTCTTAACAAATAATTTATAAATAAATTATGTACTTTAGTGTTTTCTTTAATTAATTACAATATTTAAAAAAAAAAAAAAACATAAAAAACAGTCTTGTGGTTGCATTTGTGTTAGTTTCTCGTTTCGCACGAAAATTTGATGCGAATGAATACGAATACGAGTATACATATCTTCATATATATATATATATATATATATATATATATATGTGTATTGGATATATAAGTGTGTATATGTGTATATATGTTTTTGTGTTTGTGTGTGTTTTATATAAATAAATTCTGCTTAATTACTGGGTACTTATGCGCATGTCTTTTTAGGAATTGGAATAGCTCCGATTTAAGTTTTCGATTTACATATATATATATACATAATGTGGATAGGCTATACAGTCTATGGCTATATCTATATACAGGCCAACTATTTACAGTTCCAGCAGCTTTTTACACTCAGAGAAAATGCCTGCATACAGATTCAAGTACTTGAATAATCCAAATGCTTCAAAAATGCAGGAGTTGAAAACATTTTTCTAACTAGCTTTTCACTTTGGATATTTTTTAGATTTGACTTTAGATTTTTCAAATATTGATTTAAGAAAAAGAAAAAGCCATTTCCAAGAATTGTCAAGCAACTTCTTTCACGCATTTTCTCCGAGTGTACGCACTGCTTCTTTTCAGCTCACCTGCTGCGTGAGCAGATTAACTAATTCCGTTCGCTCCATGTTGTTGAGGGTGTGCATATCGACTCCCAGCGCTGCTGCCACCGCCTCAATGTCCAAGCCGAAGGAGGTGAGCAGCTCGAGGAAGCGCATCTCCTCGCCGGTTAAGGGATTCGTGAGCGTCGGGCACGAATGGTTGCACTGCGGCCAGCTGCAACGCTCGAGCAGACGCAGATTGCATTTCTCTGGGACGCGCGGCACTCGCTGGTTTGGCTTCAGTTTGGATGCATTGTTGGAGGCGCGTCGCTTTTGCGGCTCCAGCGGCTGCTCCTGTTGCAACTGTTGCAACTGTTGTTGCTGCTGCTGCTGCCGTTGTTGTTCCTGCTGCTTGCGTCGCTGCTGGCGTTGCTGCTTCCGCTGCAGCTGCTGCTCGGCAGTCAGTTGTGGACGTCGCCTGGACTTGCTCTGATTGCTGTTGTTTTTATTGTTGTTGTTGTTGTTGTTGCTGTTGTTGTTGTTGTTGCTATTGTTGTTCTTGTTGTTGTTGGCTTCATTTTCTCGCTTGCGCTGCTGCTGTTGCTGTCGGCGTCGCTGCTTACGTCTCTCCTGGCGGCGACGCTTGCGCTCTTCGCGCTGCTCCTTACTCAGGTGATTCCTCTTGCGCTGCTCCACCTGGTTGAGCTTCTGCACACGCTGATGCTGATGCCGCTGCTGATGTCTTTGGTTATTCCCATTTGCATTCGGATGTGGATGCAGATGAGGATGTGCATGTGGATGCAACGCCGTCGTCGTTGTGGTTGCCTCCGTGGAGCGTTTGAGTTTGCTATCGTGGCGCTTGCGTCGCTGTCGCGTGGAGTGCTCCCAGCACCTCAACGCTGCCGGCAGCGAGATGTCATCGATCTTGATGTTGACCCAGTCGCGTTTCGAGAGCACAGCATGTCCAATACAGCTGGGCGCAAACACAGCGCTCACATTGTCCAGCGAGGAGCGCAGGGCGCCGCCCATCTCGTGTATATAGTTCCATTGCTGCGGCGTCACCGGTGCACCCACATTGTCGGCTCTCATCTGTGCCTCGTCGAAGAGCCACTGGAACACGAACAGTGGAGCTGCAAGCAGGAAAGGATTAGCTTAATTATTTTATTCGAATTTATTTACAGTTTTAGTCAACTTACTTTTTAGCGTTGGATACAGGCGATATCCAAAGTAGCAGCGCCACGGCTCAGCGGGATGTACCTTAGTGCACTCCTCGGGCAGAAGGCCCTGCCACAGTCGCCAGCCCTGACGCACTGCTTCGCTGGATGCGACCGCCGATGGCGTGTAGGGTTCGCGATCGAGAAACCAACCCGAGTCGCTGACACCCCGCACCGTCACCGGCAACTTGCGCTCATTGACCAGAAAGTCGCGTATGCGATCCAAATTGAGCATGACACCCAAACCGCCGGCGGAGGAGCCCACCAACAGCAGCTCACCTCCGGCAACACGTCCCAGTCCAAGCGGAATCAGATCGGCAATCACCTGGCGCAGGATCAGGGCGCCCATAAAATGCCATTTATTCTCGCGATCCCGCGTATCGGGCTCGATGCGGGTGCCCGACCAGGAGTCGCTGCTGCAGTAAGGCACCAACACATGGTTCGCATTGTGCCAATAGGGATTCTCCTCAGCGTGTGGAGAAAGAATGCCACCAACTGTAAGAGAGAATTTAAAATTAGTTTTAACTGAACGCAAGCCAAAGATTGGGTTTATTCTGGAATTTAATGTAGACCCATTTATATAACTTACCATCTCGTGTCTCTGGCCACTGTGAGGAGGTCATCAGATGACGCAGTCGGAGCCAGCGCGCTCGGCATGAACGGTTGTCAAAGCAATGCCAGCCACCCTCGAGGAAGACGACCCACTTTTTGGAGTTGGGCTGCTTGCGGAGATAGAAACCCGCATGGGTGCCATCGTTGCAAGCGATGCTCGTGTTTGTCAACGAGGCGCGTTTCAGCGAACGACTATGATCCCCACCACCAACTCCACTCGCTCCTGCTGGATGCATAACCATATAGTTGCCGTTGCCGTTGCCATTGCTGTTTACGCTTGCGCTGTCCAGCGGTGTCCGTTGATGCAGCGAATTCGCATTGGACGCCGCCTGCTCCTCTTCCAGTTCCAGTGGCGTTTTACCAACGCCAAATGTTTCCATGTTGTCGTCGTTGTTGTTATTGCTGCTGCTATTGATGCTGTTGCTCTCAGCGAGCGGCAACACACTGATCACAATTAGCAGCAGCAACAGCGAAAACCGACAGCTTAACGATGGCGTCGACGTCGACGTCGTCTGCAAGAGAGAGTTAATCAAAGTTGAGGTTTAGTTGCGATAACATATAAAAAATATATTTAAGTTCTGGTTTTGTTATCGCGTAGTACTTATTGTTAAGTCATCAATTTGTTAATAAATAAATTAATAATTAATAATAAATGTATAATTCCTATTAATATTTATGGTAATCATTCGTCGTAATTTGCATTTGGCGCCTCAGAAGTAACGTTAGTTCCAGCCTGTGACGCTCTGCTCTCAAAGAGAGAGCTGGAAAGCTGAACTCAGCCTATCAGATGCACGTGCTCTCCCTGCTCTCTCTCTCTCTCTCACTCTCTCGCTCTCTCTCAGGCATTGTCACTGCTAAGCTTATTCACAATTTTTTTTTTGTCGTCGTTAAATAACACAAGTCTGAGCTCGTAAATAACACAACTCTGCGCTCTCTCTTGAACTATCTCTCTCTTCCTTTTTTGTCACTCTCTCTCGCTGTTGCTTTTGCTCTGGTTCTGCTCATTCTGCGGCCGCCTGTTGCTCTTGTAGTTTTCTGTTATTGTTGTTGCCTGTTGTGTGTTTTTTTTCTTCTTTTTTTCTCTTTTTTGGCGGAAAAACTTGCTTTGATCAAAATGCGAGCAAGAAGCTTTGCGATAAGATCAAAGAAATTTTTGCCGCGCATTTCGTTACGTTATTTTTGTTGTTATTGTGTTACGCTGTGCACCGTTTTTGTTGTTATAACGAGAGCAAGAGAGTGAGATTGTGTAAGCCTTTCTCACTCTCTCGCTGTGTTTGATGTGAAAAGTATTTAGTCAAACATGGCTAGAGAAGTTATTGCTCTGTTTTTACATACACATATATTAATATTAATCATACGCCCTGTGGGCAAACCCTGTCAGTCAACAAAAACAAGCACGTAACACCTACACTTAGAGAAATACGCTTTTGCTTTGGCTAACTAAGCTTCTTTGTTTAAGCTGTTTTCGTTTTATTTTATGATTATATCAGGTTTCATTTAACAACTGGAAGACTTTAAGGACGTAAATATATATTTCTTTAAGTAATCAAGTTTTTCATTTAAGCTACTCTTTTAAAATGAGAAAAAAGAATGCATTTTTTTTTATCAATCTATATGTGATGAAGTTCTTTAAAACAATCTCTTCAAATCACAAAAAATCATATATTGGTATTTTGGAGAGACAAGATTTTGGTTTGAAGTTCTATAATCTTTGACCTTGGTCGGATTTTGAAATGATCTGAGTGCAAGATGCTCTATATTTTTTTTTTAGTGCACACAAGTGATTTCCACATTGTCATGGCCGCTGACGTGTGGTAATCAGCGGCGTCGACGTCGACGTCTATTTTCTGCGTCTATTTCTGTTTCAGCTTTTATATTTAGTTGTTGTTGTTGTTGTTGCTGTTCTTGGCTTTGAACTTAAGGTCGGTTGTGCACATCAATCAAAATGAGCAGCGGCGATTAGTTGTTGTTGTTATTGTTGTTTTTATTTTGATTTTATGCTATTTTCCAGCAATTTGTAAATGATACAAAAACAAAAAAAAAAACAACAACAACAAAACGCGTGCCGCCAACAATAACATAAAACAACAACAGCAACAAGTCGAAGAAAAAAAAGTCTAAAGGCAACGATTTTAGTGTCTCAGTGTGTCAGTCTGTCAATTGTGTCCGCCTGTCTGCGCCGCTGTCTCTGCATAAATAACCATTCAGAAATCGTAAAGAAATCTTCAATCAATGTTTATTTTGGTCTTTGATGTTCAGCCGCCTGTGCCGCTAGCAACGACAATTTGCAGACAAAATGTAAATGACACGGACAATTTGAGAGGAGGCCTACAAAATTAAAAAAAAAAAACAATAACAGCAACAGAACAATTATGGACACACAGATAGACAAACACAAACACAGCTTGGCCAGTTGTCGAACAAGTTCAAACTTGACCGCAGGCTACAGCGTGTAACGGTAGCGCATTTAGCTTTAAGCCAAACAGCTATGGCTTTAAGCTGATTTAGCTTTTCCAGCTGCTCGCAGCTCTTGCTCGTGCTTGATACACAAATCGAGCGACTTTCCTTCAATCAATGTGTGATTTTTTATATATTCTTTTTAAGTTTTGCTATCGCTGCTGTTTTGATTGTTGCCTGTCAGTCAGCGCGTCTGCTGCGGGGTCTTCCCCTCGCACTGCCAACGAGAAACAAAAAAAAAAAAAACAGCACCTCTGATGTTTGCCGCTTAACAAATTGACAAGAACTCTAACGCTAACAGCGGCATCGCCGAGGGTTGCTCCGTGAGTACGCAGCACCTATTACAATTTGGCAAAGCATGCATAAAAATGTATTGCTTATTGATAATCAGTTGAGTTTTAACTAATAAAATTAGGATTTGGGTGGGGGATTATTCCTTTCTTGGGTTAACATGATTTTAACATAATTTTTTCAGCTGTAAGTGTATTGTTTTTTTATAGTTCAAGTAATGGCCACAAACGTATTTTTTTTGACAATGTTATTAATTAAGATTTTAGCTTATTATAAATTCCTTTCTTAGGTTAACATTTGCATATAAATAATAAATATGTTGAGCTCAAATCATATCTATCCCTTTCGCATGGCTGTCGATAAATTGGATTCATATACAAATTCTTGGAGCAACTCTCGTTTGGTTGACATGCTTGACGATATAGTTTTTGGGGCTGCGCCTACGATCTTCTAATGTTAACAACGACCCACCAAAACCAAAACAAATATAACAAAATTACGTGTTACGTGTGTGCGCGGATTTACGCTTGAGTAAACAGAACGCGTGCCCACATTGACAAACACACACATACAAACACACACACATACAATCACACACACGAGCACACAGCCTAGGCAAGTAACTCACAGATACAAGTGGAGACACTGAAGATAGAGATACTTGGATTCGAGCGTACGTTGCACTTGTTTTTTTACCTGTTAAGAGAAAAAACGGCAGCGCCGACAACGACAACAACAACAACAACAAGAACAACAACAAGAGCGGCAGCTGCTCTGTTGTCGTCGTCGTCGTCGTCGTCGCCGTCGGCTCCGGCAAAGGAAAAAATGTTCACAAGCGCCGCTTAATTACCCTATATAGCGTCTTAAGTTGCGCTATTAATTGCGGGCACTGCTTATTAATATTTTGCTTTTGGCTTGTAGCGACTCTTTTTCTTTTTCTTTTTCTTATTTCTTTTATTTTTTTTTTTGTTTTCTTTAGTTGCCTGTATTTCGATTTTGTGCGCCGACAAAGGCGCCTTTGCTGCTGCTGCTGCCCCAACCCCATCCACCTTTTATCTATTTGGCTCTCCTCTGGCCGGACATTCAGATTGGGCGACTGCTCTGTCTGGGGGCTGGCCGGCAGCCAACTACTTGTCGCTACGATTAAATTGTCAGTTTTTATTAATTGCTGCGAATAGTCAAGTGCCGCTGTTGCTGTCTCTAACTCAGCCGCTGCCACCGCCACAGTTGGCGTCTCTGCTGGCGCTAAGTTTTTTTTTACTATTTTTTTTTTATGAATATTAAGCATACGCCCCGTGGGGTGACTTGAATTAATTTGATTTGATTGCGACTTTTTGCTTGCCAGGTGGTGATGTATGTGTGTGTGTGTGTGTGTGTGTGTGTGTGTGTGTGTGTGTGTGTGTGTGTGTGTTAATTTATTTATAATAAAATGCTTGCAGCTTGTGAATACTAGTATTATTATATTTGTTTCAGGTTAAGTGAATTAATCGCTTACAAATTGTTACAAGTTGTTGCATTGGCAAATTTTGCCAACGATTTACGGCTAATAATTATTTATAAACGTCAAACAGAGGGTGTAATAAATTCAATTAAATCATTAAATCGTATATGTCAAACTTGTATTTGTGATTTATAGATGAATGTTATTAGTTGCTATTAGCGAAATAATCCATTAATTTAAAATTAAGTTTGTATAAGTTATTACTAAATATAAAATTTATTCAAATTCGATAGATGTCTGTGAGATTTCAATAAAATACCATATCGAATATTAATGGGTATTCCAGATTGATGCCGTTTGATTTAATTTGAATCGATAAGTGCCACAAAATTGTAGCAAGCTTTCTTGTACTATAACTGAAGTTTTGCAAAGCGATAAGTTGTCAGACACGTTTTATATCACTGCATTCCCCATTGCAATTAACAAATCACAAACACAACACACCCACATTCCACTACACACACACACACACACACACAGAGAGACAGTAAAAATGCAACATAATCAATAACGACCTTGTCAAATCAAAGAAAAAGAGCGGCACATTTGGATTGCAACTAGAGCAGGTTGAGCGGCAACGAAGGAGTGAAGTGAAGCAACTGAAGTGAAGGGAGGTGGAGTAAAGTGAAGTGGTTTTTATTTATATTTTGGGTTGCGTTTGCCTTTGCCTTTGCTTTTGCGGCTTCTTTTGCTCCTTGTGCACCACCCAACCCTGCATCGACTCATTGACAGAGCACTTGCTGCCACAGCAGCAACAACAACAAATTTCTCTAGCTCTCTCGTTCTTTCGCTATCTCCATCGCTGTCTCACATGGCGTATCGCTGACGCTAAAATAAATAGTGGGTCATGTATGTATGTGTGTGTTTGTTGTATTATTGATTTCAGATTGTTTGTAGATGAATCGGAAATAACCTTGTGGTAAAAAAAGCATCCAAAATGCAAAAAAATAATCAGAAGTGGCAGTTGAATTTCAAAAGGGAAGCTGCCCTGGAATTTGCTATCAATATAACAAAAACAGTTACAAGATTATGTTAGCAAAATAATATGTTTTCAATATGAAATTCCTGGCATAGAAATGGGTTAAGAAAAATCTTGGGTTAGGCTTTAAGCTTAGACCAGAATTGGTCAACTAAAAAGTTACCTAAAAAAAACACAGTTTACTAAGCACCCCAATTGAGCTATTTGAGCTATTTTTTTAAGGCATAGAATTGTGGATAGGCAGCGATAATAATATGCTGCACCGTTTTCAACAGACTGTGCTCCTCTTGGATGGGTTGACGCTGACCTGGTCTCTTGCGTGTGATGCCTTGGCATGCATAAAATACACCTGTTTGCAGCAATTTAATACTTTGTACGGCATGGAAATAATGCGACGGCTGCTCTTGTTGCTGCTGCGGCAACTGCAATGCCACGCAGGTAATTCGGAAGCAGCCTCAAATGAAGCCGCAAGCAAAAGCGGCAACTGCAACGGCAACGGCAACGGCAACGGCAACAACAAAAGCCGACGCCGCGGCCTAAAACATGTAGCCAAGTGCCAGGCAGCGTTATTAGACCGGCCCCGGCTACAACTCTCGCTGCGTGTGTATGTGTGTGTGTGTGCGTGTGTGTGTATGTGTGTGCGTGTGTGTGTGTGTATGCTGAGTGTGCGTGTATCTTGTATCTTTGTATCTGTGGGATGTGCGCACGTCTGCCGCTGATCGCTTTTTACTCTGAGCGCGCTAAACCCGTGCCGTTTTTGGCTTTGTACTTTGCCGCTGCTGCCTTTGCGGCATGTTGCAAAGCACAGGCAACCAAAACCAAGCAACGAGGCAACGGAGCAAACAACCAGTTCGGGCCAACATACGAGCGAAGCCAAAGGCAGATCGTCGCACTCATTGATCTTAACTTTGAAAACAGTAGCCAACTACTCTATACGACCAACGGAGATCTGGGACTCTTTTTTTTTTTCTCTGTTTTTTTTTTTTGTTTTGTTGTTTTTATTTCTGAGCTGGGGTTGTGGCTTCAAGCGAAGTGGAGCGCACGAAAGCGGCGTGCACTTTGTTGTTGTTGTTGTTCTTGTTGTTGTTGTTGTTATTGCTGATGAGGGTTTTTTTTTTGTTATTGTTGTTTTTGGTTAGCTATACTTAAAAAGTCTGCCTTTTGTTTTTATATTTCGGTTATTCGTGTTTTTTTTGTTTTGCGCACGCAGGCAAATTTTAATCTCATTTCGAATGCCCTTGCAAAGGATTTTCAAATTGATTTCTGATTTCTGCTGATATGCTAATGTCGTAAATAAAGCTGTAGAGGGCACTTTTGATGTTGTTCTTGTTCTTGTTCTTGTTCTTGTTGTTGTTGTCGTTGTTGTTGCTGCTGGTGGTTTTTGTCGGTCAACTTGATTGGGGCGGCTTAAGTCGGAAGCTATTAATTTTAATTGACGTGCTACTGTTTTTTTTTCGTGGCTTATTTTTGTTGTTTTTCATTTTTTTTTTCTTTGGTTTTCTGCGGCTACTTTTGATATTGGCGGCCCTCTTTTTCTGCTGCTGCTGCCACATATATACATGTATATATATATATTTGTATATTTTAAGCTGAGGCTACTGTATGGCTTAGCCAATAAATTCAGTGGTTAAACTCACCTGTTTGTGTGTGTGGTTTTTAATCCATTTATTTGTGACTGCTGGCATTTTTTGTAGCTCAACAGCTGCCATGTTGTTAATGATTACTTATGATGATTGTGGCTTGTTGAATTTGTTTTGTTTTTTTTGTGTTGCTTGCTTATAATTTCTTTCAGTTATCAAGTTGTTCAGCACTGTTTGATATCAATGCACATTTTGTGGCACTGCAGCATGTTTATTTCTGCACATCTTTATTCGTATATTTGTTGAATGCACTTTGGAAAATTCTTTGTATCAATGCGTGTATTATTTATTTATTTAATGATTTTTTCTTTCTAATTTTTTCTAACACTTTGAACGACCGTTTCACGACAAAGTGAGTGCGATGGGGAGAGTTGAGAGACTTGAGATTGGAACACGTCCGCACACGTCGAATGCTCGAAACGGAATGAAATTTTTACCTTAGCTTGTTGACGCTCTTCGGCAGCGTCGCTGTTGACGTCGCTGTCAGTGTCGCCGTTGACGTCAACGTTGCCGGCAGCATTAACGTTTGCGTCGCTGCCAACTGCAACAATCACATGTGCGCTCTCTTGCGCTCTCGTTGGCTCTCTCGCACTCGCTCGCTGGCTCGGCGTGGCCTCCGTTTTTGTTTAGAATACGCAAAATAATAACAAAACTAATAATAAACTGCAAGGCAATGCAATTTGAAAGAATTATGCGAGTAGCGCAGAGCTCTCTCTCTGTCTCTCTTTCTCTCTCGCGTCCTCTCTCTTTTGCTCCCTCGATCGAGTCAATGCTGCGCTGCGCTGCGACGCTGCGCTGCCGACGTCGGCTACTTGTTAATAATCGTCTTACGATTATGGCCGCTTTTATCAGCGCCTTTGATCTGCTTAATCGAAAGCCGAAATGGCTTCTGGTTTTCGTTTCGGTTTTTTGTTTTTTGGTATTTTTTTATTTCGGTTTTTCAGTTGTTCGTTTTTTTGGCTCGCCATCTTTTTCGCTCCGAGTTTGTTGCCTAAGTCATTTGTTTGATTGGTTTTTTTTTTGTGTGTCGCACATTTAACGCACTTTTAATGCTAATTTAGTGTAATTGCAGTTTGAGTGCAGTTACGCTTGATGCGGCCATCATAATTCGCTCAACGCATATTTTTTTTTTTTATTTTTTTATGCTTTATTTTTTTGTTTTCAATTTTATTTTTAATGCGCCGCATTTTTGTGTTTTATGATCGCGCGGCATTTCTTGGAAAGAGCCCGAAAGAGCTCGCTGTGGCCCTGGGATAAACGAGTGGTATTGTGGAATATGTGGGACGGCGGCTTAAGCACATAAAATCTCAATAAAGTAGTCAGACGCGACGGTTTATCTAATTGTATATCTAAAAAAAAAATATATATATATATATATATATTTATATATATATGCTTATTTTTTGTAGGGACTTCACGGCCCTGTGATACGCATTTTCATTTCTTTACAAAATTCAATTAATGACTGATCATTAAAACACAAAAATATCTTTTGGCTTTGATATTGCGCCTTTTGCCGGCTGCCGAATTCGAAAATATTTCAATCTTTTATGATCTTTCAACGCTGCATACTTGATTTTAACTGCCCATCGAATTGGTTGCCATAAAATTGTATTTTGCAAAGGTGTGTTTTTTTTTTTTTTTTTTGTCTTTATTCGGCTTGCTTTTTTTTTTATCGCAGAATAAATTGATTTTCCTTGCGCTGGTCGTTTGCTTAATAGAGAAATTTGTAGGCCTATCGACCAAAAAAAAAGGAAAAAAAAAAACAAAATTAAAAGATCGCGATAAAAGACTTTGGCGGCAAACTTAAAAGGGAGAATTGGAAAGGCAGTGCAATAATTTTGCATTAAGTACGAAGTGAGCGCGTACGCAATTATTATGCGGCGACATCTCTGGAGATTATGCTGGATGTTGTATAATGGATGCTGGCTGTTCGCATTGCTCATACGCACCGTGTGGCACTTGCTCTTGCTCTGGGGGCAATTAAAACGCCGCCGAACGCCGAACGCCGCACGCGATGAATGCCCATAAACATTTAACGCGCAATCAGCAGGGAGTAAGTAAGGTTGTAGTAGGTTGAGGGGGATGTAGCGGCGAGGAGGGGTGAGCGTGTAAATATGTATGGATTGTAACTCTTGTGGCAACAATTACAAGAGTCGCGCACACACGACTTTGAAAGCTGAGCGTAATGATGTCTTCGCCTTCGGAGAGGATGACCAACATGATCATGATGAAGACGAGTGCTACTTTTGCCCCACTACCGCAACAACAACAACAACAATAACAACAACAACAACAGCAACGAGCAGCAACGAGAGCGGCAACAGATGGATGCGGGACATGGACATTCATTTCGCTTAAGCGCACTAACCGGTCGGTGTCTTTGATCCTGGCATTCTATTGTTCCGTTTCAAAGGCCACTATTATGTAAACAATCGGCAGCTTTGATCTTGGCCGCATCAAAGTGTTGCCGCCACCTTTCATCTTTTGCCGCATTTGCCCAGCGACGCCAGCAGCGGCAGCAGCAACAGCAGCAGCAACAGCAGCAGCTGATAATGATGATGATCATGATGATGATGATGCTCTTGCTGATGTTGCTCATAATGTTGCTGAAGAAGCTGCCACTGCGTAGTTAAAGCTGCTGCTGCTGCTGCTGCTGCTGCTATTGCTGCCACTGAGCCATATAATTTCGCATGCTAGGCAAGAACACCTGGAGCACTGTTATTGTTGCTGCTGCTGCGGTTGCTGCTGCTGCTGCTGCTGCTGCTGGCTATGTTGCTGCTGCTCATAACTTTCGGCATAATCTTCAAAGTCGCCGTTGCCGCAGTCGCAGTCGAAGCGCTTGACATCAATCGTGAGAAGTCTCAGTTTCCCGCTCTGTCTCTCTCTCTGTCTCTGTCTCGCTCTTGCCCCCTTCTATGTTGTTGCTCTAATCTTTCAGGGTGCTCGTGATAAGCAATTAAAATTTTCAGTCAATGCACAAAACTTTATTAACGGATCAAACTCTCAGCTCTGAGTCAGATTTACGGTAACAGCCTTTGATCCTTTTGCCTGCAACAGTTGCTGTTGCTGTTGCTGTTGTTGTTGCTGTTGCCGTTGCCGTTGCAGCTGCCCGCTTGTTGTTCGTGTTCGTTTCGCAAGCCACAACACAATGTGTGGGAAAAGCAACAGGTGCTGGCCAGTTCAACAGCCAGTCAGATATTCAGTTCTTCAACTCTAATTTTAACAGATTAAAATCATAATTGCATCGCTCTGTGAGAATAAAAAATCTAAATTTATGTGAGATTTTATATAATGTGAATCATTCGTACAATTTTGTTCTATACATTTTTGTTGTTGATGTTACTTTTAACTTAGGATCTTCTGAAAATATAAGTCTACTATTTAAGTCATCTATTCAGATTTACAAATCCTCTAAAAAGATATACGTAAACTGAAAAGACTGAAAGACATTTTATATATTTTAGTTTTAGTTATTGTCACATTTTACACAGAAAAGTTAGCCACTTTCGAAAATGTTTTTAATTACAAAATATTATTTCGAAAAAACATATTTTCACAAGGAATTTTCTTCACATAGGTGTATACAATATGGAAGTAAAATAATATATCGTCTCTGCTGAAGTTTTGACCATGTACTGTGAGCTGTGCAGGGAATTCAGTCTCCAATCCAATGGAGTATTCACTTTGGATTTGTGTTCTCCACAGTGGCTGGTCGAGGCTGACCAAACATAAAATTAGCAACGGCAACAGCAACTTGTCGAGTCTGGTGTTTGGGGCCAGAGAGCTGCTGGGTTATGGGGCATTTGGTAGTTAGTTTCTCGCTCTTTCTCTCTCTCTCTCTCTCTCTCTCTCTCTCTCTCTCTATCTTTGGCTGTCTGTCTCTGTCTGCGTATGCTCTCCACGCTTTACGCTACACGCTCTACGCTGCCTCGGCTCAGTTGGCGGCAAATTGCTGTTGCATGCTCGTCGTCGACGACGACGATGACGATGACGACGACGACGACGTCGCTGACGTCGGCAAAACAACAAAGCGGAATCTCTGCATTGGGCACACGCCATTCCCAACATCAAAGCGCCGCCGACCGAGGCACAGATTTTCTGAGGCTGCCGCCACCGTTGGAGCAGCAGCGGCAGCAGCAACTGTTGTTGTTGTTGTTGTTTTTGTTGTTGTTGTTGTTGCTGTTGCTGCTGCTCATTTGTGTTTTGAGGCGCATTGTGCGACGCGCGTGTTAAGTGGACTGTTAATATGAAAGGAAAGTTCGACAAAAAATAAAAAAAGAAGAAAACAAAAACAACATTTGCCGCCAAATAAATGCAGGCGAAGGCAGCCAAGATTCCTGCCAGCCTTTTTCTACTTACTGTCCAGTTTCAATATGCCTCTCTCTCCCCCCCCCCTATATCTATCTCTCTCTCTCTCACTGGATTTATGTGTCTGTCTTGTGTCTGTTTGGTTCTTAATCACGAAACGCATCGGCGGCGTATCACAGTAGCACTTTAAACGTAAATTGCTTTTAACATGGTTATTACAATCTTAACGTTTGTCTGGCCACGAAGCACTTCAGGCAGCAGCAGCAGCAGCAACCTGTTGCCAGTTGTTGTTGCTATTCTTCTTCTGGTTGTTGCCAGTTGTTATTTTTTTTTTTTTTTTTTTTTGCTTTATGCAGTTGACTTCTATTGCTGGCTGCTGGCCTCGGTTGTGTCCGTTAGGTTTGTTTTCGATCATCATCATCGTCGCTCTTTGTTTTTGCCCCGTCTGCGTTTCATTTGGTAGATTGTTGTAATTATGATTGCGCGATTATGATTGGATTAGTTGTCGGTAGCTTTTTGCCTTCAAGTTTTGCCTTAATCGAAATTGTTTTGTGGCGGAAATGAGGCAAATGCCAGCTCAGTTCAGTCCAGCTGCTAATTAGTTAACGCTCTCTGGCAAAACCAGCAAACTGGCAAACCGGCAACAGCAGCAACAGATCAAAAGGGCAGGCCGCAGGATTAAGTCAGCGAGCCTTTTGTTGGCCAACTGTTTTTTTGTCGTTGTTGCTGTTGTTGTTGTTGCTGTTGTTGTTGCTGTTATTGTTGTTCTTGTTGCCGATAATCTTGCATTTAAATATTTCGCAGGAAGACACGCAAAATCCGCTGACTTGTCACACCTTGTGGCCAGGTAAGTTTACCAGCAACTGCAACTGCAAAACTGTGGTAACCAATATGTATAAATTGTTGCATGTGTGTGTGTGAGTGTGTGTGTGTGCTTGTGTGTGTGGCAGGTGATCAAAGTGCGTGCCGCTGATTAAAAAGGGGGAATTTGTCGCCCTTCTGTTACCCTCTAAACATAAATTCAGCAAAATAGGTAAGCAAAAATATGGTGCACATCTGTCAGCGGCTATAAGGCTGGGATATCCCAACATGGTGTATATAAAAACTAGGTTTTCCCTTTCCTAAGTAATTTAAGTTTAAGCATGAGCAAGAGTTATAAAAGTGGGTATGTAAATTTATGTTGGGTAATCCGTGGATTGATGCCTATATAATTATCCATCTATCTATAAAACTGCTGATCTTAAATAAAAAACTCCAAATTTAACATTTCATTTGTAACCTGTAATAAAGCCTCTCCTCGCTTATATATGTAGGTCAACTATAAGTTAATCTCTCTGCTCCAGATTATTACTAGCCTACAAAATCTATGATCTCTTCTCACATTCGCATGCCACTTTTTGGTGTGTGCAGGGTGTCAAGTAGTGTGGCAGACATTTATGGAATTGTGTTGCTATTGTCGTTGCAATGTAAGTATTTAATTTCAGGTAAATTTGTAAGATAAATAATTGTCGCTTACCTGATGCGCGATGCGCTTCAAAGAATTTCATTGTGTTTTGCATATGCAGCGAGCGCCTTAACCATTGTCGTGTAGAACTTTGGCCAAAAGGACCTTCAAAAGGACCGACAGAACGGCGAATGTGTGCTAGAGTGTCTGTGTGTGTGTGTGTAGATTATGGATAACTGCAACGGCGACAACGACGACAACGACAACGACAACGAGCGGCATTGTTACCCATCACTTGGCCCTTTTGTAACATCTCACGCTGGGAGCGGATCACAACAGCGGGACATGCAACGATCAATAACGCTCAGCCGCACACTTTTGAAGTCGAGCTGAGCTTGTGCTGCATCAAATTTAGGTGGAACTGCGTCTGCATGTGTGTGCGTCCGTGTGTGTGTGTGCGTCCGTGTGTGTGTATATATGCCATGGCTGTCAAAACACTCAGAATGTGCCACACACAGTGTTCTCTTTTATATATATATATATTTATTTTTTTATATGTATATTGTGTTGTTTTTTTTTCTTTCATATATGTAGTATTTTGGAGCAGATTGAAACTTCACTGATCGCATGATGACGAATCGGAAATGGTCCCCGTCGCGGCAACAGCATTGATAATCAATAAGCCGAGAAATGTAAGACCTCTTACACGAGTCGAAGACGACAACGACAACGACGACGACGACGATGTCGAAGAGGATGTGGATGTGGATGTGGACGGGTCTCCCGCTGAGCGCTCATCAAATTGTGCCAAGATTTACGAGCCCCTTGATTGAGTTTTCTTATGCCTTGAATACGGCAAACTTCAGACAGGACCACCACACAGTCTGCACCGAGCTGCCAAACAGCAACAGCAACAGTAACAGAGATGCTGAGATTTCGGGCTAACAAACATTGTCTTTCGGGCCTGGTCTTTGGCAGCCACAGCGAACGTGATTCGCTTCCTTATAAAATGACAAATTGTTCGGATATCGCAAAACATGTTGATTCAGTGTTGCAACACTGTTTGCAGAATCTGTTGCATTGTTTTGGATTTTAAAGAATTTTTTATTAATTGTTAACAACAATTTGCTTCCATAAATCTATAAATTATTTAATAGTTTCTGCCAAATTTACTCTAAATAGTTGTTTTGTGATAATGCAAATCATGGATGTGTCTCCAAATATTATTTATAAAATTTATTAATAACTAGGTTTTTTGACTACAGTTAAGGTTCACAGACATATAGTATAAATAGCCATAGGGCAACTATAAGCAATACCAATCTTAAAAATGAGTTTAGTTTTAAGAATTTGCTTAGCAAGTTTTATTTAGTTCGAAAATCTATTGAATCAAGGCAGTTTTCCTCTGATTTTGTATAAAATAATTTATGAGTTAGGTTTTAATTAAAGATTTTAAAAATAAGATTAATTCAGTGATTTATTAAAATGCTTAGAATCCCGTTTAGAATTAATTTTCATTGGTTTTAAACAGCTGTTTACTTACATAATAAATATAAAAAAATTATTAAAACTATTACAATATTTAGCTGAGAAAAGATTCTAATTAAAGCGGAAACAACTTTTGCATATGTATAAAATACCTTAGAACAGTAAACACCCTGTAAACAACACCTATTTTAAAATACTTTGACGGAAAATTCTTTTGTATAAGCAAAATGTTTAATTCAAATTCAATTCAGGATTTCGCCTATTCTGATTATATAATTATTTTTATATTATTCTGATTATACTGACTAAGACACAACAACAACGCCTGGAACAACACTTCTAACAACAGTAGCTACAGTTAATTCAGCTCCAGCTCCAGCTCCAGCACCAGCTCCAGCTTCAGCTCTAATAAGCACCACGTTATCATCGGACAAGCGACGAAGATTGATACTCCTGCGGAGGATCAGGCGCCAACACAGACGTGAACAGCGAAGCAGAAGTATGTATCAGTGGTGCAGAATTTGACATTATTTTTAATATATTTAAAAAAAATATGAATAGAATAATAAATAATTTAATGTTTTTATTTAGATCAATATTCACTAAGCCTACATAACAATTCTATAACATGCTGAAGATTTGCTCAGCAGTTGTCAGCTAAAGCTTGAATTTATTGGGTTGAGGTAGGTCGACTTGTTGTTCGTTAAATACGGCGTAAATATAGTCTTTCTGCAACCGATTATTGCCATGGCTGGCATATGATATACGATTGGCCATTTAGCCAAGTTTGCATTGTTGTTTATGGGATGACAAATTGCGCCTGATATCGCAGCATGTTGATTGAATGCACACGCGGAAACCTTGTAAACAGGACGCTGGTATGAAGGCAGCGAGTCGGGATTTGCTGGAGCTGGCTGTGCTTTTTCGTACCCATTCCGATTGCCTCATTGCTGGCTCGGTGCCGTTCCTGTTGTGTGCGCGTGCTCACTCGCTTTGAGGCTCGAGGCTGAAGCTCCTCGGCTCGAGATGCGAGAGCCGCAACGGGCGCGTTTCTTACACAATGCAGGCGCATGAAAACCCAAAGAAATAAAGAAATAAATAAAACAGGCAACAGCATAAAAAAGAATAAAAAAGCAAAAAAAAAAAAAAAAAAAACACACACACAAAGAAGACTCGAGATGCCGACAAAGTAATAAACCAATTAGGACATCAAAGTGTTCAACCGACAGCGGCAGCAACAGCGACGTCGACAGCAGCCGCGGCAGAGAGGCAGAGAGCAGCAGCAGAGCCGCCAGAGATCACAGAGATTTGCGCTGATCCGACTTTAATTCTAAGCTACAAAACGCAACCTACATATGTCGCCAGCTCACCTCAGTCCATGGGTCTCTCTAGGTCTCTCCTTACCTCTCCTCCCCTCTCCATACCACTTCGCTCCCCGCTAACACCTTTCGCTACTGCTAGGAAATCGCTTTGTATTTCTTAACAATTGTTGTTGTTTTTTGGTTCTTGTTCAGCGCATGCGGAAATAGGTTGGAATCTGTTGAAGGATTAACGGAAATGGATTTGTTGAAATAGAAGCTAACAATTCGTTTATTTATTTCAATATAAGTTCACATACCAATATAGCATTTATTTAAATATTTATAACAAAAACGTAATAACTTTTTTCTTTCAATAGAAATTGCCATATTTCTTGGAAAAATCAAATATTTATAAATTTGGCAGACAGCTGTGCTAATTGAGCCCAATTTTTTTTACCTTTAATTCACTTTGAATTCCCTTTCAAATAAACTTTCCTTAATGCCAAAATTGACTGGCTCATGGAATTATGCAGATTGGATACGTTATCATTTAAATCAATGTGGCATGTCTGCTTACAGTAGCCGTTTGCCCCAAAAAGACCCGAACCAACACCCCCGCCGAACGACCAAATTGGGCATTCATTAGGAATTTAAACAAATAGACAAAAAAAAAAAAAAACACTGAGCATATAATTAAGGCACAACAAATGGGGCTCGATCTTTGATATGGTGATATGGGACAAATACTACTAATAGCTGAAATCAATAACAACAACAACAACAGCAACAACAATAAAAACAACAGCAACATTACTAGCAGTAGCTACTAAATGAAGGCATAATTAAATCATAAAATGCTGAGCACCTCATTAAAATCGCTGAAATTGCTACTCGGCTTGAAATCAAAATGAATATTTATTAATAATAACAACAATATTTGTGTATCGATATTTATAAACATATTTGGTTAATTAATTCAAATGGCGCTCTGTCGCTGATTTGATTGGATCATTGGATCAGTGATCAGTGGCGGCATATCTTGTAACGGCATACATCCCACCACCACCACCCCCCTTCATCTTCTGCTCCTGGCATGCGGCTGATTGTAGCAAAAGCCCAGTCGGAAGCTGAGCTCGGTGAAGTCTGAGAAGTCGACGTCGCCTTCTACGCTGGCGTCGCAGTCGGCGCCAGCGTCAGCATTTGAGTGGGGCCACGGCACGTGGTAAACGAGATGCACGCTTCAAAGGCGCCGGCCACGGCCCACCTAAAAGTCTAAATTGAATACGAAAAGAGCAACAGCAACAACAACAACAACGAAATCGGCCTAAACTGGTTGCAAACGCACATAAACCATTTAAGCCAAAAAGAAATCGGTGCGCTGGCAACTCTAACGATTTAAAGATATGGCCAGCACCACAGCGGCCAAAAAGGCCACTTTCAATGGTATTTTATATATCACTGATTCCATACACTATTTTACAGCAAGTGCTGAGTATTTCTCAACCAAAATATTGTCAAAATAAAAACAATTTAAATTGCACAGAATTTGTTATAAATTACAGAGCTCAAACAATAAAACATTTAAAAATATTTAAAGTAATTTTTATCAATTGAGCAGCGAATTTAATCTTATTTAACAATGTCTGCTTTTGTATCCCTATCCCTGTATCTGCATCTGAAATGGTATATGTATTTGTATCTGTATTTGTATCTTGATATATTTTTACATATATATCTATATCTATCTCTATATCTTAATCTATATATATATATATATACATCTAAATCTACATCTTCATCTACATCTAAATCTATCTCTATATCTATATCTATCTTTATCTCTATATCTACATCTATATCTATACCTATGTCTTTATCTATATCTATATTTATATCTATATCTATATCTATATCTATATCTATATCTATATCTATATCTATATCTATATCTATATATATATATATATCTATATTTATATCTATATATATATCTATATCTATATCTATATCTATATCTATATCTTTATCTATATCTATATTTATATTTATATCTATATCTATATCTTTATCTTTATCTATATCTATATCTATATCTATATCTATATCTATATATATATATATATATCTATATTTATATCTATATATATATCTATATCTATATCTATATCTTTATCTATATCTATATTTATATTTATATCTATATCTATATCTATATCTATATCTATATCTATATCTATATCTATATCTATATCTATATCTATATATACACCTACATCTATATCTATATCTATATCTATATCTATATCTATATCTATATATATATATATATATCTATATTTATATCTATATATATATCTATATCTATATCTATATCTTTATCTATATCTATATCTATATCTATATCTACACCTACTTCTATATCTATATCTATATCTATATCTATATCTATATCTATATCTATATATACACCTACATCTATATCTATATCTATATCTATATCTATATCTATATCTATATCTATATCTATATATACACCTACATCTATATCTATATCTATATCTATGTCTATGTCTATATCTACATCTACATCTACATCTACATCTATATCTATATCTATATCTATCTCTATCTCTATCTCTATCTCTATCTCTATCTCTATCTCTATCTCTATCTCTATCTCCATCTCCATCTCTATCTCTATCTCTATATCTACACCCATTTTTGCATCTCTATATACATATATATATATATTAGGGTATCTAATAGTCTCAGTTGGATAAACCATGACATTCTTAGTTGTTTTTCTGGTGGTCACCCACTGTTTTATTTTATTTGGTGGGGTGCTGCTGTTGGATATCGATTTGAATTGGAATTTCAAAGAGGCCGCATTTCATTTCACAAAGTCAAAACAGTTAATTTATATCATGTCGCGACTACTGGTCTTACTGATTTTGCATTTTGTGCGACTGGTCGCGTCGTGTTTCGAAATTGAAATATGAAAATGAAATCAATTTGGGCAAAGAAAACCTGATTAGCAGCAATCACAGACGATATATGCAGGCGGACTTGGCTCAGCTATTTTATTTTCGATATCAATCCTAAAATTAGCCAGATTATAAATGTACATACAGATGTGTGCGGTCATAAATTCTGCTTTTGATTTTACGTTTTTGAATCGGTAACGAATTAATTTGAGACATGCAAATCGATGTTGAAAACTGAATGAAGTTGCCACGAAATCGAAATTAGATGCGAATACGTTCAACTAAGCAAATCAATAACTTAAGAGACATCCATATAAATAATGTATAATGTATCTTTTAGGGACAGAGGAGTCCTTTATGCCGTTGGCTGTGGTGCGTAACTGAGTAGCCGTGGATAAGGACACGGTGTCAGCAGGTGCACCACAAAGGTGCCGCTGAGCTCGGCTAATTTCAAATTACACACTTCATTCGTCGCTGAGCATAAGTAAGGGTAAATGGGCAGGGGGTATACGGGGGTTCGACAGCGTAACTAAACCGCTTTGCAGGCCAACCGCAATTGACAGCGCGCCCATTGCATTGCTTGCTGTGATCCTCGTGCACATCAAAAGCGGCCGCTTCGCCCGCGCCGCTCCCTTTTGACGTCCACATCCAACTCCTCATCTTTACCGTCATCTTCGTCGAGATATCACTTCTAATGTGCGTGCAAGATGGATTTTTCGGCATTGTGGGTGTGGCTTATTTTAAAGCAATTAAACCATAGTGAAGCGTGTCTTCTCCGACTGAAGCGATGCCTAGCTCTAAAGCGAACACGGTGATCTACGAGGACACTTTGCGAAGCCATTGTGTGCCAGTCTTCGCTTTCATCCATGCCGCTCGAACAGTGGGCGTAGCTAACTGTTTGCTTATGCTTCGAGTTGATTACTTGCTGCGCAAAAGACATTTCAAATGGCTGAACAACTACATCAAATTGCCGAGGAGAAAGAGTTTGACAAGGTTAGATTTTATATGTCTCCGCTGGGCGTTTGGCGGAGTCTTAATGACATTAAAAAAACATTAAATATGCACTGTACAAAATAGCTGCAGAATTTGATACACTATGTAAACTATATTTGATATATGAATCTTCGATGGACCCATAAACTGCAGTCATTTTTATAAAACATTAAATAAAACAGTAACTGAAAGGCCAACCCAAAAGTACTTACAGTTTCTGAGAAATTAAGGTTTTTTTAATTTCTTTCCCATCGTTTGTATACCTATTAAACTATGCCCCTAAAAGTATGCTAACTCTTGCTGCTGAGCAATTTAGCCAATGCATGAACCAAATTTATGCCACCGTTTCGTGCACATGGTAAGCAGCGTGCGAAGAGAACGATGTACAACGATTACATTTCACAGACACTCGTTCATCCGTGAGCGATCCCCTACATTCTTAATATAACATGCACTACATGTTTTTAACATATATATACTTGCTGCTTTAAATATGTCCTGAATATAATATTTTAACTCAGCTTGGGGAAATTAATAATACGCTTACTTTCAACAAGTGATGTTTGAGGTTTGTAGCTCTTGATTGATTTTTTTTCCAATTCTGGCATTTGTCGTGCACAAAGGAAAAAATCGTTGCATACTTTACGCAGCTATCAAAACGTTGTAAAATGCAAGCTCTGCTCAAAGTGAAAGCTTTACTGTGGATAGGCCATATTTACATGCTGTTGGCCATGTCCGTTTTGGGCGTGTGTAACTTGTTGGGCTAAGAAACGCCAAACAAAGGCAGAAGTATCTCAGTATTTGGAGTAAACTCGTGCAGACTATGCATTTATCTTAATTGAAGTCTACTCAAAAAAGGTTTTTAAATGTGAAAAAATTGTAATAAAAATAATAATAACAAATAATAGATAAATTCGCAATAATTTAAAAATAAAATTGTATATAATTTTTGGAAACACTTACTTTATTTAACGCAAATATATGTGCAAACTTGCTTACACATATTAATTTTGTTTATGCGCATTCAAAGTAGGTTCCATAAAGGCCCAAAAACCGAGCACTATTTTCTATAGTATAAAATCTCTTTCAGGCGTACTTAAACATCTTAAAATTTATTGCGTGATAATCCAATTAAATAAAAAGTCGAAAATCGTTATTTTATTTTGTGTATTTGTCAATGAATATGTTTTCGAATAACGTTTAAACACTTAATAAACAACAACATTTAGCAAACGCCATTTAAAACTAAAAACTAGTGGAATAATGCATAATAGCTATGGCTACAAGTAACATGAAATACTTTTCGTATATATAAATATAATGTTCCATATTTTGGTAATTGTATTTTAATAATTTGTTGCTGTACAAGCAGTTTGCGATCGTAAAGGGATATAACACACGTCTACACACGAGGGCAAGAGGAAAAGATACATATATATATATATAGATATAGATATAGATTTGGATATTTATAGGTAAGTACATTGTTAATATAAATTAATGTAAGTCCAAAATTGGAGAACTCGTTTGCTATTTAACTAATTTAAACAGTACACAATACTTTACTGGCATATTTGAATTCGATTTTTTTTCTTTTTTTCTTAGTTTTCATTGTAAATATGATTTTATTTTACTTTCGGCATAAGATAATCGGGTAAACTTCCGCCCTAATAGGGCAAATTGGAGCCGGTATTGCGTTTGCGACCCATGTTACAGATTTTGAAGTGACACGGCAACATATCTAAATAATAAAAAAATATATTGGTAACTTTAGTAAATTTGTTCAAATTTAGATTTTTAAGTCGCATGCAACACTTACAAATTGAACGAGCTATTTGTTTAGGCGAGATACATAAAATGAAAACATGAAATAAAAGAGAATTTAATTTTTTAAGATATGCAACTACTTCATGCAAGGTAAAGTTCTAAAACTATATTTTTATTCAATTTGTACTCACATTTTACATTCTTCTTGATGTTGTTCTGTTTGGAGTTGCTTTGCACCTTGACTTCCTTCTTGCTTTTCATGGCAGTCAAGTCATCCAAAGTATTAACAAATCCTTCCCCATTGTCGCCCAGTTGATGCAGACGTTCCAGTAATCTAGAGCCCAGTGGGTAACGTTCACGTTCAGCACTCTCCATGGATGCGGAATCGTCATAGTCGGCAGTAAGGAACAAATCCCGCAGAGAGGGCCATTTGTTGGGTATCGGAAATAGTTTCTGTTTTTGTGGACAATGAAAGGTTACAAAACATTGATTTGATATATAAAAAATTTATAAAATTTCAAATAAAAATTGTATATATATTAGAAGAAACCAATATCAAATGATAAGGATTGAATTTACTCACCAGTTGCTGCTCGTTGTAGTAGTTTTTGTCCTCATTAAACGGTCCGGTTTCGAGCAGCTCATTGAGGAGCAACTGCTCTGGCATTGCGCCCACTGCTGGGCGTGGCATTGCATGTCCCGGCGACAACAGCACAATTGACAGCACCACAATGGAAATGACCAACTGATGACCGATACCCGAGCCGCATGTTGCTGCTGAAGTTGAAGAAGCCATCACGTTGTTATTTTCGTTTGCCAACTGCGAAATAGCAAATTGAAAAAGTTATTCAAAAGGTTAGCCCAATATAATAGCATGTGTGTTTGAGTTTATAAGGGCTAGTGAGAGAGAAAGAGAGGGTTTATTTTCAAATGACAATTAAGCAGAGCACAGTTTACCCAGAACCAGCCCACTTTCATTGCACCCCTCCACAAAAGCCAAACGCTTACGCAAATAGGGTTTCCTATTTCACTTGGTGTCGAAACCCAACAAAGTTGACAAAGTACAAAATATGCGCAATGTTTTCACACTCTTTTTTAATACTTTTTGTTTTTGTTATGTTGGAATTTGATGTTACGATTACTTTGTATAACTTTAGACAGGTTTCGTCTCAAGGTGTTTGATATATAAAACAGTCACGTTGCATTCGCAAATTCCGAAGCGTGCCACTTAAGATTGGACCCGCTTTTGGTTTGATCAAAGCCAACAAATGCCAGGCTATGGGTCAATGGAGTCGGACTCCTGCGACCCGTGACGTGGTCTGCTCTGACTGCTGCCCTAATTGCCGCTTTATGAAATATTAATGCCTAATTATGCTCACCGTCAACGCTAACCCTTCCAAAGTGCAAAGGTCCTTTCGGTGTGTTTAGAATGACCGCACTGAGTAAATGCCTTGATATTCATTTAGCAAGAGCCAAAAGGACATTAAGGAATGTGGCACTTGGTAAAAAAAAAAATTTGTCTGCAAAGTTCACATGAAAAACGGCTCGTGGTTTTTCAAAGATGAAAATTATCATTCTTTCATTAGAAAGATGAATAATGCGCAACTGTCGCGAGAAATAATAAAGCGAAGATGTCATTTAGTTGATAGCTATATATACAAATTTCTATATACTAAAACTTGTAAAAGTTTTCATTAACTGGATTTTCTTGAATTATCTACATACATATTACAAATTTAGATTATATACATTTTCTACTGCATTACACTTTCATTAAATATTATATATATTAAACTATTAGCAACCATTGCAGAGTAGATATTTATAATAAATCCAAGCAGATATACACATTATCGGCTCACTTATCAATTAAAAAAAAAAGTCTCACATACAAATTTGCTCCCGAAACAGCAGATGACAATATATAAATAGAATTTATTCCTTATTTTTTAATTCGCCAAAATGCAGGCGATAAACTTTTGGTGACATTTGCAGTGGCTTAGACGCTCTGGGTTTTTTTCACTGTGATTAATATTAATTAATCATTGATGGCTCTGATGCGACTCTTGAGAAACGTTTAACGTAATCTTAGCAAACGCATTTTTGTGTCTTACCAGAGCTGATAATGCGACGATGCCGTTGCTAATTTTTGGCGGCAAGCACACACGATGTATATTTTGAAATATATAGAAATAAGTACGTTTTGTATATTGCCAGGCCATTTTTAAATTCATTTAAAAACACACAAAAAAAAATATCGAAGTCAAGGTCTAGCGCGTAAAAGTTTCATTGAACTCCCACACTTAGCAACTTGGTTTAGAAACCACGCCCTGTAATTAACTCTCGGCCAACATTACAACAAAGTTACAGACGACTACTAAATACATGTGTCCAATTAAATTGACAGGCGATATTGAAGGTATTGCAAGATAAGAAATGTTGATGTTGAACTAAAAACCATTAGATATATATATTCAGCTAAAGCATGATAAACCAAAATTTTACTAGATAAGCTGCTGCTTGCTCAAAATGTTAGTTTCTAGATTTAAAAAGTAACTTTTAAGTTATTCTCTTAACATTAAAAATCTAAGCTTTTGAGTATCTGTTTAAAGCTGGCATTCAACGATTTGTAGCTGCTGCTTTTCCCTTAAATTCACAATCATTTGATAATAAAAATATAAGTTTAATATCAATCTCTCTAAACTTTTCCAAATAAATTCTCCGAAAAATAAATCTGTGTTTATGTTTATGTTCAACATACATTGTTTTAGTGTGCTTCTCAAAAATCTTATTAAAAAACAGCAACTCATATAAAAATATATTATATATTTAAGGGTCACTCGAATGAACTTTCCCAAGCCATATTTTTTATTGCGAGTCAGCACATTCCTCATTCATAATCTAATTCTAAAAACAATAAAAAAAAAACGCCATAACATCAGCATATGACATGATTTTAAATATCAAAGGGTACCTATGGCATATTCGATTGTATCAAAAACTATGTAACATTATATATAATGCAAAATGTTCAATAACTGATCTAAAAATTAAACTAAATTTGTTATATATTATGAAAAGTGTAACGATAATATTGAGCAGATCCAAAGCAGACAAATATATTATTTAACATATATAGTCAATTTATGACTTTACAGATAAAGAGTTTAATATTTTAACTATATTAAATAACCTTGACGTATTAATATTCTTCATAAAGGGTATATCAATATCGACTTTTCACTCATAAATTGCAAACTTATTGTTTTTTACTAAGTGCGTCACCATCGCTTGGAAAAATAAATCGGAAGATTAGGAAATACTAGTCTTATCAATAAATAAGTCGCATCTTTATGACGGGCCCTCTTTTGGGCATAGATGTGAAAATAAATATATTGTACATATGTACTCGTATGTAGGAAATTTGGCTAACCCCTAGTCAAAAGTTATCGCTGAAAACAAGATCGACACAATTGCTTTTTTGTGGCCCCAATTTAGGATCACGTGACGTTAATTAGTTTTGCCAGATCACCAATCTCTAATTGCTGTATCATCAGACAGACAAAACTTCGAGTAGTCCTTAAAAATCACTTTAACTTTTTTGCTAGTGCGCTGATAAGACGACTATGTTAATTTCAAAAGCGATTATAATTATAAATAAAAATTTAAATTTATAAAAATAAATAAATTCAAAATCGCATTGCAAAATTCAAGTTTGATTAATGATAATCGCATTTGAGAGATAATTATAAATAGATTTTAAGCATTATCAATGGTCTTTATAAGCGTCACTCAAATATGACCCAAGATTGAAGGAATTGCTCTGCGGCGGAATGAGTAGTTGTATGGGGAACAAATGAATACAATTTTGCTCAACATACGATTGTATTTTTATTGTAGAATATTAAAAAATTTTGTATGTGAATTTTGACTTACCTTCAAATTTATCACTTTGACAACACACACTAAAATTGTAGTTTTGTTTTACAATTTTTATCAATTTCCACAAATTGTATTTTTTTTTTTAATTTTTGCGCTTATTTTAACTTAACCGTTAGGTTGGACACCGCAGAATAAACGTAAATCCGTTGAACGTATTGGTTTTTATAGGCGCTGAGAGCGTGAAAAAAGCGACGCAAAAAGGGTAAATCAACAGGTACAGTTAACACACACACACACACAGACACAACTAGTGAAAAGAGGCGGACAACGACGACGACTCTTATGACTTCGTGGGCGGTGGTCGTCAGAGTGTGGGTGGAAAAAACTCTGCTGAGTTGCAGCTCTACACGAGCGAACACTTAAAAAGTTCTGTTACTTTTTTACGGCTAATGCGAGAGCAATCAATTTGATCTCAACCTAAGTTCAAATAAACTTGTAGTATGATTTAGGGAGACAATTTCTCAGACGTTCTTAACGCTTTCTCGTGCGTTCGCAAACTAAAGTCGACATTCGCGAACTTAAGCATTTTTACGGATCGTTTTCTACTATCACTCAACGCTTAGTTTCGATCCCTCGATCTCGGTCTCAGACCTATGCTTAGCGTTTGCCGTGCCACGCTTTTTGACAAATCGGCCGATAAAGATGAGATTTATGGCATTTTCTATATGCCAGCCGAGGATTAACACAATGTTGTATTATTGAGCTACACATATTAAGGTATATTAGCTGTTGCAGTCAAAAGGCCCTACAGATTATTTCTGTAAAAATATTTCCCCGTTAACTTAATGAGTCACTAATATTGGAAAGTTTACTATCCAAAATGAGTTTGACATATTATTCTATTTCGGTACAATTATAGATGATAGTGGAAGTTGTGAATATTAGCTTAATTATTTGAATCACACAAAAAATTTTCGATGCCATCATAAATTATCCCCAGACGGGTTCATTGGCCACTGACTAGAAAATATCAAGGTACTTTTAGCAATAAAAAAAACTTGGGCCCTAGATTGCCAAATAAAATACCCCATGAATTAATTTATAAGTCATTAAACTCGCAATAATATAGCTAGAAATTTGTGAAAGTTAAATGGGTCAATGTCAAAGCATCATCAAATTATTTTAAACGGATGTTGAAATTATTTAATTAAAGATTTCTATAAAGAAAGGAGATTGATAGTTTATTTTGTCTTAAATTAATTGCGCAAGTAAAATCTCTGTATATTCAAAAATTATGTTAAATAAGCGTAAAAATATCAAAGAATAGTAAAACGGTGAGTGTAGATAAAGATAAACAACAATTTGAATACCTAATTCTACTAAACAATAATGAACATAGATATTATAAAATGTGTTGAAAGATCGTCTTAGAATTTCATCAGAAAGATAGAATATTTTATATAAATCGTTAATACGCCTTATCTCCCATAGACATCGTTAGGCTGTCTTAAGATTTAATTAAAAACTGACACAGCAATTTTAATTTATATTTTATAATTTGAGGAGCAACATTTAAACATTGGACCGATAATCCCGCCCACGCATCATATTTATATGTGATTTAATTAATTTATATGGTTACATCAGCGCCCAGATAAATGTAATTAGCTATATTCTGGGGTACATCGTTAGTTTGGTGCGATAAGCATAAATCGAGCTCCTCTTGACATGCAAATCAAAAATTAAAACATATCAGCACTGCTTGGCATTTATTAAAATGAATAGCAGTAACGAGACACACACATTGACATATCCCTAAAGCCGGAACAATTGTGGACACGTGTTGCTCATGCCGGCATATTATTGTTATCAGAAGCAATCACAAAATCACGAGACCTCCGCAACCTGCAGATTGCACGGCTCGCAATGAATTATTTTGTGTATTATGTATTGACTTTCTGTCTGGGCTATTATATATAAAGTAAATAAAAAATAAGCTGCTTTAAAGTGGGTTTTTGCTTTGCTTAAATATTATCATTTATACATTTGAAAAACCGCACCTTAAAGTCGCCACGCTTGAAAAATTTACCAACACTGTTAGCACCTTGGGCAGAAGCGATAGTTTTTAGCGATGGCAATATTACGATATCGCAAGTAGCACAGAAACTGTGATTTTTTCAAGAAAATTACGACCTAAAAACATTGATTTTGTGGTTGTTACAACAATTTAAAATGTATAGTACGTATATGTTACCAGCATTTTCATTTAATATAAAGAGCGTTTACACATGCATTTCGCCTAGAACATCTCACTACTTTAAGATACTTGTGAAAAGTAGCCGGTACATGAACTATCGCGAGTACAGCTCTACACTCTGCTGTTCAGCTGTGGGCATTACAAAAAAGAAACCGAGAAGGGGGGCCGAAAATTAAAAATAAGAAAATCATCATGGCTACATCAACGCTGCAGCTAGAATTTTCACAAGCCATGGCCGATTTCAAGAAGATGTTCCCCGACATTGATCGTGAAGTAATTGAGGCTGTGCTGCGCGCTAATATGGGTGCCGTGGATCAGACCATCGACCAACTGCTTGCTATGTCAACTGACAACCAGGTACATATCTCTGTGTGTGTGTGTGTGTTTTGTTTGTGTATACTAACAGGCTAAACAAGCTTAATAACACTAACCAAAAACTAACTAACTAACTAACGCATGTGATTAGAACGAAAAACTGCGCAATGAACTGGATGCTAATGTCTCACCACAACAGAGTCTCATCAATCTCAGCGATACGGACAGAGAGCTGAGACGCAATCAACTCATCGATACCACAGATGTCGCCAGTAGTGAACGCACCGAGGGCGCTGCTGCTGCTGCCGCTGCAGCTGCATCCACATTGCTAAGTACTGCGAGCGCATCGCCCAATCATCATCACAATACGGGCGCCTCGCCCAAGCAGCGTCCGTTGGGCGCATCAAATAAAATCAACAGCGCTGGAAATACGCCCACCAAGCGTAGTCACACCGTTGCATTGTCCAACAGCAACGCGTCTCGTCGCTGGAATCCACCAATATTGGGTGCACTGCCAGCGGGATTTCTGCGCATCGCTCCCGTTGCTGGGCAACAGGACTTTGAGCTGCCCGACGAGCAGTTCGCTCTTATGCTGCAGAACGAGGAGTTTATGAATCAGTTGCGATGGAATCAGGACTTTATGAACGCACTGGAAAAGGAGCAGAATGGCAAGACCAAGGGCGAGGATGATGCACCGTTTCAGGAACGACTTAAGAATATGGGCAAAATGTCGCGCAAGAAATTCCTACAAATGGCGCGAGTTTTCACCTGGCAGCGTAACAAGAAGGTGACCACCGCCAAGCAGATTGACTCGCTGCCATTGCGTGAGGAGCCCAGCGACGATGAGGACCATCATCATCATCAGCAACAGCAGCAACAGCAACAACAACAGTCATCAAATCATTCGCAGCAGCAGAGCCAGGTCCAACAACAATCGCAGCAGCAGCAGGGTCAATTGCAACTGCGCAAGTAGAGGATTGATGTGTAGAAACCCATTGTTTGTTATCTTATCCTTATTCTTATCTTATATTATATCTCATTGGGCCATAAGCATACGTCAAGGTCATGTGTTTACTTCATGCATAAGTAAACCCCAGCGCTAGTACTCGTAATCTTCCCCGTAATCTTGTAGTAATCTCAAACCCGAAACTAAACAAATCTCGCTACAGACGATGCATATTATATACTTATTATGATTATTAGTTTTAGTTGTCTGTCTAATAACCTAAAGTGCAATTTTTCCCTCACACATTCACAAAACCCAGTGCAATATATATTTTACAATTATCAAATATATTAGATACTTATTGTTTAAATCATATATATTCCTTTTTTTCTTATATTAAATTTTCGTTGTTGCCAAATTAGCGTTAATTAAGTTTTATTGATAATTTGTAAAATGCAGCTCCTGTGGCTGTGTCACAAGGACAACAAGTTGGACTGATTCTCTAAATGTGTTATTTAAAAATTGAAAGCATCGCAGAAACTAAAATGAAATATGTATTTACAATTAGAGCACTTGCTAAAACTCAAAGCTAGTCATTACAAAAAAAAAAATAAATCAACGCTATTTATGTACAGTAATCAAGCTAAATACCCACACAATTACTACCCCCAACCGGTATCCCAACCACACAAACATTATTTTAAAATCTGCATTATACGAACATATAATAATCGCCTGCGCTTAGTTGGCTTCTACTCTCATATTCCATAAAAGAAACGCAGTAACATAAATAAATGTCCATATCGAACTGTTGATATTACAGATACCACACATATATGGACATATAGCATCCATAGTTCTTTGGTGGCTATGCTAAACATATGCAACTATTTGATTGTAATTGTAATTGTAATTGTATTATAAACCATATTTGAAATACTATTATATTCATATTCCAAGTATCAAATACAGAAAAATATTTGAAAACTCCAAGCAATGTGTTTTTGTTTTCAATTCCGGAAAATATTTTTCTATTCCAAAGAGTAAATCTGTAAATTAGAGTGAGAATAAAAAACATATTTATTCTTACATGAATTTATTTAATTTTTATTTTGTTTTTGCTTTTAAATTTTTTTGTTTTTTATTTTTTATAAACATAATACATTTATTATGGATACACGTTGGTTTGAATCTTATGTCTGTGTTTGACTTTGATTTAAGGGCATATTGGTTACTTGTTACTGCTATCATAAATTGTATATTTTTTGCATATTTTTGCTTGTTTTGTTTTTTATTTAATTATTTATTTTTATTGTAAATTTATTTTGTTTTGGATTGACACGTGACACAAATTTGTTGGGATTTGTTGTTACGTTTAATTAACAGGATTTAAATCGTTTTACATGCAACAATTGCAAATTCCGATCAAAATTCAACTTTTGCATTACCTCTACTGAATGAATTCCTTTCCATCAATTGCATCTCTTTCTCTCAGTGTATTGTGGGTACTGTTTAATTATATATGTTGCATGCTCTCTGAGCATGCCGAAGTGTCATGTGTATGTGTTGTGCTGTGTGTGTGTGTGTATGGGTGTGCGTGTATATGTGTGGCTATGCGGTTGTATGTATTTATGTATAGTTGATGTGTGCAATTTATGTGTGGTTTTTTTTTATTCTTTTTTTTAATTATTTTTGTTACTTTTACTTACACAGAAATTGATCATTTTTAAACAATTATTTGTAAATTTGTTTTAAATTAATTACTAAAAATGGATTTTCTGGTTGTTTGCAACATTTTGACATCTCATTTGCATACAATATTTTTATAAAATATGTGATTTTTTTTGTTTTTTTTTTTCAAGATTTCATTTAGCGATTTTTAGGCATACAATTGAATTTTAGATTTACGTTTTAGCTTAATTTGATTTTCTTTAACCATCTTTCTTTTTATTGTGTTTGAAGAGCAACGAGTTTGTTTATTATTTAAATGCTTCATCTATTTATGTATATGTATATGTATTGTATAGATAAATTTTGTATATTTATTGTTGTGTATGTTGTGTATATTAATGTATGTAGTATAATCGAAAAGAATGTAAAAAAAATCAAAAAAAAAAAATAAATGCGAATGTTTTTAGTTACGAATGTTTTGCTTTTGTGTTTGTTGCGTGTATTGCATAATTTTTTAAAAAACGGCTCAGAAACGAACGACAAATATAATTTTTATATAATAATTAATTGTTAATCAGCAAAAATAGCATAGTAATAATAGTAGTAGTAATAGTATGTAGTAATAATTACAAAAATTTTTGCACATTTAAAAACATTGTCTGTTAAATTTAATTTTGTTTTTTGTTTTTGTATATGGTTTTTTCTTGGTTATTGCAATTTTAACAATCTTTATGTTTTGTGGGGTTTGTATGCTTTGTTACTTTTTACTTGTTACTTTACTTCTTTTATGTTCTTTTTATGTTTTTGATTTTTTTGTTTTGTTTCTTGTTTGTTTTTTTTTTTTGGAAGTCTTATAGCAGAAAACATGTGTGCTTTTTCGGTTTCTTTTGTTTCTTTTCGGGTGACTTCTTGTTGATCTGCCTGACCAAATCGTAGAAAATATCGTTCACATTCACTTTGGCTTTGGCTGAGGTTTCCATGAAGGCGCAATTGAACTGATTGGCCAAACTCTTGCCCAGCTCCTTGCCAACGACGCGCTCATCCTCCAGATCGCATTTGTTGCCAACCAGCATCATTGGCACATCGTCCGTATCCTTTACCCTCAATATTTGCTCTCGCAGATCCTGCAGATCATTGAACGTGGATTGCGCCGTTATCGAATAGACAAGCACAAATCCCTGTCCATTCTTCATGTAGAGATCTCGCATCGCTGTAAACTGTTCCGTGCCGGCGGTATCTAAAATCTCCAACATGCATTGCTGTCCATCCACTTCCACCTGTTTGCGGTAACTGTCCTCGATGGTCGGATCGTATTTTTCCACAAAAATGCATTGCACAAACTGCACAGTTAGCGCCGATTTGCCAACACCTCCGCTGCCCAAAACAACAATTTTATATTCACGCATCTTTTGTAGGCGACAATTGATGTGGTATATATACTATATATATAAATATATACTATATATATGTGTGTATGTTATGAATGTAGGTTTATTTTAAAACCAGGCGCACTTAGTTACTGGTGTAGGCGGGGTGACGAGGTGGTTTGTTGCTATTATTGTTGTTATTGCTGTTGTGCAAATGTTTATTTAAAACTCTCTCTCTCAGTTGGTCGTTCTCTCACTCGATGGTTTGACTCCTCTCTCTCTTTAGAATAAAAAATCACTAGTTTTAGGCGTTGTTCGACGATTGCTTTTGGGTTGCAGTTGCAGTTCTTGCAGAAAGCTTTTTGTTGTTGCTATTGCTGTTACTCTTGTTGTTGCTGCTGTTGTTCTTTGTTATTGATGATAACCTTTGTGCCAACAAACAACTTTAGTATGCGTGCATTCGTGTGCGTCTCTCTCTTTCTGTTGCACCACTCTCACTCTCCCTCTCTCTCTCTCTCTCTGTCTGTCTATCTCCGCTCAGGTAGTAAAGTAAAGTTGCGAGCGTTTATTATTTTGTAGTCAAATTGTTGCTTTCCGAATGGCAGTGTGGTGGGGGGATGAGGGGCGTTAAATAGAATTATTGTAGCACAAACACACACACACTGTAGCCCTTGCCGCCTCTGCCGCTTCGTCTGTCTGTCGTCTCACTCTCTCTCTCTCTCTGACTACGACAACAACTTCCGTTTTACAACAGAAAATTGCGCTATCTGCTGTTGCTGCTGGCTGAGCACTAAGTGAACTGAGCACTGTGGAAGGTAAAGAAAGCAATGGTTGTATTTTATATTTTTAAAATAGATTTTTTTCACTATATAAATTCGTTTTGTTTCGTTCTGTGGTTGGTTTGCTGGTGCTGGCACTGCTGTTAGGAATTTACTGCACTCTTTTTCATTTTTTTTTTCTTTTATTTTTTTTTTTGTAATGAACTGAAAGTGTTCTCGCTCGTTCGCTCACTCAGCACAAATTCGCTCTACCCTCAACATTTTTATGATTCATTTTTAGAGTTGTCGAGCAGCGGTCGGTTGCACTGTTCAGCGCAAGCAAACAATGCGCACACTTGTAGCATGCAAACCAATTCACCAAGCCCTTTGTTCAATGAAAATCACTTAATTTTGGAAAACGAGTGTATGCCAATGCTAACACTAGTTACGCGTTATATTACATATAATCATAAACTTTATTATGTGGAAGGGAGCAGGGGGCAGAACCCGCATGTCACGCACACGGCAACTCTATTCGGAGTTTTTACCTTGTGTTGCTGCGCACAAAAAAAACTGTTGTTGCTGTCTGTGCTGATTTCCGACGATTTGCGCGTTTTACGTCGGTATATGTCGTATGCGTGTGCAAGATAAAATGCCACGGCTCGCGAAATGTGCAATTTTTTTTGTGTATTGATAACAAATATTTAATTCTAAGGCAGATAACTTTTTTTTCGGCTTAGGCGCTTGTGCTTGCTACCTCGCTCACACGCTCCCAAAATGATTCATTTTCAGTGTTGCCACACCTAGCGCTGTGTCATTCGTGGCGATAAGCGATACCGTGAAAGAAGCAACGCAAGCAATTATCGATAAATGTTTGAAGAGTGGCAGTATTAACGAATTTTTGATTTAATTTTATGATTTTATTTGATATTTCTGAAGGAGTTTAAAATTTTCTGCAAGAACTGCATTAGCAGTTGATAGCACATTATCAACTTAGCTTTTATTTATCATAGAAAAAAAGTAAAAACTAACTAAAATTTCGTACAAACTATTGTTAAAGCACTCTAGCGAATTTTCGTCACCATCCCAGCGGCAATCGTAACGCCAGCGACGCGCAACATGATGCGTCCCAGTTCCTTGAAGTCGGCATAGCGCTCAATGCAGATCGGACGTGATGTCTCCACTTCGACGAGGGCGCAGGAGTTGTTGCCCAGGCAGCGCGGCTTCTTCTTCACCACCTCGCCGGTGCTCTTGTGTATGGAGGCGGTCAGTTTACAGACGACAGCCGGCTCGATGAGCGACTGATGATGCAACAGCACCGGATAACCCATTGTGATGGGCACTTTCACATTGAAGACAATGATACGGCACTGGAAGCGTGTTGTGACCGGTATGGGCATCTGTGGATCACAGATGATGCAGCCCAAGGTCACATTGCTTATATCGACACCGGCGAGTGTCACCGAGATCTGATCTCCAGCAAAGACACTGGTCTGTGTTAGTTCGTCCATGACAAGTGATTTTACCTGTGCCTGCTCGCGACTAGCGCCCACCAGCACCTTGTCGTTGAGGCACAGCACACCGGTCTCGATGCGACCCGAAATGCAAAAACCGGAACCGGTTCCCTTATATATATCCGAGACGGACATTCTGAGCGGCCTATCAATTGAGCGTTCGGGCACCTTAAAGTGCTCGATCACGTCCAGCAGATGAGGTCCATCGTACCAGGCTTTTAATGAGGGCTCCTGTGCCGCTTTTGTGAGGTTCTCACCGGTAAGGCCCGAGCAGGGCGTAAAGCTGACATCCGACTCCTTAAATCCCGCCTGTTTAAGAAACGATTTGAGCTTGTGGACAATTTCCTTAAAGCGCTCCTGCGCCCAGCCCACTGTGTCTAGCTTATTGATGACGACGCCCAGTTGATTGACGCCCAGCGAGCGCACAAGTATCGCATGTTCCCGCGTCTGTCCGCCCAACTCGAAACCGGACTCGAATTCTCCACGTGTGGCATCCACGACTAGCAGCGCCACATCTGCCTGCGTGGCGCCCGATATCATGTTGGGTATAAAATCCTTATGACCTGGTGCATCGAGCAGGGTGACTATTTTAGATTTCGTCTCGATTCGAGATTGACCCACGTCCATGGTGATGCCTCGTGCTCGTTCCTCGCCAGTTTCGTCCAGCACCCAGGCGTACATAAAGCTCTGTTTGCCCAGCTTCTTAGATTCCTGCTCGTGCTTATGCATCACCCGCTGCGACACGTTGCCGGTGTCGTAGAGCAGATGACCCATGAGTGTGCTTTTCCCGGCATCCACGTGGCCAATAACAATCATGTGAATGTGACTCTTTTGCGCGGAGCGCTCTAACTGATAAAGCTGTTGAGTATTGCGATTTGCCTGATCCTTGGATACCTTAAAAATGGTCATGGCACCGCGTCCAGCATCATCGCCACCTACTCCAATGTCCACGGGCGTATTCCGTCCAGAGACAACTGGCGAGGCAGGTGCCTTGGGTGAGGCAATCTCGAAGCCACGTTTTGCTTCTCTTACAGCTGCCAGTGTAATCTTTGTAGGTGTTGGCTTGGGCGTAGTGTTCGATCTGGTTGTTGTCGTAGCTGTTGTTGCCGACACTGTTGTGTTCGCTTTCAACTTCGGCGGACGTTGTTTCTCCTTATCTTTTTTATTGGTCTCTTCGTTAAGAATCTCGTCGAGAATCTTCTGGATGTCGTAGTCGAAGCGCATGGATGTCTCCACAATGCGACGCTCGGAAACGGCATCGCCGACCACACTACGCACCTCATCCACGCACGAACTGAGCTTGGCCTGTGCAATCTCATCCAGCTGGGGCATTTGGAAACTTTCCGAATCGCGTCGAGCCTTACGATACGCCTCATCCTCGTCGTCCTCGTCGTTGGCGACATCTTCGGACTCCTCCTGAATGTCCTTGTTCTTCTTGATGAATGCCGACATACTGTGCTGTCCACGAGCCCTATCATACAGCCATTGCTGATCTGTGGGCGAGACGCAATCGTCGTCAACGGAATGGCCATACACATCTGTGTAGCCATCGTATTCGTCGTTGTAGTCCATTCCGCGTACTATTCGGTGACGCGACATCTTGGCGGTATTTTAAAGTCACGCTTGCTTCTCAATTATATTTCACAATTATTGGAAAGGAAAAGCAGAATAGAATTTCATTTAGTTGAAGATGAATGGAAGTACTTGACAGTAAAGAGCGTTGCCAGATAGTTTCATATAGCATGCCGACCATACGATAATACTTATGCGATGCTCGTGACATATTCAATAGTTACACTACTAGTTTGTTGGGTTATGTCGTGAAACGCATTTTAAACATATATATTCAAATCATAAAAGCTTTTTAAAATAAAGTTAAAATATCGTAATAAGGAATACTGTCATTGCCATTTACTTGCCATCGCTACTGCAATAGTGTGTGAAACGTGACACGATTGTTGGATTGGTGAGCGTTTTGCGCATCACTAGACTGCCCACTCTTCTCCTCCCTGACATTATCTTTTGTGTCGCGTAAAATATTAAGAAAAACACTGTGAAAATCGTTACGAAGCAACCGAAAATACAAAAAAGGTTAATAACACCACGGTTCAATGTGGCTGATAATGCTGGCGTCGCAGCACTAAGCGCTCGGTGCACTTTGTGTTTTGTGAAATAATCGTGTGCAACCTCTTTAAATTTACATTTACCACACCAACAACGACAACAAAAACAACAGCAGCTAAAGAAAACAGAACAGCAGCAGGCTAAGAACAAAAACAAAAAAAAAAACAGCAACAACAATAAACAGTATGTACAACAACGGCGCACGGGGCTTCTCGATACACGACGCATTCGAGGAGGAAGAAGAGGAAGCGATACGCGTCTATGGCTCCACTGTGATTTCGACGCCAATGCGAGGTGGCGTTAGCGGCAGTGCCAAACAAGGTCGCTCCACCGAAGATGTATCCATACGCATACAGGATCCAAAGTAAGTCCAACAAAAACAAGTTGAACGTTGACTGGTTCTCTGTTCTTGTTCGCCTGCCTTGGTAGCAGCTTGCGTGGGCAGCAGCTGCTTGACAGTTGTTGACACCATTTTTGAGCTGCGAGCTTTGTGAATCACAACAAGGAAACGCAAGAATATTTTTTATGTTGCTGAAATTTGAATATTATTGGTGTTCAATTTTTTTTATGGTGTTCAACCATTTTTCAAACGAGCTCAATTTAGGGCTCAAACGGTTTTAACTCAATTTTAAACCGGTTTGAACCAGCTGGTACAGTGAACACAAAATAATATATATAAAAAATAAGTGATCTAAAAATAAACCTGTGTCGATGCTGTTTTTAATAAGCGAGTGTTCACTGTAATTAGCTCATGGCCCATTTTATCAAGGCTGAAATGAGTCAGAAGTTAAAGCTGTGCTTAAACCTGAACCGGCTAAATATAAATAAATACAATCATCATATAACAATTGCAATTTGAGCCAATGCATTCTAGTTGACCGCTGATGACTATGGAAATGTTTAGCACCCTATGCCTTTTGTAGATGCGGAGTCTTATTTCCCGTTTCCTTGCCGGAAACGCTTCAAAGATACATTTACATAAATTTTTACGACGGCACTCTTCCACTAAATGGACGCCCAAAAAGCGCGTGGCTGCCGCTTATTTTATTCATTCACATAATTTTTACAATTTCTTTCGACTCCCATTGTGTGTACACCATTCGCGTTCCATTATGCATTCAAGTCGCGCTTCAAGGCACAAGCTACAACAGCAACAGCTAATTATGGCGATTTAGGCAGACATCATCGCCACCGTCAGTGTCTGACCAAATGCATCCAGCTAATGGCAGAACCCCTTCCTCCCCACACCCGCTCCTCTTATTTGGCATTCAATTGCGCATCATTGCGCATAAATTTCGTAATTCCTTGAAGAATTTTGCACGAAACTCAACACCAGCAGCAGCAGCAGCAACAACAACATTGACTGGCCTTCAATTGTGGCCGCACTTGTGCGGCTTTTATTGTAATTGAGTAATATATCTATAGATATATATAAAAACAGGGCCTTAATGTGATTTGTTAAGTCTGACTTTTGTTTAATCTTGTCGCAGGGGCTACAACAAATATGCCGAAGATACAACGTCGCGGGACAGTGACTCGCTAATACAGGAATATGGCAATCTGCCGACGGAGGAGACAAACACATACTGCTGGCGGCATCCCAAAGTGCGGGAGAATTGGCGCACTGTCCTTGCTGCGTTTACGCTGCTGGTCGTTGGCACTGGTCTGTTTGTGATGGGCACATTTGCCATCGCCGATCCACACAATACATCACAGGGTGTTGTATTTTTTGTGGCTGGACTCATTTGCTTTATACCAGGCGCCTATCATGTCGTCTACATTTGGCTGGCGGCCAAAGGATATCGAGGGTTTGACTTCTATCACTTGCCTTTGTTTACATAGATGTGTGCGGTGTTGTGTGTTGTAAATGAATGTTCGTCGTCATCGCATTGGTTGATCCAATTGATCCAATCCAATTGAATTCATCGCAAGCCCCCTGTCTATATACATATATTTATATATATATAAATATATATTTATATTATACAATTTATATTTTGTGTATGGCAATTTAATTCGGACTTTCGTTTTATGTAGCGCAACATATACTTTTACGTGTGTCCTCCTCTATATGAAATTTAATAGACAAAAAAAAGAAAAGAAAACCCAAAACAAATTTGAATCCTAGCATTAATTTATGTATGTATTTTTTAAAAGAATATTTTTGGTTTTCTACATATACGAAAAAAAAACTTTCGGTATACCATCTCAAGTGCAAAAGATACGTATAATAAAAACTAAAGCACTCACAAACACACATTCGAAATTTATTTAAAATAATAACAACACAAAAACAAAAACGAAAGACTTTGTATATGATGCTAAATGTTGAGCGCGCGTTAGTGTTTAAAACAATATATAAACTGTAATTTATTGAAATTTAATTGCACCAAAAAGAACGGAAAAATGGGATAGAAAACAGTAAGCTGCGCATGCGCAAAAGCTAAAGAAATGTTTTACAATTTTCGAACACGAATCTATATATTAAAGTACATATGTGTATGTATATGATTAGTAGGCGTCTGCCCAAAGCCGCGCCTTAAAATACATAGTTTATATATATACATAAATATGTAGCAGCAGTAAATTGATAAATACTATTATTAAACAAATTGTAATGCGACAACTCGAAAAACAAACAAAAACATTAAAAAAAAAAACAAAATAAAACCAAAACAAATATTTTAGTGATATAAGTCCAAGCGCTGATATTGCAATATGTATGTTTTATATAGCTATAAAGTTAATGCGCTAATAATTTTCTACCCCAAAAACGAATTCAACCCGTCCTCTAATGAAATTACTCACTCAACTCGCACTGTCATTAACACACACCCCACAGACAAACAGACACACACACATAGAAACTCAACCGACTTTAATCGCCGCATCACATAAATAGAAAACATATATATTTTTTAATTCCGACGTTTAGTTATTAATGATCTATTTTTTTAAGTAATTATGCTAAATATGGTTGTATGTTAAAATCTAAAATAAACAAATTGGATATACCATATATCGAAATTAGGCACATTTTTAAGGCAGCTTGGACTCTTCTCTTTTATGCTGTAAACGAAATTAATTTGTATACTAAAATTTACTTGAGCTTTTGCTTTTGACTTTTGTATGTATTACTTTCATTTATTGTTGGTTCTTTTATGCAAATTAAATATATTTTATTGTGAAATTTTCAGAATTTCATTTGTTTTGCTTTCGTTATTTATTGAGTTAGCTGATTATTGATTATTTTTTATTCTAGATCAGAAAAAAAGAAACAACAAACGGACTACTAATATATATTATTTGCTTATAAATTTGGCTATTTTTTGCAAATACCGCAAAGCTTATCTTTAAAAGACTTTGATAAAGACCTATCTTAAATAAAATATGGTTTTATATCTTATTGCTTTTTTCTTTTACTTCATGATTTGTATTATTTTTAAACTACTTGTGATAATGCTTGGGCTTTAATAATCATATATATTTATTTTAGCACGCGCAGATAAGAGATATTAAATATTTTATCTTCAGTTATTTAAAGACCGTTTCATATAGGTTTTTAGTATACTCTGCGACTTTTGACATTTCCCATACTTCATTCACGAAATCTCTCATGGATTGCACACTTTAGGCACTCTGTTGAATAGTATGATTTGGAATATATATTAATAATATTTTTGGGAATGGATAATGACAAATCAAATGGATTGGCTCGCATATGTTGCTCAATACACTGGAAAAGTAAAAGGCTCTAGTTTCTAATTGTGGTACTTATTTGATGTGTACCAAATTATATTGATATTGTGAGTATTTTACGTAGTTTATTTTTTTTTTATTAAACGTTGCTCGACTCTCGACTTTGACGACTAACGATTAATGTTTAAGCTTTAAATGTGGTTAGAGAAGTAAGCCAAAGAATGAAATAAAGTGCATAAAATTCAAATATAATTCTAACACTTGCTGTTTGCTATTCAATATTTGTATACACTTTCAGAAGGTATTTTCATTCTCTCGATATGCAGTGGAAAAAGAGATCTATGAGATATTGAAAGATTAAATCTCTTATCAAAAAAAACATATTATTTTATAAAGATATATTTGGTAACTTCTGCATTGGACTACTACAACATACAGCTGACATTGGAACTATCTGGCGAAACATGAGATTATTTATATTTTCACAATTATTTCTATTACATTTAATGAAATTTCAAAGTGAGCCGTTGAACTATCTATGGCAAAGGTATCCAAAGTTCGATATTGTTGCTTTTGCTGTTGTTAAAGATAAATTGTCACCAGGCATCGATCAAACACACAAAAGCTCCGGTCTAAACAGTAGTTGGGGTGTGGGCCTGGCAACGGTGCCAATGAAATAGAGACAGGATAAGCATAACCATAACCGCAACAGGAGGAGGTGAGGCGCACTTGGTTGTTGCTATTGTAGTCCATATATCCCAAGTTCATTAGACTTTGATGGGCACGCTTGCTGGTCGAGGTGCTGCTCCTGCTGGCAATGGGATTTTTGGTCTGCCACTAACCAGGGGCTGGCACGAAATGGAAAGTTTCGCAACCACAGCGCACATAAATCCATTTTAGCCAAAGCCAAAGTCTAAAAATAATCACAGCAAAATTTGCGTATTACCAGAAATGTATGAGCCCGAGGCGGAGTCGGACGAGGATTGCGAAGTTTACTGTGAGTATTGGCATCTAAACAAATAATGGCATTTAATTGGCATTAGCATGTCGCTAATGTTGGATTATTACGCAGTCCTGAAGCCAGTCAACGAGTACAACATTGTGGACAAGATTAAGGAGGCCAACAAGCAGCTCTTTGCGCTGGACAACGAGCAGGATGAGGGTGATGGCGACGGTGTGGCGCCCAATGAGAATCCAAATGGCAGCAATCGTAAGGTGACTTTTGCACTTAATTTGGAGGATTACGAGCCGTCAGCACAGCAGCTCAACGCGGATCAGCAGCGCGTGGATGAGGAGCCACTAACTCCGCCGGAAGAGTTGCTGCTGCAGTTGGCACAGTTAAAGCTCAAACCAATTCCAGAGGAGCCCGCCAAGGAGCAACAGAAAGCAGCAGAGGAGCCAATTGAGGAGCTGAGTAAGGAATTGGTTATGCAGGAGGAGGAGATATGCGAGGAGATCTTAGAGCTTAGCGAAGTCGAAAGCAGCAAAGAGAGGCAACCAGCAATAGAAGCAGCCACTCTACCCGCTAGCATGGACTATGATGATGATGATGACTTCTCCGGTGTGGATGAGGATGATCTCACGGCGGCGAGTGAAACGCTGGCGACGGCCACCCAACAGCGTCGCATTGAACGCCAAAACACCTTCGATATGAACAACGAGCAGCTGGAGGGCGAATCGGATCAGAGGAGTCTCACCAACTTGCTCACCGAATCCGACTGTGAGGAGGACGAACGTGCGGTGAATGAAGCAAGGCTAAAATTGCGTCAGGCCTACAAGAGTCTATATAAAACATTGGATGCCAATGGTCAGGCGCAGATTAATCGGCTAACTGCAACCGACAGCCAAAATGGTCAGGACGAGGCCGAAGAGGATGACTTGTCCATCATTGTGGCTAGCTATATACCCGATGACTTTGAGTTGGATGAGCACAGCATTTACTACAAAAAGGATGTGCCCGAGGAGCAGAAGCTGACGACCTCACCCAACGGCAACAACAACAACATCACTGGGAGCAGCAACTGCACCAGCACCAAGACTTTTTTTAATGCCCGCCGCTTTAGCTTTCGGCGACGTGCACGACCCACTCCTAGTGCGTCCGTCCAATCAGTGCCGGATATCAAAATGAACTACAAGATCTGCTGCGAGCATCGGAATGCGCTGCAGGACAAGCTGCCCCGCTATACCGGCTACATGTCCGAATACGGGCTGAGCGCTCGACAGTTACAGCAACGGGAACAGCAGCTGCGACGAAAGCAGCGCTACTCCATGGAACATACGTTGAGTCGCAACGAGCACGAGATGAGGAAGATGCAGGACAATGAGCGAGCATTCACCACCTGGCTGAAGAACAAGATGCGCTATCCCATCAACAAGACGCGCAACATGTTCGATGCGACGCGAAGGCGAGCAAGTGTTGCCGCCGCCAACAGTCCCAATCCTGAACAGCAACAGCAGCACCATCAGCAGCATCAACATCACCGTTCGGGTTCGAGGAGGCGGGATAGCCATGAGGTGCACGCGTATCGGCATTTATTGGGCAGCTGGAACAAGTAGTCACAACAAGCAATGATCTCTTACAACAGTTAGTTTATTACACACACAAATACATATATATATATATATATTTACTCGTTTTATAATTATTTAATTTGTAATACAACTTTCATAATGACGCGATTGGAGCAGACGACAAAAGCGACTAAAAGGTGACGAAAGTTTTTAACAGTGAAAATACATTTAGAAAGTAGAAACGCATACTTGCTGTTTGTATATGGTATGTGTTGGATGTAGGTGTGTTTGTATGTGTGTGCGTAAGTGTGTATATTGATCGTTAAATGTACAGGATGTATGCATAATAGACAACTATTAACCTAGGGTTATGGTATATTGTGTGTGTGTTTAGTGTGTGTGTTCCAGTACTACTGCTAGTTGTGTGTGTAGGGATGTGTGTTAGTGTGTGTATCCTTAACGTCGCGACTTCTTTGATTTGTGGCCATTGTCTCGACTGTCCTCGCGCGAACGTTTGCGATCCTTATCCTTACTGCTGCTTTTGTGCCCCGACGATGAGGAGGAATGATGCTTGTCGCGATTATGATAAGCCTTCGACGACGATTTTGATGGGCTTGAAAAGAAAACATATTTTTTAAATTTCAATCTATCAATTCAAAACATTTTGCAATTATCTTTTTTTTTTCCACAAGCAAACAGTTGGGAATTATGTGTTAATAGGAAAATTTTGAGCAGAACATAATTTATGAAGTATTTTCTCAATATTCTGATTTCGAAATATTTCAACATTCATTAACAGCACAAACTTAAATATTTTTGAAGATACTTTCACACATCAATTTAGTTCTTATAAATCATTAAAACAAATTGCATTTCTAAAAATATAATTTGGTAAAATAAATCTTTCTTTAGTTAAAAGTTTAACCCCACAACAATTTGGAAATATTCACACACACTACGAAAATATGTATAAAAAAATCCTTGATGAAATAAGTGTCATATTAAAACAGAATATCGTATATAAAATAATTCCCTATATATCTCACATCCAAACTTTTGATTAGTTAAAGCCCTTAAGCCTCTGTCATTAATTACTTCATAAATAAAATTGTAAATTAAATTAGAAAAATGCTTAGTAAATTTTAGGATCTTTGAAACGTTTTGTGTTTTTGAAGATCAAGTTGTTAAACATGATATTAAGTGAGTGAGTGTGTGGGTGGGTTTTGGTGTGTGTATGTTGTGTGTGTGTGGTGAATACGGTAACAAACCTAGATGAGCTGCCATGTTTGGAGCTGGAGGATTTTAAATGTGAAGAAGAGGAGGAATTCGACTTATGCTTTTTACTGTGCGACGATCGCTGCTCCTCACGCTCGCGACGACTGTGTGTGTGCGAGATGCGGAAGATTAGTTATTGAATAAATAAATAGAGAAGAGAGGAATTTGTATTGAATACGCTCTAAAGGATTAACAGGACACACACGATCTGGTGCGTATGGACTTAATCATTTTGTATACCTGTGCTTCGAGCTCTTGCCTTGCTTCTTCGATTCGAATTTGCCGTTGCGCTTGTCGTCCACATTGTAATCGTTGTTTCGATCCTCTTCGGCGGCCTCACGCTCCAGATCCGACCAGTCCTTGCCAGATTCTTCATCGCTGCCCAGATCTGCAGTGAAATGAAGAAAGTTAGTGGAAGTACTGCAAAGTTTTAAAGCGAAGATGTACAGACCATCGCTATCATCACTTTCGTCCTCGGAAGCTTCAGAGTATTCGGAATCATCTTCATCGGTCTCATCGTCAGACCCGGCATCTGTGGGATTATAAGCCTCATCCTCCTCAGACTCGGCGGATTCGTGTTCATCCTCGCTGCCCGATTCTGGATCCAAAAATGTCCAGCCGCCCTGCTCGAAAAAGCCTTCGGGATCATCGGTAATGGTCTTCATAATCTTTTGCCAGTTGAGCGATTGGACGCCCTCTGAGTAACGAATGTCGCAGGAGCTACAAAAAACCAATGGCAGTTTAATGACTGCAAATAAATATTAGTTGTTGGATAATTGGGACTCACTTCAGCCACTCCTTTACGTGATCGAGCATATTCATAGGTATGGCATTGACCATTGCCACCTTCCTGATGTATTCCTTGAACACGAAGATCATGTCGAAGTTACGCAGATGAAACTGAACGCGTTCGAAGTGCACCAACTCTACATCGTCTAGCGTGATGACAAATGGTGGCCACTCTGTGAGATTGACTAACGAGCCGGAAGTCGGCTGGAGTGTAACCGTACTACGGAATGGAGCTCCCGGGAAACCCAGTTCACGGAACGGCGTATCGAATTCAACCTGAGCCTTGGTCATCGCCTCGACCTTCTCACAGAAACTCTTGAATGCCGTCTTCAGTTTGTGGCGTAGTTCACGTTCCGCCTGCTCGGCAGCCAAATCATCGCGATCGTGCATATGCTGGTGCTTGCCCAGATCTGTGGTGATCTCGCCCACCTCCGTGTAGAACTGTACATCTAGATGCTTCTTCTTGCCAAACATAATTGCATATTTGAGATGAAAGTGCAAGAGGATAAGCATTTCACCATCGCATGGCTGAAAGAATGCGCTCTTGATGTTGTTGTACAGAATGTCCACTTTGTCGCCGCGCACAGAGATGTAACGGAATCCATTGGTGTGCGCCTCCAGGCTGCCAGTCATGCGCTTTGTCACAATATTGGGACGTATGTAAAGATCCTTTAGCTTGGGATTGCCCTTGTTCTGTGACAATATGAGCGTATCTTGCTTAACCAGATCCTCTTTTTCACGCTCCTCGGCCTCGCGGGTCTTGAAACGCTTCTGCACCTCTTTGATGAGACGGAACGCATTGTTTAGATTTGCTGAGGGAGCAGCTACAGCGCCATGCTCCTTCATATTTGAGCTTCGATAGGTGCTGTAATTGACAATGAGGTTAGAAGGTTTTTAAGAAAACGAATAGAATTACTTACACTTCCTTAACAAAGGTCGCCTCCGGTTGGGGATAGAGCCCGCCCTCGTTGCGTCCCATTGTGGCGCCTGGGTGAAAGAAGTTGATACGCAGATAGGTGTACTCGCCTTCGACGGACTGCGAGATGTTCTTAATGGTAGATATGTGGAACGGCACCTGTATGCCAAAGACGGGCATTATGACAGTCTCATACTTCTTGTCCACATACAGCTTCAGTTCCTTGACTTCGGGTTCTCGTGGTATTTGACTCATTGACTTGTAGGATACGGTATTTTTGCGCACCTTTTCTACCTCCTTAGAGTTGCCCTGCTTGGCCAGGCGCTCCTTGGCACGCTCATTGAGCAGCTGGGCGAGTTCACGCTGATGCTCCTTGCGCTTCTCCTCGGTGTTGATCTCGTTGCGCAGTTTGGAATCTAGAACAGCGTTCCGCTTGCTGCGACCGAGTATTTCGGTGCTATGATCTGACTTGGTTACCTTCTTGTCATCCGCATCCTCCTCCTCGTCGTCGTCGTCTTTGATGAAGATGCCAACGTTTTTGATCTTCTTCTTGGATGGTGTCATTACACTGGCCGGCGCCTGGTCGCCAACCAACACAGTGTCCCCAATAAACAGAGCATAGCTTTTGCCCTCCTTGTCGGACGCATCGGGATTGGTTAAATTCGAAATTCCCACGTGCAAATTAAAGACCATATTCTTCTTGATCAGCGCCTTACACTTTGGCCCTATGACAATCGAATTCTCTCGAAACTCAAGACCCATGGCAAAGCCGAAGCTCTTTGTTAGATTCTCGACCATGCTAGGTTTCTCCTTTTTCACATAGGCCAGCGTTTTCTCATATACTTCGCACAGTTTGGCGCTTGGGACAAGCAGTTTGAGTATTTCCTCTTGCACATTTACCAGAAACGTGTAATTGTTCTGCATTGCCTCCGTAGGATTCACCAGAAATGTGCGTGATATATTAGAACAGTAAGATTTATAGCGAGCGCCCAGCGAGCACACAATTACACCGAAATGCAAATGATTTTTGTCAGCAGCCGCAGAGAACTTCAAGCTGTAGGCGCCGCCCGACTGAATAATGGGTGGATAGGCCATGTCCAGTAATCGTGGATCCAGTCCGCTGGTATATTTCTTTTCTCCAACAGCTGCCTCACAGCCATCTGACAGCTTGGTGTGTTTAACTTTCTGAAATAAATGAATTTCATTACATTACTTATCAGAAATTTGATCTCTAAAAATAATATTAATAATAGCTTGCCTTATCCGAATCGATGATGTCCATGATTTCATCCTTTAGATACTTGTTGAATATGTCCATAGAAACCAATGAAGCTTTACGTATATTGTTTATCTCGGACTCATCCTTGGGGCACATTAGATAGGCAATAATCGTGCTGATGTCCACATGTTCAAACTTGCCGGCTGTGAGCATCGTTTTCCAGGATTCGCTAAACTCACCAGGGAAGGCATCCTTGATAAAGACGCCCAGGCGTTTACCCTTCCGCGAGTCCTTTATGGTCTTGATTAACTTCTCAAAGTTCGCCTGATCTTTATCATTCTATTAAAAGAGTATATTTTTTTATCAACAACTCAATGCGAATATTTTGAGGTGATTAGGAGTAAATGCTTACACGATCCCGGACGAGTAGCTTTATTTCGGGTACACCCTCTTCGCTGATGTTTTGGGCCTGTTTGAGGAACTCAATTTTCTTCTTGCTGGTCAGAAAATATATGGTATCCGAGGCGAACACCGAAATTGTGTCCGTCAATTCGTAGCCAAGGAGCCAGAGCTGCAGTGCCATTGATTTGGAGTAGATAACATCCTCGTCCACGCCCACCACGCTCATTATGCAGTCCAGGTTGCTCAGCGCATCATCGTGGCCAGTACTCGGCGCCTGTTCAAAAAAATTTTACAAAGTGTTTGCATCAAAACAAAAAGCGGCAAAAAAACTCATGTGTTCTAACCTAACTTGCGGTTAAATTTGTTTTTGTTATTTCTATGCCATCTTTCTTTGCTACCAATTTCATCAAATTAGCCAATTGCATTTTAATTGAATCATATATATTACGCCAGTTGACAAAACAACGTGGAACTGGAAATCCTTTGCAGGAAAAATGCCTTTCTCAGACTTTTGTTCCCGGCGGGCAGAGAAGATGATCAGACTTACCTTCCATTCTGTGTAGAGGCGTTTTATTCGACGCACAAATGATTCTTTATCCAGCACAAAGCTCGACATGATGTCAACTAAAAATTAATGCGTTGTTCAAATAATTGCTCGCCTTTTTAAATAATTTAACACATTTATATCGCAAAATTCCGCCAGACGAACGTTTTGCAAAAAAATGCGCGGCGGCTGACGCGTGGACATTCACATGTAAGCGCAAAACACAAAATTATCGAGATTCGCCATCGAATTGTAAAAAGCGTTGTGGTAGGACAGTGTTCAACAATGCTAGATGGATGCGTCTTGAAAATATTTGTAAAATTTAAATTATTTTAAATTTACGAACGAACATCTAATATAATGTTTCAAGAATAAATCCATATATGTGAATCGTATATCAGCTATATAATTTTTTCTTCACACATATATTTATTATTTATTTGCAGTCACGATTCTTGCACATCTCTAGCAGAAGGGCGTAAATAATGAACAGCTGTTGCGTGATGCATTTTCGAATGTAGTTATTGCAAAAATGAGTGAATTTCTGTCGGAAAATAATGCGTGCGGACAAAATCTACTCAACATTGTGTCAGTGGGCAATTCCATAATTGCCGAAATACTCCGTTTAAAAGAATACGTGCCCAGTATTTACCGGTAAGCCGCAATCGTACACAGACAGACGAACAGTTATCTTATTGGATTCATCCACAGGTTGGAAACGACAGCTGATAGGCAAAAATATTCTGAAATTATATTGGATTTTAGCTACTTTAAAGTGGCCGAGGCGCATGAAAAAAAGATCGAAGACAGCCCAGTGAGTTTAGTTTGCATAAATATATCGAGTCTGATTGTAATTGTATGCTTTCGCAGGAGCTCAGCGACTTAGATTTGGAAACGCGAACGAATCATTTGCAGCTGATTACACGCTTCTATTTGGCCTTTCAAAGCGTTCATCATTATGCCAGCGATTTGAAACAGTACATCGAGGAACTCAACACTGGCTACTACATACAGCAAACGCTGGAGACCGTGCTGCAGGATGAGGAGGGCAAGCAGTTGCTAGTATGTAGCAGATATTATATTTACATATAATATCTCTATTTAAAATTATTTCCCATTGTTTTTGCTTGCAGTGCGAATCGCTCTATTTATATGGTGTTATTTTGCTCGTCCTGGACTTTCATATACCAGGCGATGTGCGGGAGCGTCTCCTCATTGCCTATTATCGTTATAGTGGCGGCGATGCCACGCCCAGCGGTGATGAGAGCAATATACACGATGTTTGCCTACTACTGCGCTCCACTGGCTTTGTGCAGCAGGCGGGCCGAAATCAGCCGCTGAAAAAAACTACAACTGTGCCTGTGGCCAAATACCCGGAGGCATACTTTGCGCGTTTTCAGTTTGATCAGAACTTTATTGATTTGGTTATAGCGCGTCTGCGTTGCGATGATATCTACAATCAGTTGTCCATTTATCCGCATCCCTCGCACCGGAGCACAGCGCTCTCGACACAGGCCGTCATACTCTATGTTTGCTTGTACTTTGCGCCCCAGTTACTGCACTCGCAGGGATCCCAGATGCGCGAGATTGTGGACAAGTTCTACTGTGACAATTGGACGATTTCCATTTACATGGGCATAACTGTCAATCTGATCGACGCCTGGGTCTGTTTCAAGGCAGCAAGCGCTGCTATCTGCAATGTTGTGACTCCAGCAGCAATAAAGACGCTCTGCCAGCAGCAGCGCGAACAGATGCAGAAAACGCTGCAGAAAACTCAGGAGATCGTGCGTGAGGGTGTCCTCGATGACGGCTTCGTGCTGGAGCATGTCAATAGCATTATTGTGCTGATGCGACAGGCGAATGTGCTGCTACGCTGGCATTGCCTTCACTCCAGTCCAGCCGTGCTGATTATGTCCGGACAGGCGGCAGCATCGACACAGGTGCATCAAATGGTGCTGCATGAGCTTAAGTTCGAGCAAAACACACTCTACCAATTGCTGCTCAACTGTGGCCAACTGGAACTGACTGTTCGAGAGTTGCTTGCCAAACTGCAAAAAGATCGCACGCAGCGCTGGACACAAAGTCGCGAGGAGGCCATGCAGTATTTGCGGGAACTGAGCGAAGCCTTTGCCGGCACACGTCCGCTGACAAAGATCGAAGCGAATCCGCAGCTGCAGCAATGGTTTGGTCAGGTGGCGCAACGTCTGCACAAACTGGAGCTGGACAAGCCGCAAAAGTCGGGCCGACTCATCATACAGGTGATGCAGGCACTCGACGAAGTCCAAGAGTATCACAATCTACATGCCAACATGCTGGTCAAGCAGCAGCTTCAGGAGACCCGGGATTTACTGAATCGCATGGCTCAGGTTAGAAGTTTGGCCTATACTTGTATAAAGAGTACTTAACCCTTCAATTAAACTGTTATATTTAATAGTTAATCAACCTTAAAGAGGACATTGAAGTCAACATTCAGATGATCACTGATTTTAGCTACGCTTGGCAGCTGCTCCAGCGAGATTTTACCATCATCATGCAGGATCACATTAAAAGGCAGCCAAATGCTGTCATTGGCATACGAGCGGTGTTCCTCAAGCTGGCCAGCACTTTGGAGGTGCCGCTGATGCGCATCAACCAGGCGAAGAGCGAGGATCTGGTGTCTGTGTCCAATTATTACAGCACGGAGCTAGCCAACTTTCTGCGACGTGTGCTGCAAATTGTGCCGGAGACGATGTTCAACATTCTGGCACGAATTATACAGCTGTTGACCAATGTCATCAAAGAGTTCCCAACACGGCTCGATAAGGATAAGATACGCGAGTACGCACAGTTCGAGGAGCGCGCCAAGGTGGCGCAATTGACCAATTCCATAGCGGTTTTCACCAAAGGCATTCTCATGATGAAGAAGACGCTGGTTGGTGTCATCGAACTGGACCCCAAACAGTTGCTCGAGGATGGCATACGCAAGGAGCTGGTCAATCACTTGGCCAATGCGTACAATTTGGGTCTTATCTTTACGCCGGAGAAGGGAAAAAGCTGCGTGCAGCTGCTGCAGGAGAGACTGCAAGCGCTGGCCAAAACCATCGAGGGTTATCGTCGATCCTTTGAATATATTGAGGACTATTTGCGGGTACAGGGACTACGCATTTTGCTGGAGGAATCGCAGCGCATCATCAACTATAATGTGGAAAAGGAATGCAATTGCTTTCTGCGGAACAAAATCCAGGAATGGCAATCGCGCTTCCAATCCGCAACCATACCCATACCTAACTTTCAGCCGTTGCACGGTGATCCCAGTAAATCAAACAATTTTATTGGACGCCTGGCACACGAAATCATACGTTGCACGGAGCCACGACAAACGATCTATTTGGATCTGAAGTGCACTTGGTACGAGAAACGGGCTCCACACCAGGAACTGCTCGCCGGCTCTGGTTTCTTTAGTGTGTTGCGCGATGCAATGGCACCAGCTGGTATGGTGGGCCTGGAACGCATCTATGCCCACATGATTGCTGATGAGCTCAAACAAACACTGGACAAGTTGCACAAGAATCTAACTTCGGATCGCATGTGGTGCGATGCGCTGAGCAACATGACCAAAGAACTAGAGTCACGCGACTTTCCCGGCGAAGAGGCCAAGCAGCCGCTCAAGTATTATTCAAACTACACGCAACGCTGGCTAAAGGTGTGGCCCACTCTGCTGGATTGGATACTCGCGCTCGGTCAAAAGCAGCTGCTGCGCCAGCAGATCGCCGGCGAGCTAAGCTTTAGCAGCAAGTGCGATGCCAAGCTACTGGAGAACACGACGGAAACATTGAATCGGTAAGTGGCATATATATTATATATATATATAATATATATACATGTTAATCCCTGATTCTTGCAGAGCTCTGCTGCTGGAACTTTCAAGCAACACGAAATTGTGTGATGAGCAGGGCGTAGGCATGTTGACGGAGCTGCGGGAGATACTTCAATATACTGGCAACTATGAGCCACTAGAACAGATCTTTGTCAGCACCAAGAACACACACACCATGTCCCTCTTTTTGTTCCTTTTCACCATTGCGCATGTGGGTCGCCTGCAACATTCCGCAAACACCGATTGTCTGCTGCCCAAGTCCGCCAAAGATGTCATCGATTGTGTGCCGTTTATTATGGGTCTGCTCACCGTGCTGCAGCAGTTTCACAAGAATGTGAAAATGCTCTACATATCCTACATGTGTCAGTATGTGGTGACAGTGGCCGAGGCGCAACTACTGTGAGTATCAAGTATATATCGAAATCGGGCATTACTTAATTGTTTTGTTTTCCTTTTAGGGACAAGGAAATGCTGGGTGCGGAGGTGGTAACAGCGCTACACTATCTGCAGGCCTTTATACGATTGGCCCGTATGCCACTCAATGTTCTCGAGCAACGCATACCCAATATAATACTAAGCGAGTTTGATTATCTTGCAACGCCCATCAAGTAACCAATTAAATAAATATAACATATTAAGAAATTGATTTAAAATCAAAAATATAAAGCAAAAATTAAAATTTTTCCAAATTAAATTTGGTTTATGCATTTTTAAAAACTTATATGAATTAGATTGCCAGATGTGTGAAGACTCTTTTCCTCTCTATATATAAATATATATGTCTATATAGTTTGTGTACATTATTTGATTTAAATTATTTAATTTGCCAATCTTTGGTTTAATAGTTTCGAAACGGGGTGCAGATTAAACTGGGTACTTTGCGCAACAACAATAATAACAAAAACTACTCCAAAATGGCAGTTGAACAAGTTAAGCTCATAGAGACACTGTCTCTGTTTGCTTATGTGATGACGGTGGGTGCAGTGCGCCCGGTGAACTTGGGCAGCTGCGAGATTTCCAAAGCGATATCAATCAGTGGCTTCAACATGACGCTAGCCTGTCCAAGCACATTCTCCTTCTCATAGGAATCGATGTACAAGCTGCAAGCAAATTGAATTCAGTTTAGAATTGAATATTTATAAATATTATTTATCATTTAGTATTTACCGCACTGTGGCTCCGGAGCTGCCAGTGCCGCTAAGACGCATCACAATGCGACTACCGTCCTCGAAGACGATGCGCAATCCCTGTTTGGTAGCCACCGATTTGTCTACGGGATCCGTATAGCTAAAGTTATCCGCCTGCTTCACCTTGTACGTTTTGCCGCCGCTGGCAAAGCTCTTTCCAGCAAAATCAGCAGCTGTAATGTTCTTCTCCATAGTGGCCATCATCTCGTTGCAGGGCTCAAGATCACACTCCTCGTAGTCGTAACGGGTAAAATAGTTGCGTCCATAAGCAGACCAATGTTGTTTCAATATATCCTCAATGCTCTTGCCCGTGTGTTGCATGACAGAGATCCACGCGAGCACCGCCCAGATGCCATCCTTTTCGCGAATGTGATCAGAGCCGGTGCCAAAGCTCTCCTCACCACACAAGCACAGCCTGCCGGCGTCCATCAGATTGCCAAAGTATTTCCATCCAGTAGGCACCTCAAACACCTCCTTGCCCAGCTTCTTGCCCACCAGGTCTACGGCGGAAGCCGTAGGCATGCTGCGTGCAAAGCCATGGACGCCGTTCTTCTGGAAATAAGGGATGACTTCCAGATAGTGGGCAATCACGGCTAACGAATCGCTGGGCGTAACAAAGAACGCCTTGCTGCCGATAATCATGTTGCGATCGCCGTCACCATCGAAGGCGGCGCCAATATCGTAATCCCCATTGGCTACCGTATCGACCAGATCCTTGGCATAAGTCAGATTCGGATCGGGATGCAGGCCACCAAAGTCTGGCAGTGGCGTCGTGTGCACCACCGATGCCTCCGCGGCGCCCAAACGATTCAGAAAGATCTCACGCACATAGGCGCCAGTGACACCATTCATGGAGTCAATGCGCATCTTGAGGGGAGTCCCGTTCGACTTGCCACTGACGAAATCGCGCAACTTGCCAAAGTCAAAGATCTGCTCCATGTGACGCACATAGTTCGCCACCGAATCGATAACCTCCACAACGAATGGCTTGCCATCCACAGTAAATCTGGTCTCGCCCACCTTGCCGATGTCAATCTGCAGGCCACGCACCAGTTTATAGCTCTTTATCTCCGTCGTCAGCTTGTGAATGTGGTTGGTGAACGCATCTGGTGCTGGACCGCCATTCTCGCAGTTGAACTTAATGCCAAAATCATTCTCCGGGCCGCCAGGATTATGGGAAGCAGTCAACACAATGCCACCTATGGATCAATTTAATAAATTTGATAATTTTCTATAAGAATATATAATAATAATAATAAGAATATTGATAATAATAATAACATTAATTACAATAATAATAATAAATATATGAACAATAATAATAAATAAAAATAATTATAGCAATAATGATATAAAAATCTTTTTGAATTAAGTACCTCATTTTACAACTTATTTAAAAATAAAATAACGAATATTAAAGATATATTAATTAAAAGCAATTTAACATTTCTTGTATCTAAATATTTGTTTGACCTTGAAAGCTAGTCAAAGACTCTCCCTACAACAATTATATATGTATTTACCTAGTATACATACTTAGAATATTAATCTTAGCATTTAAATCTGTTTTTATTATCAGTTGCAGTCATGCATAAATATGTATGTAATTTGGATGATTAAATAGAGGCACCTACCTAGCGCTTTATTGTGCCTTATTAGGCTGGAGACGGCGGGCGTGGAGAGTATTCCATTTTGTCCGACCAGCAGCTTGGACACGCCATTCGCTGCTGCGATGCGAACGATGAGCTCGGCGGCTTCCTTGCAATAGAAGCGACCATCTCCGCCGACAACGAGAGTGGAACCAACCAGAGCAGCACCATTCGCATCCAGGGTGCACTGCACAAAGTTCTCCGTGTAATTGGGCTGCGTGAACACTTTGACCTGAAATTTATATGATGCCGCTCAACTGCGTCGAGAAAAAACTTTATATTTTTTTCCAACTTACTTTTTTGCGTAATCCGCTGGTGCCTGGTTTTTGACCCTCGTAGGGTGTTGTTTGCACAATTTCCACGTTACCGCCGTGAGACATTCTTATTTACTTTGTTTTTGTTTAGCGTGGCTAATGTTTTCCAGCTGCTGGTTAAATTCCGACTAAGAACGACTCTTGGCAGTGGCAAGCAACGAACTGCTGGCAGCTTCTGTTGATAAGCGTTTTGAGTCGGCTTTGACGACTCCGATAAGCTCTTTCATTCTGACTGAGAGCAAAATCAAACCCAAACAATATCGCTTTTTCGAATACTGACGACATAGTGTCGTCATTATGCTCAACAATGCTGAAATAAAATTATTATTATATTTTTACAATAGTTGCAAGCATTTATTAATTGCATACTGAGAGAATGGAAAGATGGAACAATTTGTCTGTAGGGTGTCAATGTCGTTCAAGGGCAATCAATGGTGCCGGTTCACTTTTCCACCCACACCCACAGTTGCCGATGTACCGCAGACCCCTTTATATACAATTGTTACAACTGCCATGTTTAACGAAAGCTGTGAATTAATATTAAACAAAGCGCGTAAACATACATTTTTATTGTTTGGTTTGTTATTGTTTTGTTGTGTACCAGCTGTTCTCTCCAGGGCTGTCGCTGACAAACCGTTCTGTAAGTTATCGATATCGATGCCGCTATCGATGCTGGTATCGTTGCAAAATCTACTCGTCCGAAGTTTGACAGCCGACAGTTTACACGTCACGAAGCAGCCACGAGAAACGCAACCAGATTTATCGCCAGCGCTTTTAGTTTAACTCAAGAAGCCGCAGATTAAATAAGTGCATTTCATGTAAGTCACTCGAAAATAATATAATAAAGGTGTCTAGAGTATTTCTCAGGTGTTTGTCTGTTGTTTTTGTGTTATAATTCGGCATTAGTGATTCAGAAAAATTATGCCGCTTTCTTTTTACATCTTTCATTCCACGTCAACAAAAAAAGTGAAACGTTTCAATTCTTTTTGTATGTTTTTCTTGCAGCATGTTTACGAAAACATTGTCTTTGTGTGTCCTGTTCGCTGTGCTTAGCGTTTGTCTGTCGGACGATGAGACTCGTGCTCGTCTGCTCGTGTCCAAGCAGATCCTCAACAAGTATCTGGTGGAGAAGAGCGATCTCCTCGTCCGCTATACAATCTTCAATGTGGGCAACGGTGCGGCCACAAGTGTGCAGTTGGTGGACAACGGTTTCCATCCTGAGGTTTTCGAGGTCGTCGGTGGGCAGCCCACAGCGACTGTAGAACGCATTGCCCCACAGACGAATTTCACCCACGTCCTGGTGGTGCGTCCCAAGTCATCGGGTTACTTCAACTTCACCGCCGCCGAGGTCTCATACAAGCCCGTTGAGGAAGCGGAGACGGTAAAATTCTAAATCCCTAAATTAATGATTGTTCTATTAATGCTTATTGTTATTAATTCTGTAGCTGCAATTGGCTATCAGCTCGGAGCCGGGAGAGGGTGGCATTGTCAACCTGAATGAGTACAACAAGCGTTTCTCCTCGCATTTCTTTGATTGGGTGGCATTTGCCATTATGACGCTGCCTTCTCTGGCCATTCCACTCATCCTGTGGCACTCGTCGAAGAGCAAATACGAGCGTCATGGCAAGAACAAGAAGCATTAAGTCAACATTCAGCGTGTGTGTGCCTTGGAACAGCCACTTTTTGATGAGATTCCTTTCCAACAGCCAACAACAATAACCACATTTCCGTACAATTTCAATCGTTCCATGAGTTCATCCACAAATACACAACAAACACACTCACATTTATGTAGTTTAGAGATTACAGATCCCATTGGAATTGTATATATATGTTGAGGAAGTTGAAAAGCGTTAAATCGTTTTAGATTTGATTCGAAGACGCATTGAAAAAATGACAGTTGCAGTTATCATTCACTGAGAAAGTTAAGCTATTTTTGTGTAATTAGACTGTTTTTTCTAAATAAATTAAAATCAAATTTACAACATAAGAATAATTATTATTTACGATAACAAAAGGGTGTCCAGAGCTGTTGACCACTGTACTGGACCAGCGCCTGATATACCTTCTGCAGCAGTGGAGGCGGCACATCGATTAGCAGTTCCAGTTGTGCGTAGAAATCCAAAGCATGAGCGGACTGAAGATTTGCTGCATCTGCATTTGTAACTACAACCACACAGTCTCGTAGATGACATGCTTGAGCTGCACGGTGCGTGCCGGACCAGCTGTAAAACCAGCCTGCCATGCTCTCACTAAGATCTTGTTGATGGCGCATTTTCCCCAATCATTGAGAGAGTTAAGATATTTCTACTTATTAATTTAAAATATAATTTACAACATACGTTTATATAAACAAATAATAATTAATTAGGATAACAAATATTTGCGGCCGAATATCTCCGATTTCTTCTCGAACATGGGCGACTTGATGGGCGTGTCGATTTTGTAGAATGCGTTCATGGAATGCTTGATGTAAGTGTCGTAAATTTCATTGAAGAAATTCTTGATGCCTTCATCGTTTTTGTTGTCATGGACGATGATGAAGCGTATTTGGGAGGCGGTGATGAAGGCGCTCACAAACCACTGATTAAATCGATCAATTGACTTCAGTTGCATATTCGCCGTCTTCCATTTGTGCTCGTCCACCAAATCTAGGGCTGCATGTGCTATAAATTGACTCAAATGTCTATGATCCTCTTTCTGCAAATCACAAATGGGCAACTTTAAATGGATGAATTTAAAATATAGTTTATATACTTACGCGCAGCTCTTTGTTTACGGTGCTAAACTCCTTCTCGAAGATGGGATTGTCGTTGTGGCCAACAATTACAAAGTAATAAGTGGACATTTTGCGTTTTGTTATTAATAAGCAAAATAAACAACTGCAGAAAACAGAGGAAGTATTTCTGAGCAGCTGTTTTACTACGAGTTTTCAATGAAGCGTTGCCACCTGTATAAAAAAAACAACAAATTAAATTCAGTATGCAGCTCACCAGCAGCAAAATAATTATTTTATGATTATATCATTCGTTTTATTAAATTCACAATTTTAATGTTGTTATCTGCAGTACTATAATAATATGAAAATGTTATAAATATAATCAATTAACCCATAATTGCTGATTAACCCCATAATTGAATGAATTTTGCTATAACAGCATACATGCCTACAAAGACGTAAGTTTGTTACGCTTGCACGTACGCTTTACATGTTACGTATGTCAACAGCTGAGCTGCAAATGCGTAGACAAATTAAAGTTGTTAATAAAATTTCGAGTAAATAACAACCGGGCCTGTTGGTATCCGCATTCCATATTCGGATGTGTGCGGCAGCTGATCAGTGGAGCACGGCGTTGCTCTAGTGGGTTACATAATGGCAGCAGCACTGCGTTGCCTGCCTCTCCTCCAGCCGCACAAATTGGGACTGCGACTGCATCGCAATCTTAGCACTGAGTTGGCCTCCGCTCTGCGTCCCTTCTACTTTGCTGTGCATCCGGATCTGTTTGGCCAGCATCCGGAGCAGCGGCAGACCAACGAAAATTCACTGAAGCTGCTCAGCGCCCATCTGCAGGCGCTCTACGAACGTAACTATCCCAATGAGGATGCAAAGGTGCTCAAGTTCTATGTGCGCCAGAGTGCGGATGCCGAGAAACGGGACAATTTTCGGCTGGTGCAGATACGTATGGATCGCAGTACGAGGGATCCTAAACAGTTCATTCAGGGTCTCCTCGAATCCTGTAATTTATCCACAGACTACATCAAAACTGTGAAGGCAACGAGGCAAACGAAGCCGCAGGAAAGCATGGCCAACAAGCCAAGTCAGGATTACCATTACAATACGGAGTTCGCCGAGTTCGAGGCACAATTTCGCAGTGTAAGGAATCATATATTTGCCAAAAATATATAATAAACAATTTTCCTTTACAGGAAGCGAGCAGCAGGCGTCCCGAGTTAGCCACTTGGCTCGCCGAGAATGCGGATAAGGCAAGACAGCGTGCCAAGGAGACGGCCAATCTCGTAGCCGAGATAGATAAGCTGAAGAATGTTCTAGTGCGCGATCTACAATTGCAGGATGTGCGCTACGAATGCGGCTGGAATATTGAGCATTATCGGGGTTGCTTGAAATCGCTGCAGCGACTCAGCCAAACGCACGCAAAGACGCTGGAAACATTGAGAAATCGTATTGTGGTCTTTGCATTGTTCACGGGCATCAGCCTGGAAGGTCAAGTGATGCTCTTCACCGGTGATGTGCAAAACAATTGGATTGATTTCATCAAGAACATTCCACAGCACGATGCCTACCTAAAAGTGGTTCCCGTCTACGAAGTAACGCTCTCCCAGGTGCTGCGTGGCATACAGATTGGTAGACGCAAATTTATGCCCAAGCAGCAGGCACGTGGATATACCAACTACCTCAGCAAGGTGACGACATCCCTCAGCGATTATCTTAGCAAACAACACTATCCGGCTAGTTGGCCGGCAACGCTCGAGGAGTTCACCATCGTTGTAGAATCGGAGGCGGGACCACTGATGGTTAGTCCGACGGGTCAGTTCATTACTCCCGCCACCTGTCCTGGCTCCATACTCGTCGATTTCATCAACCAGCACATGCAGCAGGCACGCGAACGCATGCACAAATACGACAAGGATAAGCACATCGAAGAGCAGCTGATCGAGGAATGCATTCAGCGACTCAGGCTGCAGTCCCTAACCAAAGACGATGCCGTTACGCCCGACAAGATGATAACGGCACTAAGTGATTTGCGTCTGTGTCAGCAGCAGCATTTCGAGCACATCAAGCTGCATATATCCCATTACTACTCTGTGCTGACAGATGGCATCGTTTGCATACCCTGGGATTTTATGCAGAAGTAGAGTCAATTCATTCATCTATCTCCTCGTGTGTGCCTTACTATCAATGACAATACGCATAATAAATTTAGTAATTAATTAATGCCATATTTATAGAAACCACTTATAATAAAATTGTTCATGTTTGTGCTTGCCTATACTACTAGTTTTATAAACATGTACAGGGTATTAAAAAATCGGGTTCACATTTAACTATTGAATGTGATATATTTGATGCCGCTTGGGTTAATTTATTCTTGTTTAACAGGAGTAAATAAGTATGATTAAAGTCGGCTACCTTTCACATTGATAAGAAACTGTTTTCGATTCTTGGCATAGATAAGTCGGAAAGAGTTCTATAGATTTACCCAGAATTTTCAGAAGTTAAATACACCTATGTCAATAAGTATATATAAATCTATATATCTGTCTAGGGGTCCGTTATTTTTTCTCTGCGCTGATAAAAACACCTCCATTTGAAATGTTCTCATTTGCAAATTATTTTATTATGCAATTTGCAAGATTATATATAGCACCAAGCTGGTGATATTTATTTGTCAACATAACTGCAATCTTCGATCTTCCAGACGCACTCCCGGCGATAGTTGTCAAAGTCCGCTGCATTCCGGGTATAAACATGTTCCTCCTCGTTATCAAAATATTGCTGATCTCCGCCACACAAAACCGAACTATTTGTGGCTGCATCGAATAGAGCCACACCGATACCATCCTCTTGGATGACGGCATACCACCAGCTGAGGGAATCCCGACTGTAAATGTTCTTTTTTATCGCATGAGGGGCCGTATGATTGCTCGGCTCAAGGGAAATGTAGCGATTGCTCCAATAGGAGCTATAGAATGCAAATTGCTGGCTATTTTTGAGTCCACCATGGCCACGCTGCACATTGTAGGATGCTTTCTTGGGATCGTTGGCATTGGTGCAGACCAGAATGGTCTGGGGACACTCGTAAATGTAGGCATACTCATCGGTCATGTTGCGAAAACAGATCTTTTGGGAGGTGTGCAGGATGCGCTCATTCTCGGGCAACTGGGCATAAACTTGTTGCCGCAACACGTTATCCACATCCGGCACAAATGTGGGCTGTTCTAGAAGTCTGCGCAGATTCAGCAGCAAAGCTCTGTGAGCCTCTTCATCCAGCGGGAGCTCAGGGCGCTGCTGCAGTTGAAGATTGGCCTGTGTCAATTGGGTGAGGTTGCTACTAAAGTTGCCCAGACGCTGCACCACACTCAAAGTGGACTCCAGTGCGAGTATGGCGTTAAAGAGAGCCTCCAGTATGTCCCGCAGATAGTCCAAGGTGCTCAGGGAGAGCTTTTGGAGCAGCCGTGTGACCAATGGAAAAATCGCAGTTTGGCTGGTGGTGTGAAAGGGGGCTGAGAGCAGTTGAGCACTGCGCTGTACTATCACCTGATATACCTTCTCCAGCAGTGGAGGAGGCACATCGGTTAGCTGCTCCAGTTCTGCATAGAAATCCAGAAGCTTGAGAGGATTGTAGATCTGCTGCATTTGTTGTAGCTCCAGCCATAAGGCCTCGTAGATGGCATGCTTGAGCTCCACTGTGCGTGCCTGACTGACCAGCTGCAACACCAGCCTGCCACGCTCCCAATCCCTGTTGATCTCCGCCCGTATAACGGACTCCAGACTGAGAGGAGTCTCAGCTGCCTTAATGGGCCTATTTTCTCCAGTCATCACATCAATGTGGAGGACCAAGTCCACTGTTGGATCAGTTGCATTCAGTATGGCCAGGAATTTACTGTTACTACTGTTGGTAAAAAACCCAAGTCCATGCCTTAAGGGCAAAGCAAGAAAGAGCACCACATAAACTGAGAAAGCCATTGTTACTGATTACGATACAAAGCAACCAACTTCTTATATTGCCCAAATACGAGCGGTTTTTTATTTGTAGTTGAATCGGATATTTGCATGGGCATTTCATTGTAATTTGTTTGTTTGTAATGAATTAATCTAAATTTGCAATTACTATAAAAATGTAGCCCAATTTAAAAAGTCAACATAGTGGCGTCATCTGTCGCAATATCTAGGAACTCTCGCTTGACGGCCAGTCTCACTGAACTTTATACCCATAGATGGCGCTGTTATGGTAAGTAAATTCAAATTCAAAATTTAAACGTTGTTTTTTTTAATTTTATTTAGGCCAAATGGCAACAAATTAGCTTAGAATTAATATCACAAGGCTGAAACAATACGCTTAGGCGAAACTATGGAAAATGCAACATTGCAATTATGTTAACTAACAATTGTATCTACAATTTGGTATTGTTACGCGATTGCACAGATCGGCGTAAAATGCTGGAACGCAGTTCACCGCGTGTGGATGCCGTCAACGAGGCGCCCGTTTGAGTGCCACGCACAAAGGCTTTCGAGCGCACCTCTTCCACATCGGTTTTCTCATCATCTAGCTTCTTGGCTAGGCAGGGGAAATCCCAAATACTCTGACCACGTCCAAATTCTTCGCCATCGCTCAGCGTCTGCGGCAGATCGTGATGCAGTGTTTCCGGCAGCAGCAGCGATAGCAGACCACCAATGATTCCCAGCAGGCCCAAAATGATGAGCGGCAGTGCCGTCGATATATTAGCCAGATACACAACAAAAGGAGCAATTATGCTGGCCACATAGCCCATAATGTGAATGAAGGCCACGCCCTGGGCACGCACCACCGTGGGCAGAATCTCCGCCGCATATTGCAGTCCAATGTTGTAGCTAACGTTGACAAAGAAGCGACCCATAATGGCCAACGTGGCCGAGAAGACGCCCACGGGCACCACAGTGGCCAGCAGACTGAAGATGCCACTGGCCATCATGGTGCCACAAGCCAACCAGCGTCGTCCAAAGCGATCCAACGTAAACGTAAGCAGCGTATCCGCTGGCAACTCCGTAAAACAAGCAACAGTAAACGTGAAGAAGATGTCGAGACCCAGGGAGCCCACATTACGCACGTGACCATCGAAGACCAGTGAGATGGCCATCCAAATGGCAATTAGTAGCAGAGTAGTGCGACGCAAGCGGGGCGACTTGAACAGATCCAGCACAGAGTAGCTGGCATTTTGCTCCTGCTCCTGTTCACGCAAGCGACGGCAGCTGTCACTAAAGTGCTGATATGTCTGCTCCGACACCAGACGACCATTGCGACGCTGCAGTTTCTTGAGTATGGAGATCGCCTTCTCCACTTGGCCCTGGGAGACTAGCCAGCGTGCTGACTCCGGCACAACAAATGGGGTCAGCACGACCAGCAGCAGCGGTGCCGATGTGATAATCGCCAACAGTTTCCAGTCTGCCACAAAGTATGCAATCCAGGGCAGCAAACAGGCGGCGGCCGTAAAGAATATGGCAATTGACATGTTGGCAACAAAGGTGCGATATTTTGGACCCACATACTCCAGCACTGCAAATGGAAAGCACAAAGGTATTTTGTGAGTAATGAATGAGGTTAAACGGAGATGGGAGATGTCGTGTCTAGAGAAAACACGACTTGGCAGATGAACGTGAGGATTAAAGCAACAAAAGTCAAGAAATAACATTTAATTTGTTAAGTGTGATTTTGAAAAAAATTTTTGACAAGTACCATAGAAAATTTGGGGTTTACATCTGAAAGATTTTTTATTACTAAACAAAAACCCATTGAAATATTGTTAATGTAATCAACTCTTCGTGTTTACAATTCGTGTCTTCATATAAAGATAATTCTCCAACTTGACCTTCACTTACCCAGTATGTACATCATGGTGAAGCAGTTGTCAAAGGCAAAGCCCACAAAGAAACGCATTGTGGCAAACTGCCAGAAGTTGTTGGCAAATGCGGTTGCCACGCCAGCAATTAGACCCATCAGATTGCAACAGATCAGCGCTGGAACGCGTCCAAAACGATCCGCCACCCAGCCAAACAGCAAACCACCGCAAATTGCACCAAGGAAAAATATTGACTGTGCATAGGTGGGCAACGCGGCATCATCGCAGACCCAATTCTGCTCGGTGGCTATCGTCGAGTAGGGAATCTCTGTGAAATTGTATGACCAGCCATTGCGGCACTTGACCCTCGGCCACTTGGGGTCCGCCATAACCGTGCCCTGGGCGAGCACTTCCGTATAGTTGACATCGTACATGTAGCAATTGTTATACTCCCCATTCATCATCGGAATCGATAGAGCGAGTCTGAAAAAAAGAGAAAGAATATTTTTGGGTGAGTATCTCAATTTGGTGGAGTCATGAACCCCCTTCAGGGTCAACCGCGCATTGTTAGCGTTCTCAGTCACACCTCAGTTTCGCCTCCCCGTCACCTCCCTTGGTCAGTGTATAGACAACATAATTATCTCTCATGATCTTGAAACGTGTATTTAGCAATGTGCATATATGTCTAAAATAATAGCCATGCAAGATTGATTGCTGGTGGCATAAATGACAAGCGGATAGGGTAAGGGGAAAGGGGGTGGTAAATTTAATTCAAGATAAAAGTTACTTGTTTAATTGCCAATCTTTATTAATGTTAAATAATTTCATTCACAGATTTACTCTACCAGAAAAATCACGTAGCAACAATTTGCTGCACCGCTGAACTAAAGAAATTCCAAATGTGTTGTGATAAATGACAAGCCTAATTTTTATTTGTTTGCCCCGTTACTAAATAAACAAATCACTTAGGATCTGTTGTTATTTATGCAAATATATTGCAAAATATTTGCATAATTTAGTTATGTATAATACAAATACAGTAAACGCTAACTAATGGAAACGTCGGGGTATATGAAACGTGTTTTTTATTTGTAGTTAAAATTGCTTTCTCAAAGCATGTTATTATTCTTTGAAATATTGATAGTTTACTTGATAATTATATTTTTAAATTAAATATAATCATTTTCAATTATAGATTAATGGTTGTTTCAGCTTTTTTATTTCTATATACTTATAATTTATGGAAGTTTCAGTTCCTTAGCGAACACCAAATTGAATATTTTTAATTACCTTCATTTTTTTCTTATAAAAAAAGTCAACATTTTTATATACTTGTTATAAACTGTAAAGTCTGTCTTTAAGCTCAAGTTTTTTTGTGCTTAAATGAAAGTTAATTGCTCATAAATCTTGGCTTTAAGTAACTTTTTACTATTATATTTGTTTAACTGATTGGAGAGCATTTAAGTTTTGCTTTAGCAAAAACTGCCTCTGTAATTTCTTTCTCTCTCACTTTAATTTTTGAGAGTATTTTGGCTCGTGTTTGGCGTCGCCACACAACATTAGTTAGTTAGTAAGTTGGCTAGTTAGTAGCACTTGTATTTGGTTTTAAGTTGCTGTTTTTTTTGCTACCACTATTATTTCACTCGTCTGGTCTGTCGCAACCAGTGCTGCTAATTAAAAGCCCCTTGCCGCTGCGCAACTGACTTGGCCAACTGTCTACCAGTCTGTTTGTCTGGCTGACTGGTTGGCTTAGTGGCTGCTTATCTAACTGCCACTGCCACTGCCACTGAATTTGAATTTGAATTTGTATTTGCCTTCGCTTTGGGGATACCCCGTTCGTGCTGCCCCCTTGCGATCAGATGCTCGTTTGTAAGGTTCTTTGCCTTATTAAGCCACCGGTCAGAATGACTAAGAACCAATCACGGCGCAAGGTTAATCGGCATTCTAAGCCGCAGCACTTGGACGAGTTAATGACTTTGGTCAGAACACTTGAATTTTGAACGTTTTCCATTTTCCATTTAGTGTCGATTTCGGTTTGATTCGATAATTGTGTTTGGGCGCTGCAAAAACACGTTATTATAATTTAGCCTCTTTGTTTAGAACAACATAGAAATCTAATTTTGCTGCTTTTGATTTGATTCTTAAGTCTGGCACGTCTCATTTGGGGGCAAACTTGTCGATTTCAAGGCGTTTCAAATTCGATCTGAATTGCTTTTGTGAAAGTGAGTTTTGCGGAACCGCGTAACTCAAATTCGCAATTATTTCCGGCTTGAGAATCACATAGAAAAGGGGAGCGAAAGGATCGTAAATTAAATTGAAATATTTGGAAGTAATATTTCATTATAATTGGCGCAACTTTTGCGGCATCAGTTAGTAAGTAAGTTGTTTTTAACGTACACATAATTAATATGCCAGGCAATAATAGCTAATATTAATAATAAAGGCATTTTAAATGCTTTAATTTATTTTATTCAATTGTAAATTTTAAGTGTAAAGCTTCTCTACACTTCCAAAAACTTTAAATACTCTTTTCTGATGTAAATTATATAGGAAATTTTGAAACTAATCTTGTCTCAATCTTTTCTTCTATAGTCAAGGTAATTTTGTATTCTTCATATTGACAAGTCATAATCATAATTTTACTTCAACTTAATTTAAATATATTAAATGCTCAATATTAAATAAATTCTATTTGACAGTCAAAAGCTACTGGTTTTAATTTATATGTTTATCTTTAATATATACCAATAATTACTGATTAACATAAAAAAACCATAAGGCAAAACAAATCAGCATCAGATTTTCATATAACAAATCAATTTATGCGCAACACTAATTGCTGCTTGCAGCTCGAGTGATAAGTAATTAAAATACCAGCCAGATATTAAGTCATAAGTCATATTTTATACTCAGTACACATGAGTACATATCCATATATGTATATGTGAATTTGCTACGCTGAGTGACTGCCTCAAATTTGGTTGGAATTGTGTCGCTTACAACAAAAATGTACGTTGTGTGGAAAATCAGCAGTGTTTGTCCCATGAATCAGCCTTAAAGCCAAACTTGTTCTTTGTGAAAATCGGTTTTTTTGCCATTTACGTTTTTTCAACTATATTGAAATGCATGTATTAATGTTCTGTGCCAAATCATAGCCAAAAGGTTAGTTCATTGGAAAAACGGCTTAGTTTTAAAAACCATGTTAATCGATTCAAATGAAATATTAATTTCACGGTCAAACCATGGACATAAATACTCAGTTTAAATATTTTATTTAATATATTTAATAATTATTATATTTAATGTCAAATCGGGAATCAAAATTCCCGATGTGATTCAAAATATATCAGAGTAGTGCAGCCAGTGAAAATTAGTTTAGTTTATTTATTGCAGGGGAAAAATGCAATACCCAGTTTTAAAATGCTCACCTGGCTTTAACGTCCAGGGCATCCAGTTCGGGCACATGGCACCAATGCTGCTCGGGAATGAGTGTGAGAAAGATCTGTGAGAAGTACACGAAGGCCACAAAGAACGAGAATGGTATCATGCAGAGGAACAGGATCTTCTGATATCGACCAAATTCCCCAATCATTGGCAGAATGTCATCAAAATCGAGGCTGGGCGCTGTTGGTGTGGCTGTCAACTCTTGACCCTTCTTGCCGGTCACATCCAATTGCAGTTCCTTGTTGTTGCCACCACTGCGACGACGTGGTAAATTGTCCATACCACCACCGCCCGCCCCAAGGGGTTGCTCATCGTGATTATATGCTTCATTGACGAAGTATGCTTGCTTTGCCTGACCTTCCATTATTATAGCAGTAGCAATTGTTATTGTTATTGTTGTTGTTGTTATTGTTGTTGTTGTTGTTGCTGCTGCTTCGACCTTGCAGTATCTATGTCACTTGTGAGCTTGTAGTTACAAAAGAAATTCACTTGGCTTAATCAAAGCCAAAATCACAAATGCAAGCACACACACACAATACACAACACACAATACACGAGACACGGCACAACACAAAATAGCTTATTCGTAGAGCTCTCGGCGCACGCGCGCGTTTCCGTTAATGTTCTTCAACTGAGCTGAGCACGCGGGCCGGATGGTGTTTTTATATCAGAGGCAAATGCTTTGGAATCCCCAGTGGCCAAAGCCGAAGCAAAATCCGTGCTCAGCGGTTATTCGAGCCGAGCTTCGTTAGCTGCACTTGTTATTGTTAAGAACAAGAAATTGGCAATACCGGCAGCGAAAGTTGAAACAGCTGTTTGCCCGCACAGCTGGGAAACCGGTCCGGTTCGCTCCTAAGCGTTATGATCTTGATCAGCTCTTCGCAATTTTTGTTTGTTTTTTTTTTTCATTGATTATTTTTAAGTTTGCCCGAATTGATGGACGGTGGCCAGCTGTTACAAGGGAGGCGCACACACGTGATTCATGCATAAACAATGGACAAAAATGTATGTAAATTTCGAGATAAAAACGTCATATTTTCAATTTGGTGGAATATACCTACCCCCCCACCCAAAAACAAAAACGAAAAGAGACTCGCAGGTGGCATAGTAGATCTGACTCAGAAGTCAAAAACCCAATCAATTTCAGATTACTTGCACACGCCTCCAACTGTGCTGAGATACAGAATTGTGCATAATTAGTAAAGTATCTGTTGAGTGGATATTTGTGTAACTGAATATGTTTTAAGCGTATTTATTTATTTTGTTGAATGTTGTTATTTAGTAGTGCGAAAGTTGTTAAACGCAGTCCAGTTTGAACTTGTTTCTAGCTGCAGTTTCAATTGGCTGATTTGCTACGCATTTGGTGTTTTAATTAGCGCTATTTGTGGCCAGCTCAAGGACTCAAATGAGTTCATAGCACCCCGCACTTGAATAGATGCCGATATTGAGCTTGAGTTGGAGATTGGAATTGGAATTGAAATTGAAATTGGAAACAGAATTGAGATATAAATCGGTACAGTGTGGTTAAATTAAATAAATATTGTGTGCATGTTTAAATTGGTGGCAGGTGTCATTTTTATTTGCCTGAGGCACTTTTTATTTTTTTTAGAAAGTTTATAACACACTTTATGTCTTGCCAGAGCTTGCAATTATTCAGTTAATTATGTGCTTAAATGTGAGACAGCTAATTGTTGTCCAGGAAGACCTTTCTAAAGGAGAGTTGACGCAAAGAGCGGACATTTCATGGGAAATCAATTTGGGATTCCCTTTTTACTTTTTATGGCTTAAGCGATTTTGATTTTTTATGATTTAATATATGCATCGAGTTTCTTTCACTATAACGAAATTAATTTTTTACTTAAACGTTCTTCTCAAATTGAATAAATCGATCCAAGTTTGCAAACATTTTGTGGGTAAGATTTTAAGATTTAATATGTTAATGATGTGTATTTTACTGCAACACACATTATTTTTTTACTTAGTGGTTTTTCTTTTCAAGCCAAAATCTTTTAAAGTGATTATATCGATAATTATTGCAAAAATGACAAGTATTTACGGCTAAAGTGATTATCTTTTGAGATTTAATGTGTGTTTCAAGTCACTTTTATTACAAAAAATAATATCTTGTTTTCAAACTGCCTTTAAATGAATAAATCGATAAATCGATGCTGTAATGCCAAAGGTGGAACAATACATGTAACATGCAATTAATTAGAGATTTTATTGACATTTAATAAAACTGTATTTAGCGGTTAAGTTAAAGTACTTATGATAAGCACAATCTTGAGTATATTTTTACGCTAACACGTATTTTGATTTCAAATCCAAAAATCTTTGTCAACATTATTAACTGTAAATAAGAAATTTAATCTCATTTAAAAAGATTAGCTCTTCATTTGTAGAGCATTCAAAAGCCGTCTTTTAATGTCAACCATTATTTCTGTGTACTTAGATTAATGTTACCTTCAGTTTAATAAATAAATCTTATTGCATTAAATTCCACTTCCGTTTCCATTCTTAGCTTTGTTGTTAGAGCTTATTATTTCTATTTTAAAAGCGAGCAAAAAATCCGATAAAAGTTTTAATGAATTAAACAGTGGTTTTTAGCGTAAAAGGCATTTAATAAATAGCCATTGAAATTATGTGTGCCAGGAAGTGAGTGCATCTGAAAGTGCGCATAATTATTATAATTAATAATCATATTAATGTCGTACTGTCTCAGTAGGTTGACTGATAATCTCCTCATGGCTGCTAAACAGTAGAATATCGTCTATGGATTAATTTATAAGTAAACAAAATTTGATAAGATTCCGATTACCTTGGATTGAATTAAATTTTCTTTATCAATTATTTCTATGAGTTAGGCTTTGATAAATCGGCTGTAAAATCTATCAAGTTCGCCAGAACATTGAAAATGTGTAGTTTTCAATGTCTACACATTACGGTAAATAAACCAAATAGAATTAAATAATATTTATTTGCCAGAAATATTTGTGTTCATTTGGAATTGACCGACATGTAAGACGGTAACGTTATATGGCCAAGATAAAGGTTGATACGATGGAAAATCCCAACTAAAAGCGTGTCAACACGCGTCTGATGGACATCGCAATGAATAGCAGAAATCAGTTCACAATCATAAATCATAAATCTGCTGTTAGCTGATAAGAGATAAGCCAAGATATATGGCCGAATGTGCTTGGGTTTTGCGACTATAAATGCTTAGCCAATTGGCAAACTAACTTTAGTTGCAGGCTAACAAAATGAAATTCGCTTGTGCAACAGTTTTGCTCCTCGTTGCCATTGTCGGCGCCAATGCCGTCGACTGGGATTCCCTGAAGTCGATGGACATTGATCCTAAGGTGCCGACGATTCATCGTGGCAATGGGATTGGTGGACGCATTACCAAAGGCCAAACGGCTGGTCGCAATCAGTTCCCCTACCAGGCGGGACTCATGCTTTACGTTGACGGAGGAGCTGCCTGGTGCGGCGGTTCTATAATCAGTGACCGATACGTTGTCACGGCTGCTCACTGCACGGATGCTCTGACCACCGGTGTCGATGTCTATCTGGGTGCCTGGAATCGTACCAACAAGAAGGAGGCTGGCCAACAGATCATCTTTGTGCAAACAAAGAATGTACTTGTCCACGAGGAATGGAACCCTACAGCTATTGTCAATGACATCTCCTTGATCAAGCTGCCAGTTCCAATTGAATTTAACGAATTTATTCAGCCAGTCAATCTACCCAAGAAGTCCAGCCAATACGAAAACTATGCCGGTGAGCACGCTATCTCTTCCGGCTGGGGCAAAACTGCCGACGGTAAGTATTCCATTATTTTATGACCCCCAAAGAGTTCCCTTTTTAATGAGGGTATCTTTTGTTTTTTTGCAGCTGAAAAGGGCGCCACCTCTGTTCTGCAATGGATTGACTCGCCCATCATGAAGAACTCGGGCTGCTCTGTTTGGTTCGGTGGTGTGATTAACAGTAATCAAATTTGCATCAAGACCACCGGTGGCATTTCCACCTGCAACGGCGACTCTGGCGGTCCTTTGGTGCTGGCTGATGGCAGCAACACTCTGATTGGTGCTACTTCCTTTGGCATTGCTCTCGGCTGCGAGGTTGGCTGGCCAGGTGTATTCACCCGTATCACCGGATATCTAGACTGGATTGAGCTGCACTCCGGTGTGGTCAACAACGGTCAATAAATTGGCGCTTGATTGTCTTAAAATAAATGTTTATTGAAAGCTACAAGAAATAGAAATCATTTTCCGTCTTGGGTTTGGAATGCGTCCGCAGACTAATCTTCTCGGACGTATTGTCCTCATCGGACTGCGGCATTGGATGATGGATGTCCAGTTCGTCGGGCACATCATCCATTTCGAGCTTGCGATTGTGGTGCTTATTCCCATAGTTCTTTATGTACTGATCAAAGAAAATGGCCTTTGTTGTGTCCTGATGCGAATGCACACCCGTCTCATCGCTTATCCAGTCAAGGTATGAAGCCACCTTAGTGAAAGCCGCCGGATAGCCGCGATCACAGCCATAGATGCTGCCAAACGAGGTGATGCCCACCAGCACCCGTTTCTTTGAGTGACGACGCTGCAACACCAGTGGCCCACCAGAATCACCGTTACACGTGGAACGCGCATTGCGTCCGCTGGTGCATATGTTCGTGCCCCGAAACGAGAGCGGAAAGTTGCGCTTACAGGTGCGTCCATCGATAATCTGGAGCTGCACATAGCGCAGCACATTACTGATCGCATGCACTCCAGTCGCATAGCGACCCCAGCCCGATGCAATTCCCAACTTGTTCTTAAAGTTGCGGTACTCGTAGTGTCGCTTTGGCAGCTGTATCGGATGAATGCGTTCTGAAACACAGAGACGAGGATAAGGATTAATTAGTTGATCTATAAGTAGATTGAGTTTGCTTAAAACCCTAACATATGCAGTTAAAGTTAAGTTTCCGTTTTTTTTAAATATTTTTAAACTTAAGCTTCAAATCACATTAAAAAAAAAAAATGCAGCTGGGATTTATATTTAATATAGTCCATAAGGTGATAATAACATCTTAAAAAGGAAACAAACTTTAGAAAATTGTTTTGTTAATAATTTAACTAATATAACAACAACTAAAAAATAAGAAAGTTTAAAAATTATATTTTTTTCTTTATTAAGTTAAGTTGTTTGTTTTGCATCCAAAGTGCAGTTGGACTCACCATTAAAGCTAACCGGATGTGGTAATTTAATCAGAGCAATATCATCCTTTAGCCGCTTGGGATTCCAAGTGGGATAGATGTAAAAATTGCTGCTTGGCACCATCAAACGCACCTGACCCGATTCCTTGGCATTCTTAATCTCATTGGCGCCCAAGAAGACCAAGGCACGTTTGGCCCTGTGCACCAGAAATAAGACATATTAAAAAAGGAAAATGTTTATGATGGATGGAAGGGTAACGTACATATCCACACAATGGGCGGCTGTTAGCACATGCTGATCGGAGATGAGCGAACCGCCGCACCAGTAGAGGCCCTTGGGACGTTGCAGGAGCATGCCCACCTGATAGGGGAAGCAATGCGGATTGCCAACATCACCGCCAAAGATTCGATCCATGGCCATAGCACCGTCGGGCAGCATGCTGTCCAGCAGCGGTGTTGTCTCCAAATTCAATACCAATGGTTCCGGTTCGACGTCGCCCATTGGCAGAGCGCTGAAGTCTTTGCTGCTGTCAGCGTCGCTGCTAATGCGACTGTCATCGTTGGTGGCGCTCATTTCCGCGTCCAGTTCGGCGGACAGCGAGGTGGTTGGCTGGGACGAGGCCATGCCGAACGGTCCCGGATACATGGACACCAAATACATTGGCTTAACCTGTTGCCAGTCCAACGCCGCTGCGACGTCGCCAACATTAAGCAGCAGGGCAAAGCAGCTGGCAACGCTGGCAAGCAGCAGCAGCCTTTGCGTTGTTAATGTGGCAATAATTGAAATAATCGCCGATTGTAAAAACATTTGCGCTGATTTTTGTCGTTGCTGCTCGCTGCTGCTGACGCACGCATTTAATTTGGACTTCAAACTTAATTTGGACGCACACACACACAGCACACACATACAGCACACACACAAAGACACAGCACAACTTCTTTGAACGCAATTTACCCGTTACTATTTTTGAAAAGCCGTTACGTACTCAACGACGTGCAGCGGCAAGTACGTAATTTTCATTTACTTTCTTTGGTCTTGGGACGCGGCACGATCGATCAACGTCTCGTTTGCAACTGTTGCGGCGCGCGCAGGTTGCAAGCATTTTTATAAACTCTCTTGTTACCATTTCTTTGAAACCAGCAACCACTTTAATTATTTCGTCTATTTTGCTGCATTAATTTGACGTCGCTGTCGACGTTGACGTTGGCGTTGACGTCGACATCGACAATTGCATTCATTCCATTTACCGTATTTGCCTCTCTTAATTTGCATGCTCGTTGCTCTCGCTCTCTCTCTCTGTCTTTCTCTCCTGGAACCACCCACTCACAACACACACTCCCTATTGTTCACTCTTTGGCTCTGTTGTCAAATTTAGGCGACCTTTGTCGCCGGTTGTGCGTTTTCATGTGTCTTCTTCATACTTTCTGTGCAAATCTTAGCAAGCGTTCGCGTCGATGTTGTCGCGGCTGCTCTGTTGCTCTGCTGCTCGACTTGCTATTGTTGCTTTTACCATTTAAATATTTGAAAAGCTAGTAAAGTTGCAACTCGAGTTACTTATCCCCTTACTTGCTTTGGTGCGATTACATCACGCGTGTGCCGACTGTGTGTGTGTGTGTGTGTGAGTGTGTAATGTAATGCGCAGCATGCGGTAAAATGCTTTCATTGAGAAAAATTGTTTTGGAGTTGTCGTTGTTGTTGTGATTGCTATTGTCGGCTTTGTTAACTGAAACAAAAATATTACACGATTCATTTTTCTTATCCCATTCTTCGCCCTTCTCTGCACGTTATATATATGTATATATATATATATATGACCAGACAGTGGGCAGCATTTTCTTCGCTGTCTCCAACTTTAAAAGTTTGGGCCATGCAAATTTATAATCAATTTTCTACACACTGTGCAGAAATATCTTCCACGCTTGTCGCATTTTTTGTTATTTTTCCATGTGGCCAAGGTTATTGCCAGGGCACTTGGCAGTCATAGGAAAATTAACAGCAATGTTGTAATTTTTTTGTTGTTGTGGCATTTGTTGCATGTGGCAAGGCGAGCTGAAGAATTTCTTAGCAGGAAATGAAATGCGCAACTCTGTTAACTTGTTGCATGTGTTTACAATTAAATTAAATTTAATAAAGCATTATTCGCATTGTTTTTTTTATATATTTTTTTGGTGTGCTTATTTAGGAAATGTGGCGGCTCACTTTGCCTGGCTAGCGAAGCAAATAAATCAAATCGTCTCGCTATCGGTGATATGTTCAAATGTAATGAGGCAAAAACAACAACAACAGCGGCAACTTATAATATAATCAAAGCCAAAACCAACGGCAACAACCACCACAGTTGCAGCAGCAGCAAAGACTGGCGTCGATTATGCAAATGTTTTGGCCAGCTTTTTGCGGCTTGCATTTGTTGTTGATACCCTTACGGAAGAAGTTCCCATATTGCTACCGATTTTGACTTGGGTTTATAGCCTAGTATGTAATCCATATATTTAAGCCATACTTTTAAAATAAAATATTTCGTTTGCATTAAATTCTCATAACATTTTTCAAATTGCGCTTACATTTTGAGACCATTAAATTTTAAATTGCTTTCAAATTTGTTATAAATGTACAAATGTTTGCTCCGAAAAAATATAAAATAGAGATTGGAAAATAATTATCATTTTACGAGATACCATTGTACCTATAAAACATAACATTTTACATTCGAAAATAACCACAATAAAACCTGTAGGGAACTATTAAGTATTTCTTCACTAACTCTTTATCTTTAGGTTATAGAAGACAAATTTTACACCTATTGAAATCTTGATGGGGAATGGGAAGATCATTTCCCATTCGATATGCTGTAGAGCAAAATAATTTATTTTCTTGATTTGTTTCTCTACACTGCATTTAAGTTTCGTGCTGAGCTGTGCGTCGATATTTTTTTTAATGCATAATCGCGAATTATGATTACAGCTCTTGCATGTTTGTTGTCTGTGTGTGTTAATATTTATTAATAATGAGCACATACTTTGATTTGATTGCACTTGCTAATGCATTTGCTGTTATTTAATTTAGCTCCATGATCGCGCTACTATTTACCAAATGATTAATATTTCTGTCTCTTTGTTTTTCTCTTTTTCATTTTACCACATGTACAATATAAACTTTATGGATGTATGTGAGTTTTTTTTTTCTATTTATTTATTTACTTTAATGGTCTTTATGGTTTAAGTTAGCGATAGTGATATTAGCATCTGCAGTTCCTTATTGCCTGCCCAGAATTGTATTCTTACTTAGTTTTATTTTTCATTTAACTACATACACTGATCTAAACATAAATAAATTATTTAGTTTCTTTTTGTGTGCGCACCAAAATTATTAAATTATTTTCCTGCTCGACGCCACTTCCAGCACTCTACACATAAATATATAATATATAAATCTAAATACAAATAAAACTTATATAAGACAGCATAATTGGTATCAGTTATCAGTACAACAACAAAAAGTGCTACTCCTCATCCACAGTTAGGGTAACCATCCAGTTCCAGCTACACTCTTGTTGTCCAGGATTTCAGTCTCTTCCCCCCAAACACTACTCAAATGCAGCCGATTTTTGCGGCAGCATTGTCAGCATTTGCATGTCGTCTGTAAATGCGATGCCAATTGGTTTGGCAGCAGCTACTGAGCATTCAGCGACACCTGCATCGGTGGTATCTTCGTCGCCTTCGCACATGGCGCTATCGAGACTCTTGTTGAGGCGGTCATGAAACTCCAGCATTGAGATCTTTCTGACTGCGAATCGCTTGCCAAATGTTTTCTTTACCTTCAAGCGTCGCTTTTTGATCAGATTTTTGTTCTTGTTGAGGCCATCATTAAAGGAAATGGCTCTTCGCAATTTCCGTGATCCGAACTTGACGACGCGCACCTGGCTACTGATGGGGCACTCCTCACTATCGTCCTCGGCATCGGCGGCATTCTCATCGCTCGGCTCCTCGAATATAGTCTCCAGATTGGCGGGCGTAAATTTCTTCATCCGTTTGCTGGTGTACAATTTCTCAATGCTCTTCAGCATTTGTTCGTTGGTCTTCAGCTCTTTGCGTCTCTTTTTCACCTCATTACGTGCGATGGCGCTGCTCATGCGATTGAAGTTATCCTTGGAGACGCGAGCAGGCATGCGACGCCGCGTGACACCACCGCGCCGTCCAATGCGATGGTTTTTGCCACTGTTGCCGCTGCTGTGGCTGTCGCTTTCATCGTTGTCCTCGCCTCGACTTTGCTGTGATTCAATCCCATCAGATTGAATGGAGTCGCCGCTGTCTGAATCCAGCATCTCGTTGGACATGGATGTGGATGTCGTTGCACTTGCATTTGCAGTCATTGGCTTTAGATTCCAGGAGAATTTGCTTGTCGCAGAAAATGTTGCTGCAGCGCTGCAAAGATTTTTGTTTGATTTTGTGTTTTAGTTTTTAGTTGGGCGCCGCTTTTTCCTTTTGTATTCGCTCACTTACCGATTCTCGGTCAAAACTACCTCTGTTGGCTGAAAACTAATCGTTGCGAACTTGTGCACAATGTTTTCCATTATTCAATCTGTAACATTCTGTGCGTTTACAATATTTTATTAGATATTTCTTTTATCGCCTTGATTTATTTACAATTTTTTTTGCTTTCTTAAGAGGAAGAATGCAATGCCAAGAGGAATGTTATTTCACATAATAGCGGTGGTTTGTTTAACATTTGCTGGTCTCTGTTATTAGCAGTGTACTGCAAATGCAATTCTTGATAACTTTTGCGACTTCATTTTTGAGTAGAAGGATCAAATATTAATTATCTTGATAAATCTTTGTTTTAATTAGAGTTCAATAATAAAGATAAGCTAGATTAGCAAGTTAAAATTGTATTTAGATAGACGCCAACTGAAGACTCTGTGATAGGCCGTCGATAGGTATGGTATAAGCACAAATTTCTTATCAGCTGTTATTTCGCTGCTAACATGACCCGATTTCACAGTGAACGATTATCGTTTAGTGTTGATTTTAGTATTTGAAAACGCCACATAAATACATGAGTTGTTGTCCCACAGATGGCGTTTTTAACGGTAGCATTAGTTTAAATTTGAATGTTATAGACGGTTATATTATATTAAAGCTACGATAAGAATTTATGCACATATTTATTTATGCTTTTTATGGTATGTTCGAATTGAAAGTATAAATTTAACAACTATTAAGCTAGACCTTTAAAAGTCTAACTAATGAGTTAAAATTTTAAAGAGTATTAACTTTGCCAAAAGTAAATCGATTTTCAAAAGCAAGAACTTTTTAATCATCAATGATAACTAACTTGGTCGCACAGTAAACAACAATATTATCTTAACAGAATTTATTTATTATTTTGCTTCTATATTTTGCACAAAAAATATAACAAAAGTTAACGAGTTATAAAAAAAAGCAGATCTAGTCGATTGCGTATTAAGTGTTTGCATAATTAAAAGATAAGTTGTTTAATTTTATGTATGTGTATTTAATCATGTCCAAAGTTCTCGATGAGATTTTTCTATAAAAGCTTTTACTCGCATTGAACGAATTCAATTTATTGCTCGACATGAAGTTGTTCATTGTGTTTTCTTTGGCGCTTGCCGCCGTCTCTGCGGAGATATTGGAAATGGAGCATCCCAAGGACTTTGGAAAGATCTCTAAAGTCGAGGGTCGTATTACGAATGGCTACCCAGCCTACGAGGGAAAAGCACCATACACCGTGGGCCTGAGCTTCAATAATGCCTGGTGGTGTGGCGGTTCCATCATTGCTCATGACTGGGTCTTGACTGCCGCTCACTGCACCAATGGAGCTGATAGTGTGACTATCTTCTATGGTGCAACATGGCGCACTAACGCCCAATTCAGCCACACTGTGGGAAAAAGCCAGTTCAGACAGAACCCCAAGTGGCCAAACCAGAATGGAAATGATATCGCTCTGATCCGCACACCCCACGTGGATTTCTGGAGTATGGTCAATAAGGTGGAGCTCCCCAGCTTCAATGATCGGTATAATATGTACGACAGCTGGTGGGCTGTTGCCTGCGGCTGGGGTGGCACCTACGATGGCAGCCCGCTCCCAGACTGGCTGCAGTGCGTCGATCTGCAGATCATCAGCAATAATAAGTGTTCCCAAACTTATGGCCAACAGCCGGATGGTATTCTATGTGTCGCTACTCCCGATGGAAAGTCGACTTGTGGCGGAGACTCTGGTGGTCCATTGGTGCTCCATGATAGTGGACGTCTGGTTGGTGTCACCTCTTTCGGTAGCACTGCGGGCTGCCAGTCTGGCACCCCAGCTGGCTTTACTCGTGTCACCAATCAGCTGGATTGGATTCGTGACAACTCTGGTGTTGCTTACTACTAAACTTTTACAAAAAATAAAATGATCCTTTGTCAAAAGCAAACATATCCGAACCATAAGCTATATATTTGGGACCAACAGCCGAGTTAATAGGAAGTATCTAATGAACACGGAGTTTTCAGATCTTCTAAAATTTAAATTTGGAATAGAAGTTTTCGCACACAAAGCAAGTTTATTTCGGTTTAGCTATAATTCGTCTATCGATATAAATAGATTTCCGATAAGAATTGACTTTTTATATTATTGACAAATCGTAATCATTTCATTGGGTTCTGATAAGAAATACTCGACATAAATTCCAAATCTGTTCTGATATTGCTTATATTTAAATAACTATGGATAATAGCTATATCCAGGATATCTCGTAGTCTCAATTATTTTATCATAATGGTTACTTGATCTTCATAATAATTTGGTTTGAAATTAAATAATTATTTTAACGTTGGGTGAAAACTATTATTCCAGAGCAATAAAATGTATGTCAAAAGTGGATTTATACTCAATTATTTAAATAAATATACAAATTTAATATATTTTTATATAGTGCAGTTTATTTAAACTCTACATTTTAGAGTATGTTAGGTTGAAAGTGCATTTAGTAGGAAACGCCGGAATTGTCACGGATCCAGTCCAAGTAGCTGGTCACACGTGTGAATCCAGCTGGGTTACCAGACTCGCAACCGTCCGGGGAAACGAATGAGGCAACACCGACCAGTATGCCAGTACTGTCAAGGGCCAATGGGCCGCCAGAATCACCACTGCAGGTTGAGGACCCATTAGGGGTGGCAATGCAGATAACATTAGGGGAGGCAGTCAGAGGATTATAGTAGCTCTGGCAAGTGGGAATCGACACAATATCGAAGATCTGGTACTGCAGAACGTTGGCCACACCGGGAGTGCTGTCCGAGGTCTGGCCCCAGCCGGAGGCAGTTGCCTTTTGGCCTTCATAGGTGGAGTAGCTGCCTGAAATTGGGGGCAGCCTAATCTTGTTGACGTACGAGCTGAGGGTAACGGCTTGAGTCCTGATCAGTGAGATATCGTCTTTCAGGGTATCAGAGTTGAAGGCGGTGTGCTGTTTGAAGTTGGAGCTGGACACGGTCTGGATAATCTTGGCGTTGGTGCGCTGCAAAGCACCATAGTAGATTTTCACTGCGGAGGCACTGCAAAGATTAGCAGTGGACTATGAGGAAAATTGTGGATTTGTTTCTTACCCGCTGGTGCAGTGAGCTGCGGTCAGCACCCAGGAGTTGTCAATGAGGGAGCCACCGCACCACCAGCTCTCGTCGTTGCTGGAGAAACTAAGTCCCAACTGGTAGGGGAACTGACCCTCAGAGGCAGTCTTGCCATTGGTGATGCGTCCATCAATTGTCGATTCGGCGGGCATGTCACGAGGATGCACTGCGACATCCTGTGGCATAACGCCAGCAGAGACAGTGGCAACTGCCAGGGCGAGAACTAGAAGCATTTTCATGTTTATCGTTTGTTTAGTAACGAATGCACTTACACCTATCACAGATCCCATTTTATATTTTTTTTAGCGAAATCATTTCGGTTATCAGTGTAAGCAATTACACTTCGAAGTAGCAAATATTTGAGGGACACTAGAAATAGTACTATTGTTTTGAATTTTATAACATTGTTGAGATAATGCAACACACTCCGGTATTGTTAAGACTCTTAAGTTCAAAGGGTGGTCAATTCCCAATTGTGGAAAAATGTTTATAGAAAGATAATTCTGCTTTGTCTCGATCAAATATATATTAACTGCATGTTAAGTATATATTAACTGCATTAAGTATAAGTTACTCACTACCCAAAATGATAACAAAATAGTCGTTCGACTCAGGTATTATCAGTTGAGTAGTTGTTTATGTCTGAGCTTTGTCTGCTTTTTTTTCGATGTATTTACTCTGCATTTTTATGAATGAGTTGAGTGCGTAATTAAATTTGTCGGTGGTAAATATTAGTGATAAGATTATTATGTCAAGTGCATTGAATTTTCAAGTACTCGTCATCTCATTCGATTAGATAATGCCATAAACCTCTTTAAACCGTGCACATGAAAAGGTCCATCCTTAAGTGGGCTCTCAAAATGTACTGATTAATTTACTGTTATTAAAGAAAAAATACTTGCAATAATACTTTGAGACTAGTGCTGTGATTAAATAAAATTACTTCGTACTATAAAATGATAATATTTCCAGGTGATACATATACACCACCTGAGAGATGGCAGTCTTACCGAAAATTTTGTCAAGGTAAGTAGTAACACGGATAGCTGTCAAAGGATAAAATGTATTTAGCCAAGTTGTTGACGGGAAAATTAAGACCAAGAAGTCAACTTTGTAAACTTGGTGTAATCACTAGCAACCTATGATAATGAGAAAAAGCAGATTGTGGCGCCCTACCCAAGATTTTATATCCCAGGGAAACATATCACATAAAAACTCTAAACTCGACGGAAGAGATATGCATTCAGAAGAAGTCAGCTTATAGGCCCTAAATAATAAGCCCCGACAATTTCATGCGAATATTGTTGACTGGCCTATTCAAATTAATGCAAATTTATGCTATCTTATCGTGAATATTGCGTTTTTTTTTAATTCTGAAGCAACTGAGTGACACACGACATTTTACAATTTGGAATGATTATAAACGGGCTTACTTATTCTGCAATTGCATATTGTAAATCCTATAAATATAAATTAAGTTAACTATCATAAAAAGATAATGCACAAAAGGAAGTTATAAATATTGATATGGCTGTAAGAATAAAGGAACAGAATATATTCCATAAACTCAATTTGAAAGATAGCAATTCGGAACGATCCAGGCAGGAGTACCTAATTGCGAAATACTCTGATACCAATAAATTATACCTTCTGAAAGTAGGTGCCAAAGAACCTATTTTTGAAGGAGGTTCCGATTAATTTATCCTCAAATTTACCTTAATATTGTATTATAACTCTTAATTTATGGGAGATGTAGGCATTTATATTTTGGGGAATATACGGTTATATTGATTTATTAATTATTGGTTTGGGAATTAGACTGGGCGTGGTCAAAGTTTTGTGACTGTTGCCTTAAAATTGTGGAAGATATGTGGCTTTACTGATTTACAATTATCGATTTAATCGATTTCCTAGACTCCTAGTGAACGTATCACTCCAATTAACACACTTTCATCTCATATCAGATGGGACAGTTTATTAGTAAGAGATGCCAGTGTGCTGCTTTATCCAGTCCAAGTGGTAGGTGACACGCTGGAATCCAGATGGATGACCTGATTGGCAGCCGGCAGCCGACACCCAGTTAGTAACGCCAATCAATTTGTTGCTGTCGTGTGAGACCAATGGGCCACCGGAGTCACCACCACAGGTTGACTTGCCATTGGGTGTTCTCACACAGATGATGTTTTCTCGGACAGTATTCGAACCGAAATACCGGGCGCACTCAGAATTATGTATGACCTGGAGATCAACGCACTGCAGCCAGTCGGGAAGTGGGGATCCATCATAGGTGGCACCCCAGCCGCAGGCAACGGCCCAGTTTTCGTTGTAGTCATTGTAGCGATCATTGAAGCTGGGCAGCTCCACCTTATTGACCTGGTGCCAGAAGTCCACATGTGGAATGCGGATAAGAGAGATGTCGGTGGAAGGGTGATTGATCATATCGTTCCGGTGCACCCAGTGTGTGTACACGGCATTGGTGCGCCAGGTGGCCCCAAAGTAAATAGTCACAAACTCAGCACTTCCCGTGCAGTGTTCGGCAGTCAGCACCCAGGTGTGTCCGATGATGGAACCGCCGCACCACCAGGCATTGTTGAAGTACAGGCCCACGGTGTAGGGTGCCTTGCCCTCGTACGCTGGATAGCCATTCGTAATACGTCCCTCGATCTGGGTCACCTTCACATCCTTCGGATGCACGACTTCCTCAACTTGCTCGATTGGCGAGGCGGAGGCGGAGGCAACAGCCAGAGCCAGAATCGTTATGAATACTTTCATGTTGTAGATACAACTTGTGCTCCACCAAGCTTCGAGTCAATCTTTTATACCTGCGAGATTTCGATTTGGTCAAATCTTATCGTGTAGTCGAAGGGATCGTAAATATTCCTTCACTTCCATAAAACTCTTGGAGATAATTATTGCATAGGACACAATATTCTTCAGCACATTTTAATAAAAGAGTTGTTTTAAATTAGGCCTTATCTGAAACATTTAATTGTGAATGCCGTTTCAGCCAGTTTATGTTAATAAATGGCTTTGTTTATTAACAACTATCTGTGGAATTTATTAGTTTGCACTATATAAAATGATGTTCTGTGATTATAATTTATTCCACAAGCTGTTTGTTTATTTATTTTTCTCAATTATAGTGCTGTACATTTATATCTGATCTTTCAAACACTTGTTATTAGTACAAATGTTTACATAAGATTTTCTAAATTTATATTTTAATACTAAACCATTTTCCTTATATTGTTTGGGGTACTATTATTATTTTTAGTTTTATTGTTTATGTGTTCAGCTTTCCCTTTTTAGATTCTAACCATTACTCGGCTAAAAATTTTTTTGTACTTTATTAATCATGGATTATCGCAGTATTCCATTTTTAGATCGAAAATTAAAATAAAAAAAAATACCTCCAACAGACTCTATCAATAAATCCTAATTTATTCGCTGTTATCTGATTTATTTACGAGCTACACTTGTAAAACTTTATAATGGCAATTGAGGTAAATTTTGGACGTATATAAGGCCATTTGAAATGATGGAAAAGTAAAGAAGTGCACTAAACATGAAATTGTTCATTGCTTGTGTGGCTTTGGCCATAGCTGCTACCACTGCAGCACCTAGTGCATCCATTGTGCATCCCATGGACTTGCCGAAGACCAGCGGGCAGATCGAGGGGCGCATTACCAACGGAGTTAACGCCTATGAGGGTCAAGCCCCCTGGACTGTGGGTCTGAGCATCAATTTGCCTGGTGGCACCACGTTTTGCGGTGGTTCCATCATAGGACACAACTGGGTCCTGACTGCCGAGCACTGCACTGCTAGGGCCGAATCGATAACTGTTCATTTTGGAGCCACCTGGCGCACCAACTCCGTGTTCACCCACTGGGTTAGCCGCAATGATATAATCAATCACCATGCCGCCGATATCTCTCTGATCCGCATCCCTCATGTGGACTTCTGGCACCAGGTCAACAAGGTGGAGCTGCCGAGCTTCAACGAGCGCTATAATGATTACAATGGCTATTGGACCTTTGCCTGCGGCTGGGGAAAATATCATGACAACAGTGGCCTGCCCGACTGGATGCAGTGTGTCGATCTTCAGGTCATGCACAACTCCGAGTGCGCCCAGACTTACGGGACTGTCGGCGACAGCACCCTCTGTGTGAGGACACCCGAGGGCAAGTCCACCTGCAGCGGCGACTCTGGTGGTCCACTGGTTATACACGAAGGCAAGAAACTGGTCGGTGTTACTAACTGGGTGTCGGCTGCCGGCTGCCAAGCTGGTCATCCATCTGGATTCCAGCGTGTCACCTACCACTTGGACTGGATCCAGCACCACACTGGCATAGCTTATTACTAAGCGATAAATAAAACATTTTAATTGAAAATTTCATGCAGAATATATATAGAATTGATTTCAAGCGGAAAGTAATCGAATATCTTCATTTATTTAGTGATGTTGATCTTCATGTCTAATTCTAAGCATACTTTTAGGACTAATATTTGTGGAGTTTCACATTTTGAAACATACTTTTTAGCAGTTGGCTCAATCATATTTTCTACTCAATTTAGAAAAATTTAGCTTAAGAAGCTGACAATATGAATTGCCAAAACTTTAAACATAATTAGGTTAGCCTATGGTGAACCGACTTTGCAGTTATTATTTTTTCTTGATTACTTTTGCTTAAATATGGTCCTTCAGATTTATACTACAAAATCTTGTTAATTTTTATAATTTTCGTGATTCTACTTTTCAAATATATATATATTTTTGCAGTTTTTATTGGTGATATTTGTAGTTTATTTTGAAAGTGCAGTTAGTAGGAAACGCCGGAATTGTCGCGGATCCAGTCCAAGTAGCTGGTCACACGTGTGAATCCAGCTGGGTTACCAGACTCGCAACCGACCGCGGCAACGAATGAGGTAACACCGACCAGTCTGCCAGTGCTGTCAAGGACCAATGGCCCGCCGGAATCACCATTGCAGGTGGAGGATTTATTAGGGGTGGCAATGCAGATAACCTTGGATGTGACAGTTAGGGAGCCATAAAAGTTCTGGCAAGTGGGAATGGACACAATGTCGAAGATCTGGTATTGCAGAACGCTGGCCACACCGGAAGCGCTGTCAGAGGTCTTGCCCCAGCCGGAGGCAGTTGCCTTTTGGCCTTCATAGGTGGAGTAGCTGCTGGCAATTGGAGGCAGCAAAACCTTGTTGACGGAAGAGCTGAAGGTAACAGCTGGAGTCTTGATCAGGGAGATGTCGTTTCTTAGCAATACGGAGTTGTAGCCGGTGTGCTGTTTGAAGTTGGAGCTGGACACGGTCTGGATAATCTTGGCGTTGGTGCGCTGCACAGCACCATAGTAGATTGTCACAGAAGACGCACTGCAAAGAAACTTCTTCGATTAGCAGTGGACTATGATAGAAGTTGTGGATTTGTTTCTTACCCGCTGGTGCAGTGAGCTGCGGTCAACACCCAGGAGTTGTCAATGAGGGAGCCACCGCACCACCAGCTGCCGCCGCTGCTGGAGAAACTAAGTCCCAACTGGTAGGGGAACTGACCCGCAGAGGCAGTCTTGCCATTGGTGATGCGTCCATTAATTGTCGACTCAACGGGCATGTCACGAGGATGCACTGCGACATCCCTTGGCATAACGCCAGCGGAGACAGTGGCAACTGCCAGGGCGAGAACTAGAAGCACTTTCATGTTTATCGATTGTTGAGTATCGAATGATTTGCACTAACCATACTGGGGTTTATATACTAACTGGATTTCTCCTATCCTTATCAGCGAGTGAAGACTATTCTGTTATCAGTGAAAGCTTTTAAGATTATTCTTTAAATAGTCAGTGGTCAATGGGGCACTTCATTGATTGGTTATCTATACTTTATTATATTTTGATAACAAAGACGTCACTCACGTTCTGTCTATCTGTCTGTTTCCTGCCGCATCTTCCTGTTGCAATCCTATTAAGCTGTGTGGTAACTCTGGGGTAAACTACTCCTAAACTTTCCCAACAATTATGATTATTGTGCTAAGATTGAATTCATTTTTTATAAACTTAGTCGTGGTCTCGCCTCCACTTTGGAAGTTTATGCTTAATTTGTGCAGAGTTTAAAATGTGTGGACATTATTATTATTATTATTGAGTATTCCACGGCAACTGCTGAGTTCTTGTTATAATTCTCAACGGATTATAGATGATTTCCTCTAATGAATTGCTAAGGTTTACTGTAACTATTCTAAACAAAGATAAAAGATATGTGTGTGAAACATGTATAGGATGTAGTCAACACGATGAGCCACTTGAAAGTAGACTTCATGTGATACTTTGTTATCTAAAAATAGATGAGCCTTGCAGCGTCTCATTTCCATACTTGAACACTACTAGAGCTATGAAGTCCAGAGAATCATCGGCATTAATTTACGTATATACCCTCAATAAATTGCTTTAAAAATTTTCCAGAGCTATGATTTTGTCAAAAAAAGACACAATTATTAATAAAAGGATATCTTGGTCTTCTTAATATAATTTTGATACATCCTCAAGTTTATATCCCCAAGTATTCAAATGCAGATAAAATGTAACATAATTTTATATATAGTTCAGTTTATTTAAACTCTACATTTTAGAGTATTTTTGGTTGAAAGGGCATTTAGTAGGAAACGCCGGAATTGTCAAGGATCCAGTTCAAGTAGCTGGTCACACGGGTGAATCCAGCTGGGCTACCGGACTCACAACCGGTCGCGGCAACGAAGGACGTAACACCGACCAGTCTGCCAGTGCTGTCAAGGACCAATGGGCCTCCAGAATCACCACTGCAGGTTGAGGACCTATTAGGGGTGGCAATGCAGATAACACTAGAGGAGGCAGTCAGAGAACCATAGAAGCTCTGGCAAGTGGGAATGGACACAATATCGAAGATCTGGTACTGCAGAACGTTGGCCACACCGGATGCGCTGTCAGAGGTCTTGCCCCAGCCGGAGGCAGTTGCCTTCTGGCCTTCATAGGTGGAGTAGCTGCTGGCAATTGGGGGCAGCAAAACCTTGTTGACGGAAGAGCTGAAGGTAACAGCTGGAGTCTTGATCAGGGAGATATCGTTTCTCAGGAATACGGAGTTGTAGGCGGTGTGCTGTTTGAAGTTGGAGCTGGACACGGTCTGGATAATCTTGGCGTTGGTGCGCTGCACAGCACCATAGTAGATAGTCACAGAAGACGCACTATAAGAGAAAATATTAGATTAACATGAGGTACTGATTATGATGATTTTGAGTTGTCGATTCGTTTCTTACCCGCTGGTGCAGTGAGCTGCGGTTAACACCCAGGAGTTGTCAATAAGGGAGCCACCGCACCACCAGCTGCCGCCGCTGCTGAAGAAACTAAGTCCCAACTGGTAGGGGAACTGACCCGCAGAGGCAGTCTTGCCATTGGTGATGCGTCCTCCAATTGTCGATTCAGCGGGCATGTCACGAGGATGCACTGCGACATCCTTTGGCATAACGCCAGCGGAGACAGTGGCAACTGCCAGGGCGAGAACTAGAAGCACTTTCATGTTTATCGATTGTTGAGTATCGAATGATTTTGCACTGACCAATATGGGGTTTATATACTTACTGGCATTCTCCTATCCATTATAGCCAGCGAAATTTTCTGTTATCAGTCGAAGCTTTTAAGATAATCCCTTTAGACGTCAGAGATCAACGACATTCTTATGGCAAAACACAATTTTTAAATAATTTGATTATTCATGACAAAAACAATTTGGTAGCTATCAATATCAATTTTGAGATTATTGTGCTGAAGTCAAAAACTAAAGACGCACGACTCTGAATTCCTTTAAATTAGAGATTTATTTTACACTGATAAAAAGTTGAATACATCACTACCAATAGGCTATTATTCTAGCCAAGTGCAATTTTCTTATCTCGGACTTTTTGCGTCAAATAAATATATTTTTGTAATAAAAATATTTATCGAGTTATGTGCTTGATTAATAATTTAATTATTGATTTGTACATTTTATTTATTTGTTTCAAGATAAAATCTATGATAAATTATCAAATTAATATTAATCTTATAATTATTTTCTCCTCCATCGAAACGTGTTGGATTTGTAAATTCTCTTGTATTTTTAGCTGCCTGTCAGAACTGATATGGTAAAATTTCATAAATCATGTGCTTAAAAAAATCAAAATAAGTAACAATAAAAAATAATAATTTGTAGTGATTAAATGTGAACTGATTGTGTTAAGGCCATAAATGGCTACGTCAAGTGAGGGATTTCCTAGCGATTATATTACGAATGCTTTGTGTTGCATGCAGTCATCGTTGAAATCAAGTTTTGAAGATTAAACATTATCATAAAACGTACGATAATAGAGGTTCTTGAGACTAGTGGAGTGAGGAATTCTTGACATATAGATAGATTGCTTATTATTAATTTTTTCCAAATAATTAAAAAAGAGATTAAGTGCTTAATAGAAAATACAGTTATTATTATCTTTTTATTTTTTTTTTTTGTAAATAATTATATTAATCATTACAATACTTCATTACAATGTAATATCATAGATAAATCTTAATTAACTGGCATGTTAACTATAATTATTATTGTCTATATTTCTCTTATCTATCTTGAAAGTGTCAATAAAAATATAACCAAAATATCGTTGAATTATTATTGATTAAAATTTTGAAATTTCATCAGCAAATATTCTTATCACCACTGATAAAAAAAAAATGATGTCTTAAAAATAGACCCAAGACGATTTGAACCTTTGCATTTTGCTCGATATGATATCATATTTTTAGCGGTAATATGTGCCCTATGATATTAATATGTGCTTGAAATAACATCAAAATAGAAATAAAAAATTTAATTATTTATATTGATTAAATATAACTGTGATGCCCAGCGATTAACCCAATCACGCTCGCTTGTCACAAGAATGTTGCCGACTCATTCTCAGAAAAGTAGACGCCTGGGCGCTGTGCATGTTGAATCTGGAAAATTGAAATCAAATCGCTTTACGTGCTAAGCATGCAAACAAATCAACTGGGAGACGATTCTGGTGAGTTGCTTGAAAAGCTGGCAAGCGAAGCATTAGCACATAAAAAGAATTCATTGCCTCTGCTGCTGACGACACATGTAGTTCCACAATATCTGTCTGGGTCATAAATGCTGAGCACACACTGTCCACTGTCCACTGTCCACTGTGATACTGGGACACTGTGACACTGGACACTCGACACTGAACGTGTGCGTGAATTGCCTAAATTCAAATAGTTTACGGCCATGTGACACTTGTGTCCTGTATCTGTGCGCCACAGATTGGCTTACAGGCTCTGTCGCGCTCTTTGCCTCCTCTTTTAAGCTAAACTGTTGGTATTTTGGTTTATTAGATCATTATTGTATGGGTTTATATTTATTTTTAACGCACTTTACAACTGCTTTTTTAACGCTGTCTGAAAGCAGAGCGGAGCTTGAGCTTTTTCTGTCCTGTTTTACGCTTTGTTTACCGAACAAAAGAAACTAATTTTCGTTGAAATATTTGCCTTTATTATGGCTGGTAGCTTAAAGAAACCCAGCGGCCCATCAATTGCTGAGCTCCACTTTAAATTGCCAGTCGAGCATTTGTTATATTACGTATACGTAATGCGCTTACTACTTACACACTCACTCGGGCGCACACACATCCCGACAGACACACACGCTTATTAGACGCATATCCTGCAGCTCTCTTACAACAATGCTCAAGTATCCTTTGCCAACGTAGTATTTGATATATGTAGGGGTGTGTACGCTGTGTGTATATTGTACTCCCAGCCGGCATTTGAGAAGTGTCCCCCAGTCGAGCTCCTTTGACGACGACAAACAAGATTGCAGCAATAAAATTTCGACAAGTGAACAACAAATGATAAACGAAGCAGCACACGATAAAAAGCAGTCCGAGAGAGTCCAAGCTCAAAGACGCACTCCAAGCGCTGTTGCCTGCCCCAAGTAGCAACAACAACAACAACAACAACAGCAGTCATCTAATGTGAGTCGCATCGATTACGCTGCTGCTTCCCAGGACAGAACATTTCCAGGACTAACTGTCTGAGTATGTTTGCTGGCGATGTTTTTTTAGCTGCTTTTTCATTACATTTATTTGTCGAGGCCATTGTTGTTGTTGTTGTTGTTGTTGCTTCTGGCAGATATATAGAAAACTTTGCACAGTTGCGTTAAATTGTCATGAAATTGTGGTCAGGCAGCTGCCGGTTGCCTTGTTGGGTCCAAAATTAATGACAACTGTCTGGCGCAGCTGACCCGTCCGGCATTCGTTGATGACTTATCACAATGTCCGCCACTTGAATGGCTAGATTCCATTTCCATTTCCGGCTATAATTCAAAATTGTGAGACGCCTTCTTTAGCTTGTCAACGGCAGCTCCACCTCATTAATCATTATGTGAACGTACTTCGGGTCGTATGAGTAATGCATTTGTCAACCTACACAAGTTGCTGATGTCGCCTCAAGCGTTTGCCCATCTTGTAACTGGGCGCAAATGCATTTTTAAAACTTTTCAACAGCAATTTGTTGTCTCGCAAAACATATTCACAACTACTTAGACACACCCACACACACACACACACACACACACACACACACACACACACAGACACACACACGTGTTGTGCATATCGAAACTTTACTGAGAGCTTGTGCAACTGGTCAAAGTTTGTCTCTTGTGCAATTCTCAACACAGTTTTTAATGCGACCCTTTCCCATATTGAAAAAGTTTTATTGGCACAGCTGCAGTGACTCCACGCGATTACCTGAGCGTCATTTCCATCAATAGTTGATGTTGTCAATAAATTCGAACACAGATTGTGCATCTCAGAAATAAGCTTCTTGGTCTAATGCAACGAAATCTCAAAGTGGCTTGGATTTTGGATTTTATAGCTGATTTCATTGATATTTCTCATATTTTATAATCGAGAGGATATTGGAGCTTCTTTCATTATTTTTTTTCTTAATCTGCCAAAACTGTTCTAAACATTTTTCTCTGTTTTTCAATTCGAATGTTATTTCAAATAGTGTCTTCTTGCCACACTTCCCTGTTGCCTTTCTCCGCTGTGCAACTGCAGAAATCTTATTCTTTTCTTCTCGCCTCACTTTTTTTCTCTCTTCTCGCTTCACTTATACGCTTAAGTAAAGCATTTCTTGTACTTTGCAATGCAAACACCTCGCAAACTAAATGTTTCTCTCTGCAATTTGAACCTTGCCAAGTTACACATAAGTTTTTCAGTTATCGTTCTGCTTGTGTGCAATAAAGTGCCTCCGAATAGATGCCAATATTTTGACACAAATCCGCTTCACACAGAGACGACAAACACAAGCTGGCATTAAATTTTATGGGTAGGGATCAAACTATGTAATATTCCATATATATATATATGGACTTGCTGTGCCTTGGCAGAGCAAATATTTGAGAGATTTCACGACAAACAGCAATTTCATTTTTAGCCTTTTTCATTCGGTATCAATAAGCTGACTCTTTGCATATGAAAAAGTTCTCCTCGCATAAATATAAATATAAATATATATATATATATATATATATATATATATATATAAATAAATAAAAATAAATTCCAGGCATTCAAACAAATCCCTTTTGGCTGCTGCTTTTTCTTTCCTTTTTTGGTTCTGGTTGAGTTTTGTATATTTTTTTTGTATTTATTTTATTGTGCTGAAGCTTTTTGTCTACGCGACAATTGGATTTTCGGGAGCGCCTTGCGCCGTATAGCAATGGAATATTGAGGGATCTGCTGGCATCGATTTCCGGGCAAAACAGCGAGACAAATACGTGTCCCTGTCTGAGACACTGCTCAGCTTATTGGCGCATGCAAAATGATTGCGCCGGCGGAGCGTATCAATGGCTCCGATTGTGCTTTTACTGCCAGCTTTGGGCTTCCTTCTTTTTGTCCAAACATTAAAATTGCATTCTTTTTTTTTTTTTTTGCTGTCTAGTCTGATTTTCTTTTGTGCTTTCGTATGCTGTCAGACAGCCGTGCAAATAGTTAATATTAAATATTATCAAAGAGCGATTCCCCGATTTTTTTTCATTCTATTTTTTATGCATATACAAAATACATAATATGACTTTATTAATGCGACTGCATTTTTGATGCACAAATAGATAGTAAATATTTTTTAAATATGGCTGCTATAACTACTCATCAAATTTTAGCATGCGCATGTAAATATGCTAACCATACACAGTTTGGCAGCTGTGTCAGGGCCAAAATGTTTTATGGCTTATGAACATTTTTTGTTTGCCAATATTTCTCTGGCCTGTGCTGTGTTTGCTTTTGTTGTAATTTCGGTTTATTGTTTTCTATATATTTTTCTGCTTGAACGCACTAAAAGCTACTCGACTGCCAGTCAACCAAACAGTACCTTGCATACCTACTTTATCCTACTCCCCCCGTCCACCTCCCCCCACCCGACTTACATCCCTCGCTTCCGTTTTCATCTCCAGTTTTGCTTTGCAAGGCATTTGTTTGCTTTATGTCTTTATTTTGTACCAGGCCAGAGAAGAGTCGAGGAGCCGAGAGCGAACATGTATTATTGTTATACCCTATCGAAAAAAGTATTCAAGTTTCTGCTTTTGGGCTACGCGTGTAAGGTAAGGCAAGCAGATAAGCTAAATATATTTTTATATATTTTTTTTATATATTTTTATATATTTTTATATATTCTTAATTAGCATGATAAGAAACATATCACTTCGCGCTGTACATTAGATAAGATTAAGTAGGATTGTTTACAAACAAGAAGTTTCTTTTGCTATGAATATAAATTATTGTATACGCGTACATATAAATAATTCAAGATTATAGATAATAGTAAAAAGTTGTCATATATATAATTATTGTAAATATTGTAGTATGGAACAGCTTTTATAGTGTATTTAATATTCCTCACTGTCAACGAATACTTTGTTGCTGGCTTCAGTTGTTGTTTGTTTTGTTTTCTTTTTTGTTGCTGAATGATGACTGCCATTCAACTGGGTAATGGCAATGCAGAGTGAGTGCTTGTTGAGCGGCTTTGCATATGGATGGATGTGTGCGTGTGTGCGTGTGCGTGTGTGCGATTTGTGTGTATGCAACTTTATACACACTCTTTGTTAAGTGGCAATTTTAGAATATGGCCAACGAAAATGTTTCAATTATTGGACAAGTTTTTTACCAGATTTAATAAAAGCAGCCAGCTCATGTATTAGCATTGGGCTTATCATTGAGGTCCTTAGCCCATTCACTTTTGCTGTCAATCAAGTGTCACTGCCAACAACAAACACCGAGCAAAAAGCAAGGATGCAGAACAAGACAACACTTTGTGCAAAAGCAGAAAAACAAAATCACAAACAAAAAACAAGTAAAAGCATTGGCAACGAGCGATGAATTAGCTGAGAGTGTTTTAGTTTTAGTTTGTAGACTACGAAATGCTCTCTACTAACAATAATTTTCATGCCTTTAATTATCTTCTAGCGCCGCAAATGGTTATCTTTGGCTGTGGAGCGAAGCAGGCGGCAAAGGCCAAATATCCAAAGACAATGGCCAAAAAGTATTACCACTCAATCAGGCACAACACAACGACCGAAAGCAGCAACAAAAGTCATTGTCTTTGCAGCGAACTTTGCCGTCAAGTCATTGTTGTAGAAGTTGAAGTGGTTCACAGCATGGACATGAGCCCACAGAGTGAGAAAGAGGTGGTGAGTGGGAGGGGTGGGGGTGGGGGGAGGCATGACAGTGGCTGCCAGGCATTCAACCCGGCCGCAGACAAGTCAAGCCAAAGTGTTGTTTGGATTTCATTATACAATTATCTTGTTACCAGAAATAATGGTGTCGAGCCGGGCAACATGCCAAAAACATTCAATGAGAGAGCGCCTGATGTGCCAGATGCCTCATCGCTATGTGGGTGTCATACACAGACTTGTGTGTATGTGTCTGTGTGTGTGTGTGTGTGTGTGGCAGTGCCGGAAGCTTGGCGCTTTGTTGGCAAAAACAGGAAGTCATTAGCCCCCCAAAAAAAAACTACACACGGTGGCTCGAAGTCAACATAATGTGATAAATAAATGAAAATGTTTGAGTTAAATGAATTAAGTGTGCGATACTCAAAGCGTGTGTGTGAGTCTACGAGTGTGTGAGTGTGCGAGTGTATGTGTGTGTGTGTGTGTGTGTCTGCCAGGCTAAGGACTTTGTTAGAAACACTTTATGTGTTGGCTGTCAGCGCAAGTGACAAAGCATTAAATATCCTACACACAACTTGTGGGTAAGTGCTCCAAGTGTCACTCTTTCCCATTCTCCATCTCTTTTTCTATATATCTCTCTCTCTCACAAACTCACAGTTAGTTTCTTTTTTGTGCTCGTAATTGTGTGGCAGTTAATTATCCAAACATCACTCAATGTGTGACAGGCAAAAAGTCATGCAGATTGTGTGCAGATTTTCTGGTTTAGCTTCAGCGACAGATAAACTGACCAGTTTTGGCCAGTCTCCCAATAGTTGCTCCAATTCGTTTAACTGAGTCAATGTCATTGATTAATTATCGAGCCGAGATGCTTTATGATAAAGATATGAGTCTTGCTGTCTCATCTAAAGTTTGCCATTATCATAATCATTATGAAAATTCACATAAGAACGGAAGAGTCGACAGAGCAGAGCCAGAGGCGTGGCTTAAGGGGAGTTATTTCGCACAGGCAATCAATTCCTGAAACTCGCTGAGTTAGCTAAATGAGGGTTTTAACTTTGCAAAATTAATTTAATCTAATCGCAAAGCTAGTTAAAAAGTACAAAAGTTAGTTAAATAATGTTCACTGCATTTAATTTGATCTTTAGAAAGTAAATAAAAGCAAATCCATGTTTAAAAGCAATCCCCTTTGCCTAACTGCCACTGCTATCAATTATTAGTGAAAGCTGCACGTGTGTGAGTGTGCTCCTTCACACACACACACACACACACATATGCAGCACTAAGCTTCTCTTTTTTTTTTTTGGCTGATGCTCAACTTAATTAATTATGTAGCCGACTAGTTGGCCAACCAAAAATCGTTAATTAACTTGATTGCTTTGAATCGTTTGCAATTTATTAGCCCACATTGCTTTGACTCCTCAGTCAAAAAGTTTTCATGTGTGTGTGTGTGTGTGTGTGTGTGTATGTGTGACTGGGTATAATTGATGAGCTGCTTCTTTGTTAATTGATTTTACTATGTGTGGCCAACAACTTTATAACGAAGCCAAATTAGTTTTATTAGATGGCTTGCATAATAATTGATTCAACTTGACAGTTGAAAACAATTTTACAGTTCGACTTTATGGGTCAAATTGCTGACCCTAATACTCAGGTGGCACGGCCTAGCCACTGCATAGATAAATTCAATTTTGGAAACGTTGTCCAGACACCGTAAAACCAGGCCAAAATATTATGTGCAAACCAAACTTGATCTGACCAAAATAGCCACAGAAGCTGTCAGGAGAAATGCGATATGAGCCTTGTTCAATGGAGCGACAGCCAAGTTTTGTCGACCAAGATGAAATTCAAAAGAAAATGGCAAAATTTGCAACTATATTTGCGACTATGTCTGCGAATTGGAATTTAAATCAAAAACTTTTGCAATAAATGCTCAGAGTCCACACGACGTATGTGCAACCAATTCAGATTGTCATATCAACTTGGCTTTGACATTCTAACTAACTTTATATGTATAAATATATATATATATATATATAAATGTATATATATATTTTTTTACTCTCTTTTGTGTAACTTTTTTGGGCTAGTGTGCGATATTTTGTCATATCTAAGCCACAAAAATATGAATGCAACTTTTTGCTGCTGTCATAAATTTGCGCAATGCAAACATTTATCAGCATGACTCGACCCGCAACTAGTTAGCAACAGTACTGTGGCAAGCACTCCAGGACCAGCACCAGCACTTGGTATTTAAATCCTTATTCCCAACTCGACTAGCTTTCACCCAGTTATCCGAGCTCGCAAACTAAGCAGCTACTGCAACTCCTAAATTGAATCTGAAACAAATACGAATCTCCATTGAGTATTTTCTTAGAATAAGCTAAATAAACATATTTTATAAAATCAAATGAAATGTGCATTTTATTCATCATGTTACCATCGTATTCGCGAGCATGCTTCAAATACAATTTTACTTAATCTTATATTTTGGATGTTTTTTGAGTGCTCATCTGCTCTATGTACAAACCCATTCACAAGTATTGCTCTAAAGCAAATGTCGAGTTTTCCAAACGTAACATGTGTGTGTGTGCGTGTGTGTGTGTGGGCCACTTCATTGTTGGCCAGTGAATATGCAAAAGATTCGAGCGCTATTTTATGAACTTGCATATGTGCATGAAATGGCTTAAATTTAAATTTTTTTACTACGCATCCAGGCACAAATATTTCTAACTTGGGCGTTCTTCTTTCAAATTTGCTGTGCAATTTTCCAGCTCAATGGGAAAACTTTGCGTACAAAATGTGAAAAATATAAAACACTCATAAAACAGAACACAGCAAAAAAAAAAAAAGAAATAAGAAAAAAGAAGAAAAAAATAAGAATAAAACTTTTGCCATTATTTAAATGCGTTGTAATAATTTAAATGTTGACATATTGTCAGCCAAACACGCCCACTCAGCAGCGCCCACTTTCACTTACGGCAAACTTTTTGTGCCTGTTATTATTATTGCTGTTTTTCTTGCGTGCTTTTTTTCTTTTATTGTGTCGCCGCGTAAATTTAATGAATTTTAATGAAAACTTATGTGCGCGTCACTTGTAGCAGCTGCCGCCACGCCCCCGCCCTTGCCATCAAACACTTGCAATTGTCGCTTAATGTCAATTTAAACTTTTGTTGCAAGCGTCGCCATTTTGTTGCCCATTGGAATTAATTTGCTTGAATGTGTCTTTCTGAGGGGTTCAACAAATAAGCAAAATGTTGTTTACAAACTTTTATTGTTTATTTGTGAAAGTTTGTAATGATCAGTAGGTGTGGCACTTTATTCGGTCCAGCTGAAGATGCATACGAGAGCAATGTCCAGTATAATTTAGATAACTCCAATAACAATTACTTAACTAAAACTCATCCGATCAAATTTATCACAGTTTAAAAAGAGCCAATTTTTAAAACTGGAAAAATTGGTCTGTGTTTTTTCTAATAGATAATACAGTGGAATTCTTTGCTTTTCTGTCTTATTGAGAAAGCTTGATGTAATTTAGTTGTTTAATTATGATCTCTAGGAATGATTAATATGAAACAACCGTTCTTTTTTATTTAAATAAATGGTACAAAATCCATCTGTTGAAAATCAGAGAGCCACCGCACCAGGAACTGCTCACAGCGCTTATTTCAAGGGAAAGACCAACCTGGTAGGGGAACTGGCCAACCACCGCTTTATGGCCTCCGGTGATGCGACCCTCGATGTTGTCCTGCACGGCCATCACACGGTTACGAGGCACCAGCTGTGGTTCGGGGAAGGCCGTTGCGGTCACCACCGTGCCAAGAATAGTCTTACTTAAGAACTCAACTATTTGTCTGGCCAACACAATGACATTTATAAAACAGTTAAAAGTAAATGGCTCTAGCCATGTTAACATGATGTCTTAGGCGTTTTCTTATCTTAACATAATCTAGACTAGCCGATATCGGCTGCTGTTCATCAAATTCAAATTATTTTGACAGTTAAATTATATATTTTTAAAACTAACCCGTTAAGTGTTATATATTTTTCTTATGTATTCAATGAATTACTTGTGAAGTGTGCTTCGCAGCAAATATTCTTAGATCGTTTGATTATTGGTTAGTATCTTATCAGCAAAGCTTTAACTGGAGATTATTGGATCTATTAGAACACATTTTTCTTGTTGAATTATTTATAACAGTCGGTTATCAATATCATTTATAATAAGTGTGTCACATTATTGAGTGCAGCTGAAAATGCAGACTTTTATAATGCGTTAGTTTCTCAACTACTTATAAACTTGAAAAGCAACTCCGAGTTCTAAAGGGTTTCTGTTCTTTCTGAAAAATAATAGAGCAAAAACAACCAATATAGCGAAGTTATCTCATTTTATTTGTGCAAATTGGAAGCTCCTGTTTAAACGGAGATGCCTGTTTGGGACTGGATCCAGTCTAAGTAGCTGGTAATACGGGTGAAGGCAGCTGGGTAGCCCTTCTCGCAGCCGGCCGCAGCACCGAAGGAGGTCAGACCGACCTGAATATTGTTGCTGGTGAGGACCAATGGACCGCCAGAGTCACCCTGGCAGGTTGACTTTCCGTTGGGGGTGGCAACGCAGATGTTGGATGAAGTAACAATGCTGGAGCCATAGGTCTTGGCGCACACGCTGTTGGCAATAACCGTTAGATAGACGTACATAAGATCTTGGGCAACAGAGTTAGCGGAATCGCTGTTGAGACCCCAGCCGGAAGCGACGACTTGAGAGTTCTCATAGGTTGAGGGGGAGCTGGACTTAGCTGGCAGAGCGATAACCTTGATTCTGCTGGTAAAGGCGACAGCTGGGATCTTGATCAGAGAGATGTCGTTCTTCAATGTCTTGCTATTCCAGCCGGAATGAATGATGATGTCGGATGCCTGAACGACTTGGGTAACCTCGGCGGATGTGCGTTGGGTGGCGCCCAGATAAACGGTGACAGACTTAACACTGAAAAAGAGGTTACATAAAGAGGAACTCCTTGATTCAAAATGGAAGCACTTACTTGTCGGTACAGTGAGCAGCGGTCAAAACGTATCTGTTGGAAATCAGAGAGCCACCGCACCAGGCACTACTTAAAGCGCTAACCCTTAGGGATAGACCGACCTGGTAGGGGAATTGTGCAAACGACGCTTTCTGGCCTCCAGTGATGCGACCCTCAATGTTGTCCTGCACGGGCATCACACGGTTACGAGGCACCAGCTGTGGTTCGGGGAAGGCCGTTGCGGCCGCCACCATAGCAAGAATGATCAGGAACTTCATGTTTAGTCTTAGTTCAGAACTCAACTGTTTGTCTGCCGAACACAATGGCGTTTATATAGCAAAAAAGGCGTGGCACTTAAGATTGGATTATTACGTTTCAGGTTTTAAGCTGCAGGTCGATAAGATAATATGGACGATGGCGTATTATGGGTAATCTTATCTAGACGTGGGCCAAACACTTTTTGGATCACTTTTTCTTTTAGCTAGCTGATTGGCATAGCCGATATCGGTTATTGGCTGCACATCAGTTTTTCAAGTTTTTTTTATACTTAAATTATATTTCTTAAAAAGTTCTACTATTTCTATTTATACTACTCAAGTTTTGTATTTTGTTCGCGAGTATTCACTGTATTAGTAAATGTTTTTAGTTCGTTTGGTTATTGGCCAATATCTTATCAGCAAAGCTCCAATTTAAGTTGTTGAAATTTGTAAAAATATTGGTTTTCATTATAAGTTATAAAATGGGAAAACCTTATTAAGTTCAATCATAGTACTTGGGAATTATGCTCATTGATAATATATATTAAGATCTTTGAATTGTTGATCCAAACATGAGAAGAACGACTCGAGTTTAATAAATCTATTGAGAAAGGCACAAATTATAATGGTCATGGGAAACTGAGACTGAGAAATGCATACTTCAGCATTATAAAAAGTATCTTAGATAAGTCCGAGAACAATGCCTTAGTTTCTCAACTAGAACGCATCCGTTGAAACATATCGCAAAAGAGAGTCTACCTAAAAACTTTAAAAGCAAATTTGAGTTCTAAAGGATTTCTCTTCTTTCTGAAAGATAATAGAGCAGATAGCTTGATGCATGTTAGTTGTTTAATTATTATTTCTAGGAAGGATGATTAATAAGAAACAACCAATTTATGGGAACATTCTTTCTTTAATTGTGCAAATTGGAAGCATCTGTTTAAAAGGAGATTCCAGTGTTAGACTGGATCCAGTCCAAGTAACTGGAAATACGGGTGAAGGCAGCTGGGTAGCCCTTCTCGCAGCCGTCCGCAGAACCGTATGAGGTCAGACCGATCTGCACTTTGTTGCTGATGAGGACCAATGGACCGCCAGAGTCACCCTGGCAGGTTGACTGTCCGTTGGGGGTGGCAACGCAGATGTTGGATGAGGTAAAAGCCCTCGAGCCATAAGTCTTGGCGCACACGCTGTTGGCCACAACATTCAGGTAGACGTACATAAGATCTTGGGCAACAGAGTTGGCGGAATCGCTGTTGCGGCCCCAGCCGGAAGCGACGACTTGAGAGTTCTCATAGGTTGAGGGGGAGCTGGACATAGCTGGCAGAGCGACAACCTGGATTCTGCTGGTTAAAGCGACAGCTGGGATCTTGATCAGAGAGATGTCGTTCTTTAATGTCTTGGTATTCCAGCCGGAATGAATGATGATGTCGGATGCCTGAACGACTTGGGTAACCTGGGCGGATGTGCGTTGGGTGGCGCCCAGATAAACGGTGACAGACTTAACACTGAAAAAGAGGTTATATAAAGAGGAACTCCTTGCTGCCAAATGGGCTACGAAGCACTTACCCTTCGGTACAGTGAGCAGCGGTCAAAACCCATTCGTTGTTAATCAGAGAGCCACCGCACCAGGAACTACTGAAAGTGCTTATCTTCAAGGATAGACCGACCTGGTAGGGGAATTGACCAACCGACGCCTTCTGGCCTCCGGTGATGCGACCCTCGATATTGTCCTCCACAGGCATCTCACGGTTACGAGGCACCAATTGTGGTTCCGGGAAGGCCGTTGCGACCGCCACCAAAGCAAGAATGATCAGGAACTTCATGTTTAGTCTTAGTTCAGATTTCAACTGTATGTCTGGTCAAGACACTGCCGTTTATATATCATAAAAAGGGCGTAGGCGTATTATGCGTAGTCATATCTTAACTCAGGCCACACAATTTTTGGAACATTTCTATATTAATCTAGCTGATTAGCCTAGCCGATATCGGTTATTGGCTTGCAGCTGCTGCCCTTTCATTTTTAATTATTTTTATACCTAAATTACATTTCTCGGAAACTATTTCGTGATCTAATCGAATGGGTTTTTTTTTTATTTATTTGTTTGTCAACACAACGCAGTTGTAGTTGTTTCTGGCTAATTTTGCCAATTATTTCCTAAGAATTCAGCATTAAGTTTTCGAGTATTCACTGTATTCATTTTGATGTGTGACTTGCAGTAAATGTTCATAGATCTTTTGATTATTGTCTAATATCTTATCAGCAAAAGTACTTTAATTTGAAGAGTATATTTTTCATGTTGAGATTTTATTAACTTTTGGTTATCAATATCAGTTATAAAATGGGAAAACCTTTTTATGCTCAATCATAGTATATACAATTTCCGGTAAATAGTGATTTATATATTATAAGCTGAGTTTTAAACTCTGATGATTTTCGTCATTAAATATTAATAAATCGTAAAATTAACAATAACTTTGATTCTAAGCAATTTGCCTTTTACAGCCTTAACCAAACTTAATCAAACTCGCAATTTATAATTTATTAAATTGACTCAAGAGAAGACAAAAATCTGTCAATTAAATATTTGCAATATAAATTTAAACACCCCTCAGCCCCGTTAAGCTGACCAACAAACTTGTTTGGTCATTTTGTGTATTTACCAACACTCAGTTGTGATTCCATCCACTGGCAAATTGAGTGGATTTTGAAGGGGTTACTCAATGTGGTTAGTGGCTTTTGTTTAGGTTGAGTTTGCCAATGGATTGGGCATTGGTGGTTCCACAAACACGAATTTCCGCAGATCTGCGGTTAATTGGCAATTAAAAAATTGACAATTGAAGGCGATTAGCAAATGTGCAGACAGCAAAAAATATACACTGCGATTCCGATTCATTAGAAATATGTTCAATCGATGATTGTTTTGTTTTATGTATTTGGCAATTTTTATGTTAACTGCCAACACAAAGAGAAGTGTTTTTTTGTTGCAATGTTTATTGTTATTTATAGCCAACAATTTCCAATTGCGAGACAGGAGACCATAAAATGACACCCAAAAGCAAAGGAGCAAAAGTAAAACTCGTTTCAGACCCGACTCGATTTCATTGTTAGTGTTAAACTAATTGGTTTTATTGTCATGGCCAGGACATGCCATGGCCCTGACTATATTGTTAAGCAATTAATGGCCAACAATTAGGCGTTAATTGCATTTAGTTGACTGTTGACTGCCTGGATGCCCGATAGCCAAGTTCCCAGGCTGCCTGGCTGGCTGGTTGCCCTTCAGCTTTCCATGTTCGTTTCGGATACAATCCAGTCCAAATAGGCCGTTATCCGAATGTAGACTGTGGGAGCGTCCAGTTCACAGCCGTTGGCGCTGCCAAATGTGGTTAGTCCAATCAAATAGCTGACATTGTGCCACCGATAGACCAGTGGTCCACCGGAATCCCCCTGACAACCCCCACGCCCACCACGACCATCACTGCAAATGTGCCGCTTCGAGCTCACCAAACCGGGTAGAAAATAACAGATGCACATTTGTTGTTCCAACACTCGCACACTCACATAGTGCAGCAGTTCTTCCTCCAGCTCCAGCTGTTGCTCCTGCTCCTTGGTCACATTCAACTTATCGCCCAATGCACCCCAGCCTGAGGTGGTAACTAACTGACCCTCCAGCAGGGACTGCTCCATGAAAGGACGAGCCAGTGGAATAGTCTGTATGCTAGGCGTAGGCGTGACAAGGCGTGGCAGGCGCAACAGTGCCAGATCATTGTAGCCACCAAAGCCCAAATAGCCGGGATAAACAATAAAATTCTGCTTCTCCACTTGAAATACATTCTGAGCATTTGTTGCATTTGCATATTGGTTGCTGCCCAAATAAATCTTGCCTCTTGTTGCATCAATCAAGCAATGCGCTGCTGTCAGCACAAACTGCAAGGTGATCAGGGAGCCGCCACATTGCCGATATTTACCCTGACGCAGCTGCAGCAGTAGTCCCGCTTGGTAGGGAAACATATCCAGCTGCGCCAGTTCTCCATTAGCTATCCGTGTGCTGATTGCTGCTTCCTGCTGTGTGGCAGACAACTCAGATTTTTCACACTCTCGCTGCCATTTCTCATAGCCAATTTGCCAGTTGATGGTATTTTGCTCCTCTGAATCATCGGCCTGAGTGTTCCGCGCCTGCGTCTGGCCAAATAAAATGACAAAGCATAGACAGAACTTTAAGTAACCCATCTATCGTCTCCACTTGGAACTGGCGAAGTGGTCTCTTCACTCGAGTAGTTTGTTGTTATATATATATATAACCCGGCACGTGTCGTTGGCTCTGTTAATTGAATTCTCACACATAAAGAGAAACCAGCAGCTGTTTGGCATTCAATTTTGCTCAGTTTCATGTAATTGCCACACGTTTTGGCGATTATGTTGCTTAGGCCTTCGTCTTTAACTACAGCAACCCTCAGCAAATGGGCATCAATGGGCATCAGAAGCAGCATCTCTGACCCCCTTCCCCCGTCAAACGATTATAACCTGTCTTGGTTGCATTTGTCTTAATTGCGTTCCACTCATTGAGGCAGCATTCAATTGCATGTTTCACCAACCCCCCCCCACCACTTACTTAAGTGCTGCCCAGTTTTTGTTGTGGTTGTTTTTAGCGCTTTTGTTTATTGTTTATTTAATTTTATTTAATTTACACTCTGACATTCGATTGCTGCAAAAACCCAGAAGCACCTCAAAATAATTGCAATCTTAAATAATTTTTTATTAAATATTAGTTAATTTCTATTTATTCAATGTCAATGCAATTTGCCAACTTATCAATGGACTCTGGGGACTTTTAACTGTTTGGTTCTGCCTCTATTCTGAGAACACTTGACTGGACTCAGTTCAGTTATTGATATTGTTCTGATTGCAGAAGGCAAGCTAGTTCAAAAAGTAGTATTTAAAATATATTCTATCTAAAAACTTTAAAAGCAAATCTGAGTTCTAAAGTCTTTCTCTTCTTTCTGAAAGAATAATAAGAATAATAAGAAACAACCAATTTATGGGAACATTCTTTCTTTAATTGTGCAAATTGGAAGCATCTGTTTAAAAGGAGATGCCAGTGTTAGACTGGATCCAGTCCAAGTAACTGGAAATACGGGTGAAGGCAGCTGGGTAGCCCTTCTCGCAGCCGTCCGCAGAACCGTATGAGGTCAGACCGATCTGCACTTTGTTGCTGGTGAGGACCAATGGACCGCCAGAGTCACCCTGGCAGGTTGACTGTCCGTTGGGGGTGGCAACGCAGATGTTGGATGAGGTAAAAGTCCTGGAGCCATAAATCTTGGCGCACACGCTGTTGGCCACAACATTCAGGTAGACGTACATAAGATCTTGCGCAACAGAGTTGGCGGAATCGCTGTTGCGGCCCCAACCGGAAGCGACGACTTGAGAGTTCTCATAGGTTGAGGGGGAGCTGGACATAGCTGGCAGAGCGACAACCTGGATTCTGCTGGTTAAATCGACAGCTGGGATCTTGATCAGAGAGATGTCGTTCTTCAATGTCTTGCTATTCCAGCCGGAATGAATGATGATGTCGGATGCCTGAACGACTTGGGTAACCTCGGCGGATGTGCGTTGGGTGGCGCCCAGATAAACGGTGACAGACTTAACACTGAAAAAAAAGAAGATAAAGAAAAACTCATTGCTGCCAAATGGGCTAAGAATCACTTACCCTTCGGTACAGTGAGCAGCGGTCAAAACCCATTCGTTGTTAATCAGAGAGCCACCGCACCAGGAACTACTGAAAGTGCTTATCTTCAAGGATAGACCGACCTGGTAGGGGAATTGACCAACCGACGCCTTCTGGCCTCCGGTGATACGACCCTCGATGTTGTCCTCCACAGGCATCTCACGGTTACGAGGCACCAGCTGTGGTTCCGGGAAGGCCGTTGCGACCGCCACCAAAGCAAGAATGATCAGGAACTTCATGTTTAGTCTTAGTTCAGAACTTAACTGTATGTCTGGTCAAGACACTGCCGTTTATATATCATAAAAAGGGCGTAGGCGTATTATGCGTAGTCATATCTTAACTCAGGCCACACAATTTTTGGAACATTTCTATATTAATCTAACTGATTAGCCTAGCCGATATCGGTTATTGGCTTGCAGCTGCTGCCCCTTCATTTTTCATTTCGAGTATATATTATTTTTAGTTTTACCATTAATAAGCATGATTATATAAATCGGAGTCTATTTCAGGTTCCATTCACTACAATAAACAATAAGTATTTTTTTTTTGTTTTTTAATATTTTAAAGCCCAATTAAATGTATAGTTATTTGGTTAAACTTCATCGCAATACTAGCGACTTCAATGAACTTATTTTTCTTTTCTGCTTTATATAGAAAATTTTATTTGTTTTCATCTGTTTGCTAGCAAAGCCAAGAATTGCTGTTGTTGTTGTTGTTGTAGTTGTTGTTGTGTGTGTGTGTACTTTTGCTATTTGTAGCTTAGCTTTTCTTCACTCGCAACGCCTCTGTTTTTATGTTTATGCGGAAATCTGCAGAAATTGTGTCAATATCAATAAAATTAGATTAGTATCGACGACGGCAAACAACCAACCAAAGTGTGTCAGTCAGTCAGGCAGGCAACAAATAACCCCCACCCAGCCCCCTGTCATGTGTGTGTGTGTGTGTGTGTGTGCGTGAGAGCAACTTGGAGAATCAACATCCGATGTGGTGGGTCGGAGATGGGCTCACATCCGGCCTGCGGCCTGCAAAATCATCGCAGCCAGAGCAGGGCCTGAGAAATTGTCTGTGTGTGACAAATGCTTAAGTGCCTTGAAATTGTTGTAATTTCCAAAGGAACCCCAACAGCACCAACAACAACAACAACAATAGACCAAAAAAAAAAAAGTTTCACTCAGTTAAAACATGCTCCACACTTAATCTCAGTTAATTTTCTTAATGGAAAAGTTTTCACGGGTTTACTCGTTGTCCCTTGTTGCCACATTCTATTTTTTTTTTCTTTTTTCCGTTTTTGGGCCCGTTTCCCTTTGTGGCATTTGTCGCCTGCGTGTAGGCTCAATGAGAACGAGGACCCAAACTAAAATGGCCAGTCCTTGAAATTACTTCTGCGAGCTGGCTAACAATTTTTGGGTAGCTTCCAGCATGAAATGGAGATAATTTTCATAATGCGAAAATTACAAAAGTTTCTGGCCAAAAAGTTGTTTGCTATTGGTTTTACATTTTTTATTGCTAGCGGATTTTCTTTTTATTTTGCGCTGTTTTTTTTTTGTTGTACTGATGTTTTGGCTACCATTTGGTTTAAAGCTGTTTTCCTATTGATTTCCCATTCACAACATTTACGTGCCATTATCGCATCGCTTACAAAGCCAGCGATATGCCCCCGAAGCGACTCCATTTTCATTTCCATTGCTGAGTCCGACTGCGGATGCGGATGCGGATGCGAATGCTGTCGTTGTTTTTGCACCGCTTTCCCCGCTGACAATGACGTAATCTTTTATATAAACACAGCAGCGCTCCAACACTTTTCACTTGCTCCTGCTCCTGCTCCTGCTCCTGCTGCTGTCCAAGCAGTAGAAAGCATTTCGAGCAGCACTTGCCAACCAGCCTCTCCACACGTCCCACACTCCCCCTTCATCCAATAGCATTTGTGCTCGTTGGCTGCGAATCACGTGACGAGTGATTGAGTGCACTTCTGTGTGCGCTTTTTCACTTAAAAATGTGCGATTTCAATCACTAAAAGCAAAGGTAAACATCGAACAAAATCGAATCAGCCACAGCTGACTGATGTCCTTGTAATGGCTAAGGCAGACATCCGTTCTTAACTGGAGTAAGCAGTTAACCGTAGTGCGACTGCTGTTGCTGCTGCCACTAAAACAACATAACCAAAACCCAAAACATCTAAAAGGGAAGTTGGCAATAAATGTTAAAACAAGTTATGTGCAAAATGGTCGGAACACGTGACGGCGGCAAACAGAATTGATTTTTTTTTTTTTAAGAAAAATCAAAAGCGAGTTAGCAGAATGTGACAAGGGACTTGAAGTTACACTGTAAAATATCTTACATACTACATTAAGTACAATTTCTTACAAAACTAATTTTATTAAGCATCCATTTTTTTTTTGAATATAAAAAAAAATAATTAAATCAAAATAAGACATTGCTTTATTCAAAATTCTGCTCACTGATTGAGAAGTTTAATTTGTATAATTTTTAGGAAAATATAACTAAATCAACTTTACACTCAAACAAATATTAAGATAAGGAAATGTCTTATTTTGGGTATAACATAAATTTTAGTTACCTGCAATACCTTAAAGGTAAACCGCTTATGCCTTGTCTTAACCATTAAAGGTGTAAAAGTATGAATAAAATAAAGAAAAAGGAAAATAAAAAAATATCCATGTTTGCCGTGCATGAGAATATATACTCGTATATATATATATATATTATATATATATATATTTAGAGTGTGTAGGATGTTGATGGTAAACATTCCGCCCATCAAAACGCGGCGCCACTTAACAAATCCCAAGTTGTTGTTGCGTGCCACGTGACTGGAATAGACAAGAGAGCAAGAGAGAAACAATAGCTTTGCTTTGGGCAGTTGGAATTTGGGTTTCTTTGTCCGTCGTCTGTTCCTGCTGACTGCTGTGTAGGTGCATAGAGATGCCGGGATGGGGTGTAGTGGTAGGGTGTTGGGGTGTTGGAGTGTCGGGAAAACGCTTTCACGCACGCTCGCCTTGAAGCGTCGAGTCGCGTCGTGTCCTGGCGACCTGCCGCGCTTAATTTCCGCTTGTAATGGACGCACGATAAATCTCGGCTAGCGTTTCCGTTGCCCACAATCGGTGTCTCAGCAATCTCACGTTGCACGCTATTGAAATACATATTTTCCTACAACTCCTTGTTGCCTACACCGAAGTGCGTTGTCCCGCTTGATTCACCGCGCTCCACTTGAAGCTGCTGCACATTAATAAAGCAGGGAAATTGTTGGGGGTTTTGGGCTTTACTTAACTAAAGGCCTTAAAATTAGCAGCACAATTACGAAACTTTGCCTATGGCTCTTCAGAATAAAACTTAAAACTCTGAGTGTTAATTAAAGGTTAAAGTAAAGTGTCGCGAAATTACAGTTTAATAAACTTTATAAATTAGGCGGAAGTTGATGAGGATATGGAGGATATATATTTTAAACCAGAAATGAGATAGTAAAAAATCTTAGTATAATATATGGCTGTAAATTATCTACTTGATTATCCCCAATATACACAATAGTAGTTTACTTATAGCTTCTTTAATTTGAATAAGATCTTTGCTTCATATTTTATGCTTGTATAAAATTTAAGATCAAATTTCTAATTAAATGTAAAATCAACAAATTTAGTTTGAGCATTGCTAAACAATAGTTTTAGTTTTTTGTTCACAGCTGGTTTGTTAGTCTTTTGTGTGAGGCTCTTCTGGCATATGAGATGCTATTATTTAAAATGGTAAATCCCTTTAACTTGCCACCGCAATCTGCCAATTGCCGGAGCCATTTTTATTGTCGCCTCGTTAGTCAGGGAGCCGGTTGGCAATGCGACTATTGCCAAATCCTCGACTGTCGTTCCGACTAAACCGACTACACTCCCACTAGCCCTTCCCTCTGGTGCGTGTCGCTTAAGCCACGGCGATAAGGTGTGTGCACATTTGGAAAGCCCTCTTACCTCTTACACCTTACCCCTTACCCCTTACTCCTTGCTCCAATATAGCCAGCTAGCCGCTACGTGCCTTTCTTTGGTATTGCGATAAATTGGTATTGGCTTGCTGCTGTTGCTGCTGTTGCTGCTGCTGTTGTTCGTATGTGGGGGGCCAAAAGGTAAAGCTGCTAATTTATTAGCCAGTTCGGCAAGCAAAACGCCAGCAAGATATAAATAAGCGAAAGGCTGCCATATGGTATAGAGAAAGAGAAAGAAAGGGAGAGAGAAAGAGACAGTCTGAGCTGAGCTGCAACTCAAAGCAGTTGGCAGTTTGACCTCAACATTCTTTGAAATTGAGCCAAGTTGGCAGCCCTCTATCACACACACACATACACTCTCTCTTTTTGTGTGTGTCCCTTTGGCAATTTGGCTTTAATGCAGGGCTCAGAAATGTGTGAAATCAGCGTATAAATTACAATGGTCAAAATGCTCTTGCTAAGCTGCACCTTTGTGTCGAGTGACTAGCTCCCTAGCCTACTATGTGTGTGTGTGTGTGTGTTGTGTGTGTGTGTGTGTGTGTGTTATGTGTGTGTTGCGTGTATAGTGTGGCAACAATAGGACAACGGCAACGCTTATTCAATAATATCCTCGCTTTCAACTTTTGAGCTTTGCAAATGCAAAATCTGCATGGCATATGAAAAGAGAAAAAATTACAAACAAAGAGAGTGAGAGAAAGAGAGAGAGAGAGAGAGAGAGGGAAAGAGAGGGAAGCTGTATAGAGATGGCAACACATTGGAAAATGTTGTCAAAGCCGTGGACTAAAGTTCTTGGCTGTGAACAATAGAAAACCGAATTAAACAAAAAGCCAGGCTAGCAACATATATGTTAGTGTGTAAATAAATGTGTGTGTGTGTGTGTGTGTGTGTGTGTGTGGGTGTGAGTGTGTGTTGGCACAACAACAAAAACTTAAAAGGGAAAGCAACAACAACAACAACAACAACGACATTAGTAACAATGAGCCATGCCATGAGCAGCTGCAACAATGGCAAAGAACTAAAATAAATGTGTGTGTGTGTGTGTGTGTGTGGGTATTTTTCCATATGAATATGTGCCAGTCAGTGTGTGTGTGTGTGTTTATATGAATGTGTGTCTGCTAAGAAGGCAGCTTCTGTTGCTTTAACTGGCTTTTGTTAGGCGGCACCCCTCCTCCACCCACTTTGCAACTTTTCAGCTGCATTCGTTGTTGATGGGTGTCGTCGGCACAGCTTTGTTGTTGTTGTTGTTGTTATTGTTATTGTTGCCATTGTTGTTGCATTAGCGAGCAGAGTGCATCAACAGTGCCACATGCCACATGCTTGTTGTGCGCTGAGTTCGTTGCATATTTGAATGTAGTTCAGCGCCATAGTTACCATCTGCCGATAAGAGCACAAATAATGATGGCATCAATAAATGTCCCTTTTATGGAGTATATATATATATAATATACATATTCGATTTTCTGAGCTTACAAATTTGATAAAGTTGCAAAATTCTTACAAATATTTATTATTTATGAGCCTCTAACTTGTAGCTATCTAAATATGTATTTTTGAACACTAATTTAATGTTATCTGTTATCGATAAAAATAAAATTAGCTTGTTGGGTTAAAAAGAAATAAGTTATTTTTAATGTTTGTTATTTCGGAGTTATGGCCAAAGTAAAGCAAGAAATTTTTAGGTATGAGTGGTCATTTATATTGAGTACTTTTGCTTTCATCTGAATAATTATTTGTAATAAACAATTTATTTATAAAGTTTCTCAAATTGGTTATATAAACATTTAAATATTTTAATAAACTTTAAATCATTTTGAGGCGAGATTAAGTAAAAAGTAAGATTTTGCAATATGTATTTATATTTTGTCGAATTCTGCTTATTGGTTAACCAATTTGTTGGTGAATCCAGTCAAGATGATCACTAACTCGGGTGAAACCATTGGGTAAGCCACTCTCGCAGTTAATGGTCACATAGGAGCTGATGCCGATGAGCACTTGGTCATCCTTGGAGAGCAATGGGCCACCAGAGTCGCCGTGGCAGGTGGACTCGCCTTTTGTAGTAGAGGCGCAGATAATCTTGTTGCTGAGCCCCGCGGAGCACTGAGCATTGCTAATTATCTGCAAGTCGACACATTTTAAATTCTTTGGCTGTGGATTGCTAGTGGAGGTGCGTCCCCAGCCGCAGGCGGTTCCCAACGAGCCCTCGTATCTATTTTTTCTGCTCCTAGGCAACGGTACATTTTTGATGAAATCCGTATAGGACACATAAGGTGTCCTGATCAGGGCGATATCATTAACCTTAGTGTTTTTGCCATAATCCGGATGTTCGATGAACGCGTCCCTGTTAACTTTATGGATTGGCTCACCATCTGCGAGTTCCGTTGTGCCGTAGTGGATTTCGACAGATATTGCATTAAATGTGCAGTGGGCAGCAGTGAGAACCCATTGGTTGTCAATAATGCTACCACCGCACCAGTTGGTATCATTGACTACATCCAACATCAAACCCACAATGTACGGAACATGCCCATCCTCCGCATTGTTGCCATTGACAATACGACCTTCGATCTTGTTCTTAATCCCAAACGGGAAGTTCAATTTAAATGCGCTCGAGATGGCGACAGCCGTGAATAGAATGACCAGAAATAACTTCATGTTTTCAAATTGGTTTGCCCACAACCGAACTCGCAACCCTTTTTATAAGGGATGAAGTTCTTCACTTTTCAATTAGTTGCACAAAAATCTTACAGATATTTATTATTTATGAGCTCTAATTTGTAGCTATCTAAATAGAAACCCTAATTAAATGTTATCTGTTTGTTTTTAATGGTCAATAAAAATGCAATTAGCTAGTTGCTTTAAAAAACAAAATTTTAGTTATTTTCTTATTTCTAAGGTTTGTTATCTTACAGTTATAGCCTAAGTAAACTTTCTAATTATGTATTTCTGGCAGTCTTCCAACTGTTTCATTCATTCGAATATTTCATAATTTTCCTTAATTCTCATTAATAAAAAATAGAACCTCCGAGTTCAAAGCTCAGCTTGTGAAAATTAAGACACTGTTTCTAGGAAATGTTATTTTTTATTTTAAAACTTGAGCGTTTGCTCTCATGTTCGTAACACCAGCTGTATTACCAATAACCGATATCGGCTAGTCTAATCAGCTAGTATTAAAAATAAGTGATCCAAAAATGGTTTGGAATACGTTAAGATAAGACTAAGCCGAATACGCCTAAGCCTTTCTTTTGCTATATAAACGCCAGTGTGTTGGCCAGACAAACAGTTGAGTTCTGAACCAAGACTAAAAATGAAGTTCCTGATCATTCTTGCCATGGTGGTGGCCGCAAAGGCCTTCCCAGAGCCACAATTGGTGCCCCGTAGCCGTGAGATGCCCGTGCAGGACAACATCGAGGGTCGCATCACCGGAGGCCAGAAAGCGACGGTTGGCCAGTTTCCCTACCAGGTCCGTATAACCATGGATAGAGGCGCTCTCGGTATTTTCACGTGCGGTGGCTCTCTGATTGGCAACAATTGGGTTTTGACCGCTGCTCACTGTACCGAAAAGTAAGTACTTCTAAGCCCATTTTGAAGCAAGGAGTTCTTCTTCATATAAAGTCTTTCTCAGTGTTAAGTCTGTCACCATTTATCTGGGTGCCACTCAGATCACCTCGGCCGATGTTACCCACGTCGTCCAGCCATCCGACTTCATCAGTCACTCCGACTACAATAACCAAACCTATAATAATGACATCTCCCTGATCAAGATCCCAGCTGTCACGTTAACCAGCAGAATCCAGATTATCGCTCTGCCAGCTAAGTCCAGCTTCTACTCAACCTATGAGAACTCTGAAGTAGTCGCTTCCGGTTGGGGTCTCAACAGCGATTCTGCTAACTCTGTTGCCCAAGATCTTATGTACGTCTATCTAACGGTTATTGCCAACAGCGTGTGCGCCAAGACCTATGGCTCCAGCATTGTTACTTCATCCAACATCTGCGTTGCCACCACCAACGGACAGTCAACCTGCCAGGGTGACTCTGGCGGTCCATTGGTCCTCACCAGCACCAAAATTCAGGTCGGTCTGACCTCCTTCGGTGCTGAGGCCGGCTGCGAGAAGGGCTACCCAGTTGTCTTCACCCGCCTTACCAGCTACTTGGACTGGATCCAGTCCCACACTGGCATCTCCTATTAAAGAGGAACTTCCAATTTGCACAAATAAAGAAGGAAATAAATATAAATTGGTTTTTTCTTATTAATCATTTTTAGAAATAATAATTGAACAACTTAGTTTGCATTAAGCTTTCTCAATAATAAAGAATAATAAAGAATTCTACACAATTAGAAACAACAAAAAGCGTTTAAAAGTAGATCTGCCTTTCAAGTTCTTAAGAAGACTCTCTTTCAATTGTGATAAATTGTTGTCCCAATTCTGCGGTTCTTTCTCTACTCCAAAGTTACTCCACATCCCACCAGCATCTGCCTTTTGGATCTTGTGACATGAAACGGGTATTGTTCCATTTTATATTGTTTTGCTTTGCTTTCAAATATCCTTTGGCACTACTTATTGTGGATCAAACTGGAGGGGTTAGGCGAGACGGGTTGTGGAGGATAAGTGTGTTTGGCAAAACTTTCGAGTGCCATCGAAGTGGAAAAGTTAATGCAAAATGCGAATGCGAATGCGAATGCGGCGCCGACTGCTGATGCCATATCACTTGAAAAATGTTGAAATTCTTGGTCAATAGCCATGCAATTTGGGGTAAGCAAACAAGTTAAGAGCAGTGGCACGTTTCGAGGCCAGTTCGAGCCAGGCAAACATTGCGCCATAATCAGAGATGGAGATGTCCGCATTCACATCTTTGTCTGCTGCATTCGATTGGCCCCGGGCATATTGGCAAACTCGGCCAATTGGCCCAAAACCATATTTGGCCGTGGCTGGCGCAGAATCTACCAATACCAATACACCGCAAAACTGCAGCTGGGTCAATGTTAATGTTGATTTTCGGACGTGAGACGAGATGAAGTTGATGTCGTCGTTGGCAATGGCGATGGCGTTGTCGTTTGTCTGTCTGCCGCAGTGCCAGGCCCATAAAATCAGGCAGTCAATGAGCCGAATGTTCAAATAGCCAAATAGCTGTTATTGTTATTGCCGCCGCCGTCGCCGCCGTCGCCGCCGTCGCCGCCGTCGCCGCCGTCGCCGCCGACTGGCAAACTAATGAGGTGTCCTGTTGGCCATCCAGGCATAATCACAGCCCACTGCACTGCACAGTTCACGTTGCAGCTGTAATTGAGCATTGTCAGCTGGGGATATGCAAATCTGTGAGCCAGCTAGCAATTTGGCCAGATTGGCAAACTGTTTTTGGCATTGACTTTAAAGGACTTCGTTTTAACCAGTTGGCACTTTAAGCAAACGAGTCAGACAAACGCCAGACAAGATTAGCATTTTCCGCTGCGCTTCCCTTGGCTGACAGACCAACACTTCCCCAGACAATATTTGCATGAAAACTGTTACTGCCACTTAAGCATATCCTTGCCAAAAAAAAAAAACTTCCTTTACATGGCTGTAAGCACATTAAAAAAAAAAAAAACACGAAGCTCTCATTGGTTGTTGCTTTTTATTGTTTCCTGCTGTTGGACACTTTTTTTTTTTTGTTCTTACTTGGTTTGTAGTTTTAATGACAGCCTCGAAAAAAAATGATGGGGATACACTCTCGAAATTGTCGCCTTAATGTCAGCGAAGGCGTCGAATGAATGCAACTTTTTTCCAACTTGTTTGATGGGCTGGCAAAAAGTTTTCATTTTAATGCGCCGCGCAAAGTTGGGCGACACAAAAATGCAAAAATGTTGTTGGACAGCTCTGCGGCTTTTAGTTGAATTTAAGCCTGTTACGAACTGAAACATCGTTAGTTGCATTGCCAAAGTTATGGGCCAGAAAGTTGTGACAGTTTCGAAATTGTTCAAAAACAGTTCAGTTTCATGCACTGATTAGTTTATTTGGCTCTGTCCGCTAGAAAGTAGAAGTTTTGTATGGGTTATTTGCTAATATTCTGCATTTTTAGTTGTTATCATATTTTTGCATTATTATTAAAAAAATTTGTTTATATTTGAGTAATTCTTGTTTGATAATAAAATCATATTAAATTGAAAAAATATTCGTGTGATTCCATTGTAATTCGATTCAGTCCCCTCTCAATTAAGTTTTAGCCATCCACAAAAGCTGCTCGCGGCATTTAGATCCATTTAAATTAAAGTTATAAAAGTTGTTGTCTCTGTTCGCGTTTGCCTCCCAGACATAAAACACTCAACGCTCATACGCCATGTGTTACCCTGTTAAAAAGGAAAAACAAGAAAAAACTGGAAAAACTTTCAAGACAGTGACAGTGGCATAAAAAAGAAAACCCAACCAACAGCCAAACATTTTTAATTAGCCTAATGAAAAAGTTCAAATGTAAAAATATAAAAACAAAAAAACAAAAAATGGATATCAACAAAAATCTTGGAAATTTCAGTGCTGCTGCCTCTGCTGTGGATGCTACAACAAAAGGCAATGACTGCTGACAAATGAGGAAAACGCAGCGCAAATAAGCGAGCAATAATTTTTGCCATTGTTCAGCTGCAGCAGAGGTGGCATGCAGCAAAGGGGCAGAAGAGCTGAGGCACAAACAAAGAAATGCGACCAAAATGGGCAGAGAAGAAGATGCGCAAAGAATGTTGGTAAATAATACAAATATGAAAGACATCACTGCAACTGAGCAGAGACAATATCTCCACTCCCCTCCGCACTGCTCCAACTCAGACAGAGAATTGAGATTGGAACTGAGAGTTTTTTTGGTTTTGGTCGGCTTTTTGTATTTGCCTTTGTGCTTGGACCAATCGTCGTCCCTGAAAACAAATAGGGCTCATTACGCAAATGGCGGCGGCACGTTGCAAAATGTTCAATTAAAAAACTTTTCAATTCCCATTCCCATTCCCATTCCCATTTAATGTGATAAATGGAAATAAGCTGCTTTAGAATTATGAGAATATGGCACTCGGCACTCGGTTCCAACTTCTGGCAGTTGGCAATGAATCGCAATTGATTTCTAACATTTACATCTATCGTTTTTGATGTTGCCTATGTTGTTGGGATTGCTGTTGGTTTTGGGCCACTTTGGCTTATTAAATATTTAATGGCAAGTTGTCAGAAACAGGCAAATGAATGACAGGTTGCTCCCCCCTGCACAGCATTTCTGATTGAATGGAAGCCGAAAAGTTTTGGTCATGAATACTTTAGGCTGCTTAGTGGGGCAATTTCAACTGTCCGACTGTCAATTCGCCAATTATTTAAATGTTTTCGTTGCCTTGGATGTTTTTCACATTTTATTTACGCACGCATTCGTGTGTAGCCAGGCCGATAATTGCAACAAAGCGAAACTTTTCACAGAACATGAAAGCAAACCGAAAAAAGCAGAAAAGTAGACAACACTTTGGCACCAAACAAGCAGCAGCAGAAAGCAAAAATGGTTATCCAAAGGAACAAAACAAAGAATAAATGGAAATAAAAAATAAAATAAAAATGAAAAAAAAAAATAAAAAAAAATACGATGAAATCGCTGCTGGCTAAAAACTTTTACCATCGAAAAGATTCGCCACAACTTTTGCGACAACGGCGACGTCTGAGGAAAAAGTCTTTGACCGGACGAGGTTGCAATTAAAAAAGGGATTACGTGGCCGGGCCAGACTTTGATTTTTCCCCGGACTGTTGCCCCCCCCCCCCCCCATTGCGTTTCGATTAAAAGTTGAGCAAATTAAAATTGTATAATGACGGTGATTAGGCCAACAACAGACTGGAAATTGCTCAGCACCAATTGCCGAGCAGGCAAAAAAAAAAAATTCCCCTTCTTCGTTTGTAAGCACAGCTGACGGATTTCTATTGTTTCCGATTGAGAATTGAGAACTTAGAAAAATTACCTCTACACATAATTATTTAAAGTAGTTGGCAGAAACTTTTGAATGATGACTAAAAAGAAGTTTAATGGTAGTTGAAAATAAATGAAAAGTGATTAAATTTATGCTGAAATATACTTAAATTTTCAGTTACTGCATATGTGCATAAGATATGACCTGCATGGCCAGTAATTTTAAGGTTATTAAAATTAAACTGAAATTGCGACACGTTGAATAGGCCAACTTAATTAACGTGTGAAAATTTATTTGGCCGCACAGCTGGCGAACGTAAAATTTGCATAATGACAAATTGATTATTATTATTTGTGTTTTTGTATATAAATTAAATAACTTTATTTACTCAATTATATTACGGAGAATTATATACATATATATATATATATATATATATATATATGTTTAGGTTTATGCATTTGTTTGTCTTCATTTACAATATGCAAGTTTTGCTTAGTACATTTATTTATTTACGCTTAACAATTGAAGCAGCAACAACATTTAACATATAATTTCAAATACATATAATATATAATATTTAATTAATTGTTAATTTATTATATTATCATAAATGTTTTTTTTTTTAATTATTTACCAGGTTTTCGCAATTGAAAATGCGTCAATTAATATGAAAATTAATGGGCTAAAAGTTAAACTTTGTCTGAATTAGAATTTAAAGGACATTTCACATTTTCACACTGCTGACCCCTTGGCATATTTTCCATTTTGTGTTATTTGTTTATTTTTATGCCAAAAAAAACAAAAAACCAAAAAACTAAACTAGAATTATTTTCACCATTTATCAGCTAGGCGTTTCATTTGCAGTTTCCGTGTTAATGTGTGTGTGTGGGTGTGTGCGTGTGTGCTTGTGTGTATTTTTATGTGTTTGTGTGTTCTTTTTTATAGATTATCACATTTTTGGTATAGAATATTCAAGCAAAATTATTTTGCCTCATGACAACTGAAATGCAATCGTGTGCTACAATTATAGTAAGATATCGTTGATGATATATTATATATCTTATGCTACTGCTCCGTTTCCAGGTTCTTGGCGCGCAGATACTTGAGCAGCATCTGCAGCGAATCATAGGTATCAAAGTCATCCAGATTACGTCGTGACGACGACATATTTGCCGGCCGTGGCATAGCAAGGGGCACCGGCAACAGTTCCGGCATTACGGAATGGTGGGTAATCAGCGCCTTCAAGCTGGAGAACTCCTTGCGAAAGCCCTAAACAATAATCGTGGCTTAGAACCAGGAACAGGCCTTAACAGCTTTTTTGGCTTACCTTAATTTTGTAGCCACGCGGTGAGCGTAGAATAATATAATTTGCTATCTTGGGGCCGGGGGGCGAGGGAACGCGCAGGGTCAACGCATAACAGCCTGGCTTGGAGCTACTCTTGCGGACGAGAAAGGCGCCAGGACTCTTGTTTTGCAGCACCTCGACGGCAATGTCGCGCGAGATGCCCGCCTGATACCAGCACGCATCCTTAAGCTCCACATCCGACTCCTCATCGTTGGTAAGGGTATTGGCCAAGCTGCTACTCCTCTGATTAGGCACCAGACTGGCCGCAGCAACAGCTGCTGCTGCATTGTTCATCCGCAATCGATTGGCAAAGATCTTGGGACTAGAATTTGCTGAAAACAAACGAATAAATCAAATTGTAGACAAAATTGGTTTCAACTGATTACCATGGAATGAAATTAGAAGCTATGGAATTATTTTTTGATTGCTAAAAATATTCATTTAAATCAATTTCAACAATACCTTAAATAAAAATCATTTTTAAATTAAGTTGAATTTTATTTAAGTATATAAAAATTTATAGAAATTAAGACCAAAAAATATTATACTAAATTTTGGATTTGTATTTAACTTAAATTTATTTCTTACCACTGCTGGTTTCGCGCAGATATCGTTTTTTGAGATTGAACTCGCTGTTGTCGTTGAGATTGACGTTGTCCAGCATGGGAATGGCTGTGAGGGATTGGCGACACGAGTCACCAAACTTGCTATCGATGTAGGAGTCCTCGTTGATGTAGCCATTGGAGTAGATGGGCTGGCTGTCCTCGCATTTCAATGCAGCTGCACTCAGGGGCATCATATTGCTCACCAGGGGGCGTGACTCCTCGTTGTGGCGCAGCAGACCCATGGTCAGGCGCTTAACCTGCGGAATGCGAGAGGAGGATGTGGCCAGCGCACAAGCTTTAAGATTTAACAGTTGTCTGGCACGTTGAGCTCAAAGGATTAAGGATCAGGCAGCGGCGCGTTCAAGTGGCAACAAAATTAACTACAATTTAAACACCTTGTAAGCCAAGCCAAAACTGGGGGCGTGGGCGTGGGCGTGGGCGTGCAGCCCTGTAGCCACAGACGGGCCAACAGCAACAAGAAAGAAAAAAAACACAGAAAACGAGAAAAACGAAAAAAATAAAAGAATTTATTACCAAAAACCGCAACTAGACAAAAAGCTCGGCAAAGCGCACAGTTGAAAAAGTTTTGTGCCTGCACTTAAACAGGAAGCGGATGCTTGGACTAGGAATTACAGCAGTGCCAAGAGGCCCCAAAGAAAAGGGCTGGCCATAAAAGCCGCATAAATTGGAGACCCACCACAGCAGCAGCAGCAGTAGCAGCAGCAGCAGTAGACGCAGACTCTGACGTCGAATCGTATTGCACGCGACGGACGCTAAAAATGTTGCAAGGCGTCGGATGCGACGGATGCGGAAGTGGCGTGCTAAGCGGAAATGTGCCGCAGGCCAACCAGTGCCACACACAAAAACGACAAAAAAAAAAAAGTAAAATAATAATAATGGAGAACTATGTGGGCATAAAGGAAACTGAGAACAGGCGGCGATAATTCAGCAGCACTTGTGCGCGCATGTTAAGATCGTGTTCGCCGCGCCTTCCTTTCTATTTCTCGCCTTTTTTTCTCTCTTATTTCTATATATATATATATATATTTTTTTTTCTATTTTTGGGGTCAGTGGCTTTGAAAAGTCTGTCTGGTTGTGCACAATACTAGTCTGAAACTAGACTACAGTTGTGCCAAGTGCATGTGCATGTGTATGTGTGTGTGTGTGTGTGTGTGTGTGGCATAATTTAAGGCGACATTGACAATGAGACGTTGAAGTTGGCTGCTGGTTGGGCTTGCTGGTATCGCATTCGGTGTGGTTTTACCTTAGCTGGGCCGGCTCTGACAGCAATTGTTTGCTCATTGCTGCATAATTTAACGGGCGCGCGTTGCATACTTTTAGGCTGCTTAAGCAAACATTGTTTGCATATTTCACGGCGCATTGCACACTGATTTCTCTCGCACACTTTACCCTGTATTCTGTGTGTGGCCCACACACAAAAGCGAAAAAGGTATGCTGAGCTTACAAAAGTTATGCGATGTGCACATTTTGGGCTGTTATCACATATTAAATATTCATATTTCTGCCTCGCACAAAAATTAAAAGCCTTTTTGCCTACCAAAAACTAGTTAAATAACTTTAAGCAAATTTAAGTAAAAATAGTAAAAGTTAGCCTAAGTAGGTTAAAGAGCACCTTATTCAATATATTCTAAATTGGAATTGTATATATTTTTTTTTCACCAACTAAGTGGTATTTGCCAGCAGTTTGTAAGCCACGCCTCGTATATCAATCCCCACATTGATAATATTTACCAACCTTCGCACGATATTCATATATGCAAATGCGATAAATGCAGTGATTGTGTTTGCATATCTTGTCTGGGTTTATAAGTGATACTGCATATACGTATATCCACACAAGCATGTATATACATAATATATGAGTATATAGAGTACATATAGTGTGAAAATCAGTTTAAATTGTAATTTTAATGATAAGCATTTGCATTTCTTTAAGAACTTGCCCACCAAATTTATAGCTGACAAGTCTAATCTGAGTTTATTATATTATTATTATAGACATATTTTAACAAAAGTTGATTTATAAATTTTTCAGCTGTAAGGCAACTCGTGCTACAAGCAGTAAAAAAAACCTCTCAAATCGCAGGTATTTGCAGAGTGTAGTCTACTTTTTGGCACTCATTTTTATTTTATTCTTTTATTCTTTTATTTTTTTAAGCCAGTGCTTTGTCTATTTGTTTTCTGGCTTGTCGTGTGTTTATTTACTGTTTGGCTTGGATTGTGCCTTAACTGTTTGACTTTGATATTTAGCTGGCATGTCAAATTGAATTTGGCTTTTTGTTTTGCGCTGTGCTGCACAGCATTTCTGGCCATAAAGAAAGTGTGCGACGGGACTAATTGCTATGTTGGCTTAATGAACTGGCTGGCGGGCCGGAGGACATTGGCATCAGCTGTTGCCCAGCAGCAAGTTGGCGAAATAGGTGGCACGTGCAACCGGAATGGGCAACATTTTCCACTCGAGCATTTATGCAAATTTAATAAACTTGCTGCGCCCCACTGACTGAGACGGGTGCGGTGCGGTGCGGTGCGGTGTTTTGACCCCTCGCACAATCAAATTGGTAAAAGTCAGCTACGTTTAAATCGGGCAACAGATTGCTAGATTGTGTCCCAAAAGGGGCGTGGCTGTGTGTTGGCCACAAAATATTATTTATGGCATTCGAGCCGAAAATATTATTCTGGCCCCCCCCACATGATACACGAGGAGGCGTGTCTGAGGACCCGGCCACATGTGGCTGGCTGGCTGTCGCTCAATGTCAGTCAGGAAGTGGGGATGCCGATGGGCCTGGGGCAGGCAGGGACACATAGAATGAGCAGGACGATAAATTTGGCTGAGCTCGTTGTTGTTGTTGTTGTTGTTGTTGTTGCTGTTGTTGTTGTTGTCGTTGCAGTTGCTAAACAAACATTTAGCGGCAACGAGAGTCAACAGCATCGATGCATCAACGCCAGCAACATGGCCAGAGGCAGCAGCATCAGACCCATCACGTCATTTCCGGTCTGTGCGCGTGGCTGTGTGTATTGGTGTGTGTGTGTGTGTTGGTGTGTCTTGTTATGCGGGTGAAGTGCATAATGTGCCATCGCATTTGTCTTTGCTTTCCATTCGTTTTTTGACTGGTCGCATGTGCAACTTGCCTGCTTTTGCTGCTGCTTTATTTTGCTTATCTGAAATTGAATCAGGCAGCCAAGCAGACGACGACGATGGCAACTTTTGCCGTCGGGCACAATTAGGGTAGCTGACTCCTCCCCTTCGTTCTTGTGCATTTGTTGGAGAGGGGATATTAATTTGCTTATCGCGCTGCAGCCGCACCCTGCCACAAAATCATGTTATTGACAGGCAACCAGGCGGCAGGCATATTGAAAAACTATGTAAAGCAGAGGCAGAGCCAAAAGGATAACAGCCGAGGCTATGGTCTATGGCTTTGACTGCCTGCTGCCACGTGGCGTATGCGTGTTATGTTTATAACAAAATTGATTTATTGACAAAACAGCAACCGGCAGGCACACAAAAAATGAATGTGAAAAAGAAGGCGCAGCCATCAAATCAAGCTGAAGACATAATGCTCTATAACTGATTGATCGTTGTTATGGATGCAGTATTATATAGTAGTCAAATCTTGTTAAATATTTGATAAAAAGTAAAAAGCATAATTAACACTCGTAACTTGTGTTTAATAAAGCGAATATCTTAGAAGAAGGAATAAGATTCTCTCTCTCAAATTTCAGGTCAAATGATATAGTGATTAATAAAATTGTATATTTAATCCAAGTCTTACAATTTATATTTTTAATATATAAAATGAATATATTTATATTATTTATGTCAGTTTCAGTTGTGTGACAAAATATTAATACCCTTTAGAAAGTGTATAAAAATGTGAAAGCAGCGCTGAACCCTTTTTTATAATATTTTTTCAACATATGTGTTTTTTTTTTGGTCCTTTTTTTTTGTTTTCAGTTTGGAGTCCTTGGCAGGCGTTTTGTATTTACATTGGCTGGCTGGGTGATTGCGTGGAATGCTGACAATATTTATGGCTTGCCATTAGAGACAACTGATTGGTTTTCGCTTTCGATTTTAGCACTGCAGAATTTCAATTTTACAGAGTGTTTTTTTTTTCCACTCTGTCTCTCTTTCGATTCAAGAGTCACATGGCCTTGGAATTGGTTGCTCTGGTTTTTGATGTTTTTGTAACTGCATTTTTGCTCCATTTAAGGGCCATTAGCTCAAAATGTAATCATCATAATGCGCCCCAGTAGCAAACCGGTCATAAATAAGACAAATACATTACGCATACGCCGTGTGCACACAGCAGAAGAAGAGCTGCGAGAGTTTCTCATATGAATAAACTCGCACGTACTTATCGCATAGACTATGCTCGACTGCGCACAGCTGCCTCTCTGCCACCATGCCACATGCATGCGTATATAGATATAGATATATATATATATATATATCTTGCTATATTTGGCGATAGCTATGCATGTATCTCTGTGCGGACGTCTATATGAATATTTAAGGCGTAAAATTTATGAAAACAACGTGCCGCAACTCAACTCCACTCAAAGTCGAAGACGGCATCAGCAGCAGCAGCAGCAGCAGGAGCAGCAGAGGCAGCAGCAGCAGAGGCAGCAGCAGCTAAAGAGAAAACTTGTGCAATGCAAAGTTTTGCGTCCTGCGTCCTGCTTCTTGCGTCCTGCTTTCTGCGTCCTGTGCGGGTGCTAGTGCCACGTGACAAAAAATGACAAAACATTTGATAAACATTGCACATGTGAAGCAGTCTTCCACCCATCCTTCCCTATTTCTCCCTTTCTTTATCTATCTACGTGTTATGACAATAGCCATAGAAGAACAATCAGAAATTGCTATTTTCCTATGACACTGCCAAATTTCAATGCTCTTACGTCTTCAATTTGAAAGGCTTTAGATTTTTATTATATTTAATTATTATTATATTTTATTTATTATATTTATTATTATATTTAATATCTACAATATATTGAAATTATATTACTTTGATGTATATTAAATATTGTAACAGTTTTATTCAAAGTCAATAAATTTATTTGCATAGAAAATAATTTATGTTGTTTTTATTATTATTTTCAAGTTTTCTAAATACCCAACAATTTAATGCCATTTGTGCTCAAACAGAGTGCATACCTTAAATATTTTTTTTAGCTTCTTTAGAGCTAAAATTTATAGCTAACAGGCTAAACAAACGACAACTGATAGTTATCATGCCCGGGAACCCTTAGAAGAGCATACAAATGGCATCAAATGGTCTGTGTCTTGTCTAGGGTGTTGGGCCTGGCTAAGCAATTTATTTTTGGGACGCGTCTAAAGTTGTTTCAACTTGTTTTTTCTTTTGCTATTCTAGAAAAGTTGGTATTTGGAAGGAACCAAGCCGAAATGTTTTGTCTAGCTTAGCCAAAACCTTTTGATGTCCTTTGCAAGCGTACGCTTTATTTTGCCAATAATTCATAAGAAGCGGCAAATGCAGCAGAATAAACAAAGCAAAAACCGGAAACCGAAAATTCATAAATTTTGAAAAATATTGCCGATGACAAAAAGCAATAAATGGCCACCCTTGTCAAAGTCAAAGCACAAACATATCAAATATGCAATGATTGAGGGCTGCTTCCATTTTTTTTTTTTGGTTTTCGGGTTCTTGGGGCGGATCCAGTTTGACTACGGCTTTGATCAGGTCGAACCATAAAGAAAAACACAGTTGGATTTACATTTTTGAGTTTTCCTTGGGGTTTCACTTGGGGTTTGTAGGGGTTAGTTGGGGTATATTCCCTTTGGTTTACTCACCAGTGGCGGCTTGTCCGTTAAACGCTTGCAATTGTTTAGCTCTGTGGGTGAGTTATCCTCATCGGAACTGGGCGTTTGTGCCACCTTCTCGTTGTCATTGCAGCTAAATATAAAAGCAGTCAAAATTTCTTTTTATCAAACGATCTTATTTGGGTTGCTAATTACTGGTTTTAGAATGTGTTTTTGAGAGTGTGTCGGATGAACATGATTTAAGCGTTGGGGATTGTAATTTCGCAGCTTAAGATTTGCCTAGTTGGTGTTTACTCACTTGAGATTCGCCTGGGAGAACAGTTGCAAGGGTCGTCGACGACTGGCTGGCGATGGGGGCGTGGCTGTTGTCAATGTTGTCCTGCCACGCATCGTATTCGCATAGTGATGTGAGGATCTGCCACTTCTGGCATTATCATGCAACTTGCTCAGTGTTTGTTGTTGTTGCAGCTGCTGCTGTGTTTGCTGCTGGCGACTGTTGCACGAGGAGGAACGAAAACGTGCTCCGGTAATGACCGCTGCCAGATTGGCCGCAATGCGATTATCAAAGCGATTAAAATATGAGGTTGTGCCACTATTCGAATTCGAAATCGTATTCGTATTCAAATTCGACTGCGTAATCGAATTCGAGTTGCTATTGTTCAAATTGTCAGCCGTCGGCGAAGAATTGTTGCTGCTGCTGGCACTGCCATTGCTGTTGCTGGTGCTACTGCTGATGATGTTGCTGTTGCCGCTGGCAATTGTTGGCATGGTGTCTGCTGTTGCCGCCACTGTCGTTGTCGCTGCCTGCGTGCAGCTCTTCTCATAATCCAAATTATTGTTGGTTATCATTGTGTCGTCGCTTTTGGGCATTAACTTTTTGCACTGTTTTTGAATTATGCACGCATATAAAAACGCTGCGGGCGGCTTTTCTCGCACTCACCCACTCTCTGCGTGTGAGCCCCGTCAGAACAACAGGGGGTGCAACACACACACACACACAGACACACAACCACCCGAACACCCACAATAATAATTGTGGGGATTTTGGGGAGAGGCCGTTGCGTAGTTGCACGGCCTTTATTAAATTCTGTCCACTTGGGCTAGCGGGGCGTCTGCCAGGAGGAGGTTGTGTGTTGGCAAGGGGCAAGGGGCAAGGGGCTGTGGCAGTAACCGCAGGGGTCGCGCTTGCTACTTCAGTGTAAACTGCAGGCGACGAGGACAACGACGCAGATTTAAACACAGAATTAATTCAAGCGGAAATTGGCAACGAAAGGCAAAAAAAAAAAAAAATAAAAACCAAAAAACAATAAACAGCCAAAAGCAAAAACAAAATCGAAAGCGTGAAGCATAAACAAAAATGAGCTTGTCGAGGGTGGGTGGGGGTTGTTGGTGTTGGGGAGGGGTGCATAAAAACGGCAAATAGAAAGCGAAATGAAAACGCATATGAAAATATTGTTTGGGGGAGAAGCCACAAAAATGCACATAAATAGCAGCGACAACAAATGGAATGGGGAGAGGGGATAGCAGGGTGAGGTATTGTTTTTGGACAGGGGTCGCAGCAGTGACGTCACATTTGTAAAGCGCATAAATAGCAGGATTTTTGCAGGGTGTTCATGACGATGACGATGATGATGATGATGATGATGTTGATGATGATGATGATGATGATGAGGTTGATTGTTTTGTTTGTTTGTATGTTGTTGTTGTTGTTGTTGTGATGATTTTTATTATTGGTTGTTGTTAAATTTTTGTGTTGGACATTTTGGAAATTTGGTTGTAAGTTTCGTTGTGAAAAGTTGTTGTTGTATTTGTTGTTGTTGTTGTTGTTATTTTGCCAATTTCACAGTTGAATATTTTTTGCCAATTAGTTGCCATTTTGTTGTTGTTGTTGTTGTTGAATTTTATTTTTGCCAATTTCAGTTTGATTTCAGTTCAGTTCAGTTGTAGTAGTTGAATTTTAATTGTGTGCAGTCCAAAAATTTCCATGCAAATAAAGAGTGAAGAGGAAGAGAGATAGATGTAGTATGTGTTTTATTTTTTGTTCCATTTTGTTGTTTGTATAACAACTATATTTTTTTTTTTTAGTAAAACATTTGCTGTGTTGTTGCCACTTTTGATTATTTAATTCGATTGAATGCTTTGGCAAAAGCGAATTAAATACGCAAAAGGATTTGCCTTTGGCAATTTTTATAGCATACTTTTCAGGGAGCCAATTGAAAGTGAAATGCAAATCGCAATTCAGTTACTACAGCTGCAGTTTTTGTTACACATATGTATGTGTGTGTGTGTGTGTGTGTGTGTAAGAGTGTACCTGTATGTGTGTGGATATTTGTATACTCACGTTGCTTCGATGGCAACCAAACTTTTCATTGAGTTTGTCAGTTGGCCACGTATGCAATTGAATCTAGAAAGAGAATAAAGCAATTTATTGGTGAAATTTAATTAAATATAACTTTAAAGCGGCCACAAAGCTGTACCCATACGTGTGTGTGTGTGCGTGTATGGGTGTGTGAGTGTGGAAGGCAATCATTAGAGGGTTATAGTCAACACCTCATTTGGCGACTAATCAAGCGTGTGCCTGGGCAAGAAATAACAACCAGTTCAGGCCAGCAGACACAGCTTCGCATAGCCACAGATTAAAGGAGCAAGGACTTCAACCAAAGCAAATCATCAACACCAGCTAGCAGAAGAAGAAGAACAAGAAGAAGAAGATGAAGAAGAAGAAGAAGAAGGGCATACACAAACTACAGCCCGGGTGCATTCGTGCGTTTGGGGGCCAACCGGAGTAAAGAACAACAAGCCGCCGTATCCAGTCGGTGGTAGAAGAAGGCCCGGCAAATAAAACGCACAGATTAAAGGATGCCCGGGTGAAATGTCTTCTTAATTACTTCGCCATGAACAGAGAGAAAGCAGCAGCAGGAGGAGCAGAAGGAGCAGCAGGAGCAGAAGCAGCAGAGCGCCGAGGGAGCAACGTTGGCTTGGTTTGACTTGACTGCAACGACGTAATTGAGAAGTCGATGGTCTGGGATTCGTTTCGTGTGGATGGCGCATTGGAATTGGGATATTGTTGGATTGGGCAGCAATCGTCGTCGTCGTCGTCGTCGCCGTCGTCGTCATCTCAGCATGGACCGCAACGCCATGTTGGCGGCGCTCTTTAAGCGGAAGTAATTTAATTAATTACAAATGAAACGGAAACACGTCGAGCAAAACGAACCCCCAAAACAGGACCGTGTGTCTGACTGTGTGTGTGGGTGTGTGTATATGTGTGTATGTGCTAACGTATGCATATCAAATTTAAGCATAATTCTGCACAATTTAAGGATTGGGCAACTGGGCAAACCGACACACTTGACGGCTTGGGATAAGCGCTTTCCAAAAAATGCGTCCCGGCAGCGCAATTAAAATTTTTCTATGTAAACTATTAGAACAGTGTATTTACACACACACATGTGTGTAACACACACACACACACACAAACATACACATTAAGCACAGCTCATTTGCATTGCGGTTTTAATTGCCAGCCAAGCCAACCCCGAACAAGACGAGAAAGTGAGAAAGGGCGAAAGGATGATATTCTCTGCCGCAGCGAGGCTTACAAGGATAATGAAAACAATTTAACGACTCTCTCGACGATTCACTGGGCCGTCCCAGCTCCTGGCCAAAAAAAAAAACTCTGGCCGTGCTCCGATGAGCGCTTAAGCAAATAGAAACCTTTTTCCATTTGGCATTTTGCTGGCCTTCCCAGTTTTCCTTTCTTTTTTTTTTTTGGTTTTATTTATTTGCTTATGTTTTGGTTTTTTTTCTGCTGCTGCTGCTGTTGAGTTTTGCGTGTCTGCGCAAAATATTTGCAGATATTTTTGACATTTTAATGAAAATATTTTGCGTAGCATTTCGAACAGCAAAAGGCAGCGCAGAGCGTTGATGGATTCCCGCTTTGGCTTGCATCCTTTCTCTGGGCTTAATATTATTTTAACGAAGTGGATTTGCCAGGACGACAAAGGGGATAGCATCAGCAGCATCAGGAGCAGTTGTTGGTCTGGTTTGGGCAGCGCAGTGAGAGCTTTTTTTAAGCTGCTCTGATGGCCAGTAATTAAATGCTTGACATGCCTTTGGGTTTGAGTCGCTGGCTGAAGTGGATTAGCGCCAACAGAAGCGGATGGGGGTTTGAGGTAAATTAACGCTGATGTTGGCATTATAATTATGGCATGTAGTTAAGGCGATTCCTGCTCAAATTCCTGATTCCTCTCTGCGACAGCTTGATAAGTTAAAAGTTACCACAGCGTGCCAGTTGTAAAGAAGATATCAAAATGTTAATCATTAAATTTAACTCGTTTTAAAAGTTAAGAATTATGTTGCTCACGCATAGCAAGTAGAATAGCAAATTATAAAAGGTTTAATATTTGGGTTATCAATTAAGATTACTTGAGTTGTGATCTGTAACTAAAACTTTGTTCACTTTAGTTGTTTTGCAGATCAGATCCTGATTCGCATTTTAAATAAATTGACAGTATTAACCGAAAATCTGATTTTTTTCTTTCAATTAATTTTCTTTTTTCTTAACGAATTAATTTTCTACAAATGTGGGCAATGCAATTTAATAGAGGAGTATTTTGGGACAAGTGTTTAGCCGAGTTAGCTCATTTCTCGCGGAATCTGCGTACTCCCAAAAGTATGCCACAGTTTTTCAGAGTACCCTAACTAAACTCATTGCATATATCACTTACGGTTTTGTTAACATTGCTTATAAATGCCGTAATTATTTGTGAACGTCGCATAATACGTTTGCCATAAACAAAAAAATCACATCAAATATGAAATATTCCTCATTTGGCTAAGTGAGTGAACGGTGAAAGCAAACAATTTTGTAATAAAATCAATTGCCTAAACAAAAACATTAATAAAAAACATTTGCTTGCATAAGGAAAAACATAAAAATCTCGGTTTGCTTTGTGTGTGTGTTGTTGTTGCTGCTGTTGCAGATGAGGTAAACATTGGGAGGGGGGGACGGAGGGGTAAGGCGTGGGATGTGTATTTTGCCAGCCAAATTAAAACAAATCAAAATCACATGAGCATTTTCAAGTGATTGCCGCGGCCGCGAATGAAAATTTGCTGCAAGGCCTGTTGGCGGGCAAACATAAACAAGCAATTTAACAAGCACTCACACACAAGCACACACACGCACACTCACACACACACAAGCACACACACGCAGACTCACACATACAGACGCGTAGAACGATAAAAAGGCAGCGAAACAAGCTGCGGCGGCAGATTCTTGAACAGGCGTCAGGCAGTTGGCAAACAAACGAAGCGTTCAAGCGCAAAAAGCAAAGCAAAAAAAAAATGTATATATATATATATGTATATATAAATATATATGTATAAGCAGAAGAGAAAAAGGCAAGAAAAGTGTGCAGGCCACAAACAACAAAAACGTTTTATGTGCTAAGGCACATGTGAGCCTGTGTGTGCTTGTGTGTGTGTGTGTGTGTGTGTGTGTGTGTGCGGGAGTTTGTGTGTGAACAGCTCAACGCCACAGCCACCGCAGATTTCTCACACATGCTTTAAAGTATGCCGCAACTTTTTGTTAATGAAATTTTAATCAAGCTCAAAAAACCGAGCAAAACCGAGTCCACTTTTTAGCGCCAGCTGAGCTGAGTTGCTTGTTATCCCTTTTTTTTTTGTTGTCTTAAGCAACGGGAGCAGCTTCATTAGCAGCTGCCGACAAACGCGGCGTATGCGTAATAATTTATTTAAAATGCAATTCGCTTATGAAAGGCATAAATCATACGCACCATGGACGAAAATGGCGTCACGTATCAAACTGAGCAAAAAGAGAGCAAATAAAATGCTGCATTTATTAACAATTTCTGTCATAAATTTAATTGATAAGCATTCATAATGTCAATGAGAAGTTGGCGTTTGGAGTTTGAGAGACGTGAGTGCATGTTGATGATGCCAGCGACTTACATAAATTCCCAATACTTTACGTAGAGTAAGAGAGAGAGAGAGAGAGAGGGAGAGAGAGAGAGAGAGAGAGACGGAGTGAGAGAGAGTGAGATATGCGTTGTGTGTGGGAGAAGCACATAAATCGCATTGCGCCCAAAATTAGGCAACAAATTTACATGCAAAACGAGCACGGCACGCAGCTAAATCACCAACAACGGAAACAAAGCGGCTCCAAAATGACAAACATTAAAAATAAGAATGGAGCAAGAAAAAAAAAACCAGGTCTGTCGTGTCTTAAGGAGTAGTTACTCCACCAGGGACAAAAGCAAAAAAAAAAAACAATTTTGCTTTTACAAGCGCGTTTTCGACTGCGCCTTTTACTCAGTTATTTAACATATTTATTGTTGTTGTTGTTGTTGCTGTTGTTGTTGTTGTTGTTGTTACGCCTTTTGCTCGAGGCCCGAGTGAATAATGTGAACTTCTCACGGCAAATAATTATTTTCGCTTAGTGGCAAACAAAACTGCCAACTGGCATGCGATTTTTAGGCCATTTCACCGGCTGCAGTTTTTTCCCCCACCCCCTTGTATTTTGAGCTCTTATCGTCAGACCCAACACTTTTCGACGCCTCCATCCCCTATCCAAAATTTCTGACACCCCCTCAGCTTTCAGTTCATTATGTGAGTTTTATTTTGAAAATTCTTTGGCTGCAGGGCGAACTGTAACAGTAAAAATGCCAGCACGTCGAAGTGTAGACAGAGAAGGGTGCTTCATTTTTTTTTTTTTACCCCTCACCCTTTTGTGTTTTTTTCTTCTTTTTTTTTGTAGCCAACCCCCAAAAAAGGTGTTGAGCAAAATTACAAAAAATTGCGAGCTCTTGTTTTAAATGTTTGAAATATGCGCATTTGTTATTTCTTTTTTCAATTACAGGAAGGAAAGAAAAATTTAAAAAAAAAGAATTTTAATTAGTTTTTCACTTTGTATTATTATGCAAATTTCTTTTACAATTCATGCTTGTCAATAATAAACAAATACAGTCATTTATTTATTGCACAGCTTTTGAGAAAATACTTTGTATCAATTTTTGAAATAAAAGTCTATTTATATTAATAGAATGTGTTCATTTTTAATGTGAAATAAATGCAAAAATATTTAGAAGTTGTATACAAGAAATTCAAGACGAATTTTTATGCAAAGCAAGTCTAAATGTGAAGGAAAGACAAGAAGGAAAGTAAATACAGATAGCAATGGAATCATTTCCATAAATGAATTTCAATGGAATTCCAGGATTGTTTTCTAACGTTTAAGGAACTATTTGCATAGAATTGCCAATTTGTGATTTGAAATCTTATCGATATTGAAGAAAATGTAGTTGTTGCATAAAGTTAGCAACAACAGCAACAGTAAAAGTCAAACAGGAACTCTGAATTTAACAATTTAAACTCCTCCATTTCTTTGAGACAAGCAACAAAGTACAACAGAAATATATATATATATATGTGTGTGTTTGTGTGTGTTTACCGAACATGCAAACTATTGATTAAAAGTTGTGCAATTTTATGGAGCCATAAAATTTGTCTCAGCCAAAAATGGAGCAAAAGGCGAGCAGCAGAAAGGACCCGGTCGCTCATAGACTCAATAAACGAAGAAGACTTTCCATAGATTTTTTTTTGGCTGGACAAATTTAAAACGACTGGGCACAAAGTCAAACTATTTTATATGCAACAAAATAATGTGACTACCTTTCGACTACTAAATTGGGGGCTGGGCAGACAGAATGGAGCAGAAGGGAATCGAATGTCTGGGGCAGCTCCCAAGCCCCAGGCTGAGTCTGAGCCTGAGGCATTACCCCAAGCAATAAATGTTCGAATCAATTGAAGCGTTTTACCAAAGCCTCACACCTTGCCGCATGTGGGGGAATGTGGGGACATAAATCGAATGTACGAATAATGCGATTCCTGGGCAGCTTTGATATGCACAAAAACCAAAATCGATAAGGGATGCCAAGATGAAACAGATGAAAGAAAAAAAACCGAACAACAAATGTCAACTAATTTTGAATGTCAAATAGAACTTGTGCCAGCTTCGCGTTGACAAGCAGAAAGAAACAAGAAATAGAAAAAGCTGTCCATACGCAGTGCGGTCAAAAGCAGGTTGGAGCAAACGCTTGTCCCACATTCGGAACTAGAAATCGACGTTGTTGAGAAGCAATTCGGTAATAAAAATAGTCGAACGTCGTATCGAATGAGTGCAGGGGAAAGAAGATGGCAAGGAGATGGCAAGGAGTGACCGCTTGTCAGGCAAGCAAAGCAGCACAGCAAGCAACTGCCCCTGGGCTGTTGTGGGCCTGTCGTCCTTTCGTCCTGGCATGGCAAATTGCGAATTTTGCATATTGCCCAGTAGCCGTTGAGGTCCCCTTGCAGCACTTTTGCTCTATCATCCTGCCACATTCTGCTCTTCCTTTGGGCCATTAGTCATTTGGCCAGGCCAGCGCTTTGGCGTGTCGCCACTTTGCAGGATGAATGACCCCAGCACAGTTGCTGAAACCCTCTCTCCCCCCTCTTTCAACGCGACGTCTTTTCCGCAACGGAAATTGCACACACGTCGCTGGCCAAGAACTATTTTCCTAGCAGAGTTTTGTATTAGAGTTTGTCCGACCACAAATCATACGAACTAAAAGTTGCCTCTTTGCTCTTTCGTTACTTAATATATATTAAAATTTAGTGAATAAATGGGTTGCATTCGGATCGAACTTTAACCTGAATATCGACCAAAAGTTATGTGTCTTAAATTAGTCAGTACTCGTTAAAAATACATTTAAATTAAGCAATTTTAGGCACAAGTAAAACTCTGTACTTCTGTAAAATAAAAAATTAAATCAGAATCAAACATTGCCTGTTTGCTGGCTTAAAATAAATATTAATTTTAATGCCACGGTGCATTAACAAATTGTGCGCTCAGCTGAACTCTGTTTGCCTGTTTAAATATACAAAAATTAAAAAAATAAATAATTACATTTTTTTTTTTTTACATAGTTGCTGACGCTGTTGTTATTTCTGTTGCGCTGTGTATTTTATACATTTCACATTTAATTGATTTTTGCATTCGAGTGCATCAAAGATTCATGCATTCGCAATTAATGACATTTGCGCAAATGTGCAAAGTGCAAACTGATATATATATTTCAGACCTGCGATTGTTAATGAATTATCATCAATTATGAACGCAAATTGAAGTACAATTGATAACTGCATTTAATATTTAGTTGGTTGACTTTAAAGTGAGTTTAATTTATTTAAAATTACTGCGTTTTTCGTGTGACATGAGTACGACTACAGCTTGATACTTGGTTTTTAGTTTAATCCTACGCTTGAAGTTGCTTGTAAGGCTGCATTGCATCATTTAGCAGTTGCTTTTGTAGTTCGTTAGCAAACTGTGCGTCTCTGCCTCACTCTGCGCCGCTCCCTTCAACCACTTCATCATATTTTAACCCACCCACCATTTCACATGTAGGTCAAACTGCCAGTACAAAAAGCGTTGCATACCTTCGGGCTGTCAATTTATTTCTCGCGCTCGGCACATTTTGCCTGCTGGTTTTTGTTTATGCTGATCCCTCGGTCGCGCTTCTCATGCGCAACAACAACAGCAACAACAACAACAAGAATAGGAACAGCAGCAGCACCGCTCCAGTCACGGCTTGGCACACGGTCTGCTGCTCGCGTCCTTGAAATTTATGCGTTCGACGCAGGCGATGAGAGCGTTGAAAGCTGCTTGCCATTTAGACACAAAAAGTTGGGGCCCGCCTGGCACATGGCGTGTAAGGTTCTCATTATGATGCTAACCACACACACACACACACACTTAAACACTCTTTGAGTGTGAGACACACACACACATTGGTAGATAAATGGCCATGCTAAACTACAACTGCTTATGCTCGGCGCTGGAACTGGGCCAATGTAAAAGGCATTGTTTCCCTCTTTACTGCTGCTGCTGGCAGTGTGGCAAGTAAATTGGGCCTGGGTACGATAACGCGACCACAGATCGGACAACGTAGATAGTCCAGCAACAGCAACAACACAAACACTTACCACAAAGCATTGCCTAATTCTCTCATCAGAGTTTTTACGTGCTTTTTGCTTTTACTTTCAGGCAGCCGCACTTGAAAATTCACAACTTTGAAATTGTTGTCGCTTGTTGGCCATTTGTTTCATCTTTGTTGCTGTGGCTATATCGATTTTGCCATAATCATTCGAAGAATTCTCGCTTATCCGCATGCTGTCCATCAGCCAGGAGCATCATTAAAATAATCTGCAGTGTGCTGGTTGCGCATACGCAATGTTATCCGCACTTTAAAAGCGCGAATTAAATTGTTGCCGTTCGTCAAGGACCAAGAAATGTACAAATATATTGGATGGCAACGTGGACTTCCATTTCATAACTTCGTGTCAATTTAATGGCAGCCAAAACAGAAGCAGTCATAAATTTTTATGATTTTCCATTGGTTGCAGCTTCTGGCTGAGGGCCAAGCGGAAAATTTCGTGGAAAAATGTTTAAGAACAGAACACGATTTTTTATGCGAATTTCATAGCCCTGCAGATACGATGCAGAAAATTATTATGACCACAAAATGTGAGCATCGTCAAAAATTTCAATACAATTTGATACATTTTGGCGGCTGGCCATTAAAAGTAAATTTAATCATAGGAGAAAAGAATGCTCAAACTAAGAGATGTGAAAAACCCGCAGCTGGCAAGAGTGCTAGAAAATAAACAAAAAAAAAAGAAATGGGAGACTGGTACATATTGACATCCTGCCATCAATCACGCATGACAGCCTGGTTCTGATCGAGAGGCGGTAGGGGGCGTGGCAACCACGAAATTTATCAACAACGCTGACAGGCAACGTGACAGGAGCAACAGAACAGAACAGAGCTGAACAGGACAGGACAGGACACGGCAGGTAGCCAAAGTAATCTAATCCAATTACTCAACAATGGCAAACAAGCTTCAGACCTGAAGGTGGGCGTGGCGGGCGTTGCACGGCGCCTGAGCTTGCGTGGTGGGCGCTAATGGACGACAACGAGCCGAAAAAAAAAGGCAAAACGCACACAGAAAGGATATCAAATGTCTATGTTAAAGTTAAATAACCAAAGGCAATCGCAAAGTATCAGTGGCTAAATCTGTGGAAAGGATGAAGGAACCAGAGCACGCTAGAGCCGCCGGCGCATATTCACGTTGTGTGTGTGTGTGTGTGTGTGTGTGTAGTCATGGCAAATCCTTGCTGAATGCGTTTCATCATTAACTGGTAGCGAGTGCAAATCCTGTCAGCCATCGAAATTGAAATTCATGCGCATTCAATGAATTTGTGTGGGTTTCCATTGTTATTCGCTCGTTTCCTTACAAGGGAATATGGCTGCATATTTCAGCTGGATAACTGGGGCCCTGCAGGACATTGTATTGACGAAAATTATCATTTTTGTTGTGCTTCAATAAAATGACAAAGCAAACTAATATCAGGCCGCCTCCAATTTTTGCCAACAACCAACCACCACAACTAAGCCCGGGCTTAGGCATCAAATTGAAAATGTACCCCCTCCCCCCCCATTGGAAGCTTTTGTGTTTGTGATGGTCTTGGGGGGTGGTGGGAGGTAGCGTGTGTGGGAAGACGTATAGCGATTGTAAGGATGGGAGGAGGCTGGGGGGGGGGGGGGGGTTTGTTATGCTGATTGGATGTGGCTAACAGCAATGTTGTTGATGAGCTGTCATCGATGTGGCTGGCATGCCATTAAATTGCCAAAAGCAAGAAAAACAACTTAAAGAATGAACCCACACACACACACACATACACACACACAGAGAAAATGTCTCAGTTTTAGGAAAAACAACCCTTTTTACGAAGGCATCCATCAAAGAACAATTATGCCGCCCATAATTCAAACATTTTCCATTGACACTTTGCACTCAAGTCGCTTGTGTAAATATGCCAGGGACAGATTCATTGGAAGCCAAAAACTACGACTACGACACGCCTTATCTGAGGCGGCACACTCTAATTTCAATATACAAACCGTTTTAAGGATGTGGCATTAATATTCACTTTTGGCAGCCCACAAATCGTGGGCGTGGCATTGTTGATAAAGAGACCAGTCTAATGTTTAGTCCGAGGCAAAAGTGGCAACAAATTGAAGTCCAACAGCTCATAACAAATCCTCACACTGCACAAGCACACACACACACAAACACACACACAAGCATACACACCCGCACACACACACAGACACACACACACACATATATACATGGAGATAGGCAGGCAAACACAAGTTAAGCATCGGGGCCAAAGGGTCAATTTGGTGCGCATCAAAAGGACAAACGAGTGAACAGAATTTACTCCGTTCGAGCTTAAAATAGTAGTTGAATGAAGTTGGAGGCAAGTTAATAAACAGATAGGCTAACCGGCATATTTATAAACGCATTAAGAATGCTTGAATTGATCAAATATTTAGAACGGGTTCCACTTATTTTTTGTTTTGCTTAACTTTAACTGAAGTTGCCTGAATCCGATTTAAGCAAGAATTTAAACAGCTGCAGGGCAAGCTGAGGAGTTGCCTGAGTTAACTATTAAAGTGTGCTGAGTAAAGCTGGTTGTACGAGGATTGGAAGTGGATGCGCAGGATACGCAGGATACGGCAAGCGAGCAGCTTGAATATTAACACAACACAAGTCAAAGTCAATGTTTTGGCAATGCTCAGCTGCAAGCACTCGCACTCAGCGCAGTTGCTGAAGTACTACGAGTCGACTATATATATATATATATATACATAAATATATATGAAAATGTTGAAAAATGTCAGCTGCACATGGAGCACAGTGCCTTAAGAGTCTCACCAGCAGCAGCAGCAGCAGCAGGAGCAGCACGAATGCCTGTGGACCCTGCGAATGTGAGAAGTGCTCTGACACCAATGAGTAACCGCAGTTGGTTTGTAAGGGGGTGGGAGGTGGGGTGGTTTTGGTTAACGTTTCAACTTGCAACTAGCGGCTGTTGCACTTGTCAACATGCACTGACAGCAAGTCAGAAAACTTGTAGTTTTAACCAAGCAACAAATTTCAGCGTGGCAACCTCCAAAACCAGCCTCTTCAAGTTGAGGTGGAAATTGAAGAGTTGTGAAACACAAAGCAATCTCAAAAATATGAAATAAATAAATATTTAAAAGATACATCATTTTTTGAAATACAACTTTCTTCAAGTTTGAACTTAGCAATTTTGTGTGTTGTTCGCTTTATTATAAAAATCTTTCTTATTTTATTTCAAAATTTTATTTATAATTTTACTATAAAACATTTTCTTTTTATATTATTAGCAATTAACGAAACTTTTCTTTATTATCTAAAAATTAACTTCAATTTTACCTATTCATTTAAGTATTTTTCTGCCCTAACTTAATTCGTGTCGAATTCTGCATTTCACTGCTAAAAGTTATGGCTAAAAACTGTAGCAGCATTTGACCTGTTTTTTTTTTAATATTTTTTTTTTTAGCTGAATTCAAGCGTTTAAATGGCGTTTAAACACTTTATGACTGTGGCAATTTGTAACCTTCATGTTAATGCGCATTCCCCCAAGTTATTCATGTAAATTACATGCAACTGCAACTGCAACTGGCAGAGTGGCACAGTGGCAGAGCAACCAGAGCAACGGGAATTATTCTATCTATCTCTGTTTCGCTTGCTCTCGTTTATTCTTCTGTGTGCTTTCATGTTTTATAATTAAGTCAGTAATTTAAAAGTGTCGAGCGTAGTGGGATAGCAACTTTAGCCAGCTTTGCTTGACTGCATTTCTTCTTGTGGCTTACAATTTGGCCGGGCAAAGTTTTCGTTTGTTGCTGCTCGGCACCCGCAACAAAACGAGACCAAAACTGAGCTCAGCTCAGCTGAGTTGAGTTGAACTTGCAACAAAATAAAAGTGGCGAACAACAAACGGAAATGTTAACAACTACTTTGACATTTGCTGTGCGTGTGCTATGTGTGTGTGTGTGTGAGTGGGTGTGTGTGAGTGTGTGTGTGTGTGTGTGTGCGTGTATTGTTTGCCAAGTTAAAATGACTTAAGTGCCAGCGCGACGAGCCGTATGAATGCCAAACTGTGTGAGTGAAACGGCAATCAAATGAAAAACGAATCCCATCAGGTGTTTAGGTGTGTGTGTATGTGTGTGTGAGTGTGTGCCTGTGTGTGTGCCTGTGTGTGTGTATGTGTGTGTCCCAAAGTCGGAACATAGATTAATGCGCATGCAGTAAAGAGTATTATGAAGAACTTTACGCTGCGGCCAAACCACTGTGGTTGAGCTCGTCAAAAACACACACAGCCAACAGCAACAATAACAACAACAAAAAATAACAACAACAAAAAATAACAACAACAAAAATAACAACTGATAGCAGCAAAGAGAACTGTGCAGTGTCAGTTGTAACAAAAGTTCAGAAAGGACAACAAAAAAAGGACGACCACCAAACCATGCAAAAAAACTGATAGCAAAGTTGGCAATGCAAATTCTTGACTTCAAAATACTCTGTTTGTAGTCCAAAAAAAAAAAACAAAAAAAATAACGAGGGCAAAAGTGAATGTCAAAAAGCATTTTTAAGTTAATCTTTGGAGCCGATCAGCATTTTTGATAAAACTTAAAAAAAAACATAGATAATCCTTCAATAGAGGAAAAACATAGCAAACTAATTTTTGAATACGTTTTCTATGAGTTAATAAATAATTTGAAAAGTCATATTTTATTGTGTAATATATATGATATTTATTTGAATAGATTGTCTCTTTTTGCAGACAGCAATAAATAAATTTTTAATGCGTCTGATTTTAGTTTTTTTTTTTCGAATATACCCCTTTCTGCCGTGCGGCAGAGAGTGTTGCCAAACTGTAGCATATTGTGCAACGTGCGCCTCTCGCATGTCTGTGTTGGGGGGCACAACAAAAATGTGACTTGAATTTGTTGTAACATTTGTTTTTCTGCACTCAGATGATGCCAGAGACTGAGAAGTGAGATATATATATATATATATATATATAAAGATACATAGTTGGCAACTCAACTGCATTCAAAGTGCATAAGTCAGTCCATGAGGCAACCGAATACAAATACAAATAGTCCAAAAGTTGTTTGTTAGTCCAGTTTGGATGAAGTGGAGCCAGAGGAGACTTCCAAACTTAAAGACCAAGTTGGATTTAGGCATTTGCCACTGAGACAAAAAAAAAAAAAAAACTTATTTGTGCTATGCAAAAAGCGTTTTACCTAAAATGCACAAAATTTTTTTGTTTTGTTTTGAATTTTTAGGACAAAACACTTAAAGCTGCAATTGAAAATTATGTTGAACTGAAGAAAGTAATGGACAGTTGTCCCCTTGAATTTAGTCTGGGTTTGCTGTGCGTCACTTTGATTTGCGTCTCTATAAAAGCATCCTTTCTATTTCCCCTATTCAAGTTAAGTTAAGCCGTAGCCCATTCCCCGTGTTTTTATCTATATTGTTTTCTGGATGCTGGTTTTATTGTCTCTATTCGGTTTTTTTTTTGTCGTCGTCGTCCTGTGCAGACTGTCCTTAATAGCCTTGAGGTATGCATTAATTACTGTGACCATAAAAAGAGTCTCGGCGAGCAGCAGGCAACCTGCAAATTGCAGAGTGCAACACCAGCAGCAGAAGCTACAACTATCAAAAAGCGAGTCCTTCGCAGATCCTTTTTAGACCTTTTACTTTGTGTTACATTTTGCATTTTATGGCTCGTCGACTATTGTTCTCACCTCAGACCAGCAGCAACCCCATCTTTATCACGTCCCAGCATTGTTTCCATTGTAATCAACGAATATTTGGTGCATCGCTTGGACTTCTCAATGCCTTCAACTGGCTCTTCCAAGTTTTTTTTTAAACTGCTTTAAAAATACTCTTCTTTTTTGCAAACGACAAACTCATGTTGAAAGCTCATTTGTTCTTATGACAGCGCTTAGGCAAGCATATGTGGCAGGCATCCCGTCCTCATTTTCAGCTCCCCTGCTCCACTTATTTGACACGCTTTTCAAGCGGAGAACACAAACAAAAAAAAAATAATACAGGCCAGACTACTTCTTGCTGCTTGACGCATTCATTACAATGGAGCTGAGTTGTGACACACCCACACACACACACAAACACATGCACACACATAAGCTCATTTATCACACACACACACACTCAAACAACATAATTGCGTGGCTGTAAAGCAAACTCGTTGCCCACTTTTTTTGGGTTTTGTTTATTTATTTATTTTTGGTTTTCTTTGCGCATAGCACACAAAAATATTCAAAGTGTCTCGCCATATCAACTTTATTATGAGCGCCAAAAAGTTGCAAAAATTAACAGACAGCTCGCATAATAACCTCGACACCCCCCCCCCCCCACACTATACTGCCACTCCAGCCTCCCGCCCCCACTTTTACTCTACTTCTGTTTGTGGCAAGTGCAGGCAGCGCGTAACAAAAGCTGAAACCAAAAGCAAAACTGTTTCAATGTCCGCCTCTTTTTGCTATATTTCTGACTATGTGTGTGTGGGTGTGTATGTGTGAGTGTGTATGTGTATGTGTGCGTGGTTGTGTGTGCTTCACCTTGTTTATCTCGTTTTTGTTGTGTCCTCTTTTAGCATCGTGCGCTGTTTTCGTCTACCCCCATAACAAAAAATGTGCCTTATTTCATGCGGCTCTTTTTTGGGTTGCTTGCAACATGATTTTGTTTGCCTGTTCCATTCTATTTGTGTGTGTGTATGTTTCTGTGTGGTGTAAACTACTATGTGTGTGTGTGTGTGTGTGTGTGTGTATGTGCCAATGTATATTTTGGTTTGCTTGTGCGTACTTTAGTTGTGTGTGTGTGTGTGTGTGTGTGAAACGCGTCTTTGTTGCTGTGCTGCGTTGTTCGAATGCTGCTGTGCGCCTGGTGCAAATTATGTTATGTGTGTGGGTGGAATACACACACAAATACACACACACACACACACACAGAGAGAGAGAGATATGCGAAAACACAACGAATTTTTGTGTGTGCGTGTGTGCTAGTGTGCGTATAGGCTTAAATGTTGCCAGCAACATAAATTGTTGCCAAATGCGTGTTGCTTGGGTACAAATGCGATTTGCTTATGTGAGAGGAACAGGCTGGCAATTTTAAGCCGCTTATAGTGTCGCTGGCTGAGCTGAAATTTTCATTAAAATGCCAAAGGTGAATCCTTGCCAGCAGCAGCAGGAGCAGAAGCTGGAGCAGGAGCAGCAAATGAGCAGCCTGCCAATGCCTCAAAAGCCATTCAAAAGGAGCGACGAGCAAACAAAGATCAAATCTTATCGGCAATCATTTTATGCGCACTTCACAGCGCTCTGAGGCAACCTGGCAAATTTGTACACATTTGAAGAGGAACAGCAGCCTTAAGGATAACATAATGAGCTGTAGTCGAGGCAGGGTAGGAGATGGGGGGGGATATCTTATCAGAAAGGATACTTGGCATAGGACTCTAAAGAGTCGGCAGGCAACGGTGACATCGTCATGGAAATTCTTCATTAACTCAACTTGGGCGTTGAGAGAAAAGAAGTTTATGTTATTAAGCAGTGGATATGAAGGCGGTGAAGTTGGGGGGGGGGGGGGGGGGGGAGGAGTCAGGTGTATGTGTGTGTGTTGCTATGATACAGTTAGAAAATGTGATTGGGGCAGCTGTTGTTGCTGTGAATTGTGTATGTTTTACTTGACGACTGCTAGATAAAGGTAAATGAATATGCAGCAATTTGCACGCCCACATAATGAGCAGGGCGTAGAGCAAGGGGGTAAAGCCAGAGGAGGGCGATGGGCGCCGCTAGACAAAGATTGAAGTAATAACAACAACAACAACAACAACGGCAACAACAAAAACGACTAACAAAAGTCGATAAACATAAAGCAGGAGCGAGCCCAGATAAGTATGCTACACTTCAAGCTAAGCAAACGAGTAGGTGCGTACACCCAAGTGTGTGTGTGTGTGTGTGTGTGTGTGTGTGTGGGTGGCTGAGTTACTGCCTACATATGTGTGGGCGCATGTGCGTGTGTGTGTGAATAACGGGTGCGTCTATGTGTGCGTATGTGTTTGTGCAGCAAAAGTAAATTAAAACGATTTTAATTACGGTTGCCAAGACGATGAATGAAAATGTCAACGTTGCTCGAGCAGCAACAGCCACAGTGTGGCAGCATCAGCAGCAGCAGCAGCATCAGCAGCAACAGCAGCGGCAGTTTAAGCCCCGTGGGCGGTCGCAGCAGGTGGGCGTGTTGCCGTGTTGTAAATAAAAGTGTAAAATAAAAAAAAAAAAGTCAATGCTTAAAAGCGTTTCGCTGTTGCCAATGCTTCTAGGAGTGTGAATAATTGCGGAGCCCAAACTGAAGCCTCTTACTTAAAAGCTTCATTTCAGATTTTCATTTAAGCTGCAAAAAAGCAACAAAAATAAAACAAAATTTCGTTATATGTTGTTGCTGTCGCAGTCGTTGGCCACTCGGCTCAAAGTCAGGGCCAAGAGCAGCAGCAGCAGCAACAGTAGCAAAAACCTTGGCAAATAAAAGTGTTGAGCAAATGAGAAAAAAGGATGCAGCAGCAGCAAAAGCTGAGATAAACAAACAGCCGCCATTTTTATGGTGCGCTTTTGTTTTTCTTTTCACTGTTTGTTGCTTCCCCTGCCCCATCGTCTTCCCCTTTCCCTTTCTATTTGTTTTACTTTTCTTTTTTTTTTGTACACCTTATTAACGGTTTCTATGGCAAAGTTTTGCCCGTGTAGCAGGCGTGAACATTTTTTGCATTACAAGAGCTAAAAAGCTGCACAAGCCACATAGAAGTAACAAAAAAAATAACGGAAGAAAAAAAAAATTACTGTGGCGCGCTGATTAACTTGACACCGTTTGGGGAAAGTGGGGTGACCTGGGGGAATACGGCATTCTGGCAATCTGGCATCCTGGCTTTTTCATCCAGCTGACAGACAACACCTGTCGCCGTTTCCTCTCTCTCTCTCTCTCTCTCTCTCTTTCCCCCCTCTCTTACTCACCCACCCAGTGAAACTGCGGCTGCCAAACCACGCTGACATTTCCTTCTGCTCACCGCTGACGTTTGCCTTGACGACGGTTACCAAACCGAACTCCCAACCTCCCCCCCCCACAGTCCGCCTCATCCATCTGATGTGGTTGCCTCACGTATCAAAATAACATTTACGATTCTCGGTACTGCAACTTGCAAGTTAAAATAATAAATGTGAAAACGCTTTGATCGAAACGAAAATAGTTAATATAATCGAAGGATGATTTTGATTTATCGATGGCAACTAACAATTCTGAGCACATTCCGACAATTGAACAAGCTTCATTAAATTTTACGCTTGTTTTAATATTTACTTACTAACAGATTCTCAGTATAAATATATATGATATGATTTTTCAAAATCTCCATTAAAAATATGAATTATTAATTGTTGCACATTTAAGCTGTGCAATGCAAAACTTTGTAAGCTAAAAAAAAGGCCAAAAATATATTTTTTTTGATTTATTTGAAATGTGATTTTTATGAGAAAGAAATAAAAATTTATAAAATATTTTCTTTAGATACAAATTGATTAAATATTTATACAATCTACATTTGGGTATCCGCAATCAATATCAATATTTTATGTGGACTTTAACTAAGCTAATTCTCTGTATGGAAACAGTTTGCAGTATTGCCATGCATCAGCCATGGCCCAATTTAAGCTCTTAAGTCCTTTGTTTGCAACTTGTAAAATAGTTAACAATTCTTTCATTTCTAGTGGAAAATCCGTCTATTGTACAATGCCAGCAATGCATATATAAAACAAGGTACAAATATTTAACTATGACGGCAAACTGTAACAGTTTACTCAAAACATGTTGACAGCTTAACAAGAATCCTTTTCGTCCCCCAACTGGAGCAACTAAACCAGTTCCCACCGCAAGAGATGTGAACTTTAAGCAAGAACTAAAATAGTTTTTGCCGAGTTTCTTCATCACACATTTGCAAAACTTTGCGTTGCATTTCGATGCATTTTAATATGCGGCAAGTGCAACGCTAAATGTCAACCAAAGTGTCAACCAAGGTGACGACAACCGTTGTTCATGATGCTGCTGCTGAGGGTTGCACGAAGAATTACACCAACTGCAGATGAGTTGGCATGTTTGCATAATAAGATACTGCAGTTGAGTATAAACAGCCTTTGAACTTTGTCAATGTCAGTGAACTGAGCACATAAAGGGTTCAAAACTGAATATGTCAACTGATGGCATATTTTTCAACGTATTTCACACTTCAAAAAATGCATACAACACACGAAGTTTTGGGCATATAATAAATAAATTTCAGTGCATAATTTACCTGGCATAAAGGTTAGTTTTCTTTCCTTTCCCCCTTGGATTGGGCTTAGTGGTCCGGCAAGTGTTGACCGTTATCGGGACCACAAAAAGCAAACCGATTTTGATGCAGAGCAAGCCAAAAAAAAAACTTGCAACTTTACGCATTAAATTCAATTACGATGGCGATTGCGATTCTGATGGCGCATAAATTTTGAAAACTTGGCGTAGCGTTTTACGAGCGGCTTTCTTTGATTTGGCCACTTTCTTATCGGTGTTATCAGACGCAGACTGGCCATAAAATTAGCCCAGCTCGTCACATTAAAAGTTAAGCAATTCTGGCCAGTCTCCTTTGTGCCCAAAATGCTGACCAGATTTCTTACGTTTATTTCGTCTCTTTTTACACTGACTGACTTGAATCTTTGCGCTAGATTTACGTACGTTTGAGAGATACTTGATTGTGAAAGAGGCTGGCAGAGGGCCAACCGTTGCAGTTGAAAGCGCGCAAGGAACTGTTTATCCAGCGTTTTGTGTGTTGGCATTTTTATTTGAACTCGACACGCGAAACTTGGCAACGAAACTTGGCATCCACCAGAGAACGCATGCGCTGGATTGCCAGTCAACTTCCAGTCGGGCATTTGTTTACTTGGGCAAAAGCAACTGGTGGTTCCCAGCCAGACAGCCAACAGGCGACGCCTAGCAAGTCCTTTGCCCAGTTCCCATGGGCAGCCATATGTGACGGCTTTGACTTTGGGACTTGGCTTGAGTTGGCTCGAGTTGGCTTGGTTTGCTTGGCTGCGCTGATTGTTGTTGTCGTCGTGACAACTTGATTTCTTTGTAATTTGGCTCGACCCCAGAGGTTTCGCATTTCAAATTGCTTTATGTTGTAATGAAATTGTATTTTGATTTGCAAACTGCCAATGGCAACCTTTGAACAGCGTGCCCATCACTCCCATCACTCCCATTAATGTGCCACTCACAGCGTTTATCTAATTATTCCAGCGTTGCATACTTTTGAGCTGGCAAACATTTGAGTCAAGTCGAGTTGGCAAACTGAATGGGCATTAGGGCAAAATCGGCTTAGCTAGAGATACATTTACAGCGATATTTCGCATTGTTTATGCAAGCGCATTAAGCTGGCCCACACTGATGGTGCAACATGCAACATGCACTACCTAAACAAACAGTTACGCAGCAGCTACCTCATCACACCCACAGCAATGCCGTCGAACTGTGGTTTTGGGACTGTAACTGTGACTGTGCCTGCAACTGTGGCCGGCTGCTCAGTACATTAATAGATATTGGCCGAAGCCGCAAGATGCTCGAGTGTCGGCATCTTTAAGCCCAGTTTGCGAGCTGTGCCCAGCTGCTAACTGAATCGAAACCAGAGTCAACGAAGCGCAAAATGGCAAAAGATATTTGCAGCAAGGCGGCGGCTTTGTTGCCGCACGAATAGATCACAATCACACACACACACACACAAGCACACACACACAATAGATGACAGGTAGCGTTTACCTGTCAGTCGTGTGTGTGTGTAACCCAATACTGCCAAATTGATATCGTATCTCATAGATACGAAATTTACTACGTGCACAGATACACATAAAAAGCTAATAAAAAGCATTTTCTATATATTTTTTTTTTGGGGTATTGCTATGATTTTTCTTCATTTTATTTGCAATACATTTTATTGTTTATTTAGCGCATTGTTTAACGACGAACATTTCCATTGGATTTCGTTGGCTTTTCTTCTCGCAGGTTACGCTCTGATTTAATGGCTGTAAATTGAAATGATTTTTCGCTTGCGAAATTGCCAAAAAAAAAAAATGTTTTGTAAAAGATTTCAGAGCAGAGATGCAGCAAATAAAATGACTATTTTGATGAAACTGTCTGCTGATGTTGACATTCAATTTAAAAACAAAAATCTTTTAGTTGATAATTTTCCTGTGAAATGCGTCAAATATTAAAGCAGTTTTACTTTACTGAAAACATTCAGAAAACAAAGTAACAATTGATTTATTATTCGATTAATAAAATATTTAGCTTTTAAGGAAGCTTTATTCTTCAAAATAATTCGATACAAAATATAGCATCTTATTTAAGTAAAAAATATCGATTGCTTCGCTTTATCCCAGTTGCAACCGGAAATTTGATTTGTTTCTGATAAGCGCCATTTATTTAACTTATTCAAGTCGCATATTTTCTATCATCGTTTTATCCTACTCCATCCAATTGGACTTTGTTGTAAAATTCAATTGCCAAATTGATTCAACTTTTTGCCTTTTCGCACGATAGTCCCACCAACACCTACACCCAACACACCCTCCCCCCCCATTCCTTGGACAACGTAGAGCGGTGCTGAGCCGCAGATAATTGAATGATTTGAATTTTTATATTCAATATTGGTTCTGACATGGGCATGGGCACGCCTCCCATTTCTCTACAGCTGCCATATTTTTTTCTCATTTTATTTATGCGTTCTTTTGTGTAGATGTTTTCTATTAAAATGGAAATTGTTGGCGAATTGGAAAATTGCTTATCAATTGGCTGGCATATGCTCCAAGGATCAAACGGTGTTTAAATTGAAACCAACCAACATAGGGGCAACCATCCATTCCCCCCCCCCCCCCCCCTCCGGCAAGTCTACTGCTTATGCTGCAATTAAGCATTAAATTAAGTTTTTCGCTTGGCAACTTAATTGAGTTGTTGTTTGGCATGCATTTCACCCAGCATTTCATTTATTAAATACGCCTTCTTTTATTTTATTTTTTTTTTTTGGGGTTCTACTGAAGCGTGACGCCGCCCCAGTTGAATGCATAGCAAATTCTGAAATAGTGCCAAGTTTTTATTCTTTTAATTGTTCTTGTGCAGCTTATGTTTTTGGGCATTATAGACAAATGCCCGCATGTTGCAACTGGCGGCAGAGAAGGGGAATTTGATTAACTAATGCGAGGCAAGCAGTTGTTGGTGGGAAGCAGGACTACTCAAAAAAAAAACAAAAAAAAAATACTAATAAAAATACAATGAAAAACTGAAAGCCAGACGCTGAGTCTGAGTGGCAAGGTGGAAACCCGATGAGAAGAAACCATTTAGTTATTGCTTCGTAGAAATCAACTAGAACACAAAAGGCAACTCAAGTGTGTGTTGTGTGTGTTGGTTTTTGTGGACCTTTGTGTTCGCATTGTTTCGCAATCGAGTTTCAATTCAAAAGCAATACAAACACGCTCTGCGGGTGCCACTTCAATAACCGGAGCAGCAAACTGTAATTACCCAGAATTCACGCGACCGTCACAAATGGTTCTCCTTGTCCTTCTCCAGAGTGTCAGCCGAGGGCGTTTGCCAGTGACGCCCGCCTGCTGATCCCGGGTATCAGGTACCGCCTAGCCGCCTAATCGCCTCACTGACTGCCAGCCTGCCAGCCTGCCTGTCTGCCATTCTGGACCCATATGTGTCACATAACTCGCATCTGAATTAGGTCGCTCGAATATGCGCAGGCGCGCAGCTTGACTCCTAAGACGCCAGTGGGTCTTCATGCCAGACGCACTGACGCAAACCACATGCTGGCTTTTACCAATTTTCCCAAATGCAAGTCGCCGGCATTTCTAATGCAAAACGTGTGCTGACTTTGGATGGGAATAGAGATGGGAATGGCGATGGGAATGGGGTGTGTTGGGTTGTATGTTTGTGGCAGACACTTGCACACGTTCGCATGTGTCTGGCAGCTGTCCCAGACCGAGACGGAGCGAGACGGGGCGAGACGGGGCAAGCAACAAATGGTTTAAAATTAATAACAAAATACAGTCGCTGACAGTAATTGAAGTTTGACATTCTCTCAATATGATTACGACTCGAGTCAAAACTCATTTCGAATGCGTCGAAAGTGCTGCTGGCTGACAGGGCAGATTACACAACGGATGCCAGCATTATGTGGTGCAAACTGTAAGCGGATACAAAAGCCAATTAGATGCCAAAAGCTGTTGATGGACTTGTAAACTGTACACTGCAACACAAAGGGGGGCCACAAGATGTGATAAGCATATAAAAATGTCAACCAAACAGTTGATAAAAATTGAGAAATTGTTGATTGAGAAACTACACATAAATATTTTAACATAAACATTTATTAGTTGTTACAAGAAATTCTAAAAGCTATGCAGCAAATTTTTATTTTTCTTGCTAGATATATTATATATCTATTTTAACTATATTTTATAATTTATGAAAATAAAATGTTTACCAATTTTTTTTAGATATTTATATAACATCTAAAGACTTTTAATCCGCTGTTATTTTGACCTTTAGCTAAGCTTTATTATCCGCATTGTTTTCCCCTTTGTCGCGTTTAAAATATTGTGTGAAGACAAAATCAATTGAAAAAAAAACAAGGTTAGAAATGGAATCGAAAAACTTTTAAATTGCTGCCACCTTGTTAAATTATCGTATTACCTGTAACACATTCACACACACACACACACAAAAACAGACACACACACACACAGGTACAGCAGATATTTGCAGTGTCCTTTATGGCAATCCAATTCAATTCCAAGCCGGAGCTCATATCAATAATTCCCAACTGCGGTGCCCATAAAAGTCAAGAACTTAATTTCCAGCTGCTGTCATTTTAAGAACAGCATCGTTTTTATGACTTTAACGTAAGCAGAGGGGGAAAGAGAGAGGAGAGAAAGAGAGAGAGACAGCGACTATCAGAAACAACCTTCGATATCCGTGGTTATATCCGGCTTACACACACACACACAAACACACACACTGATGGAGACTTAAGGTGCAATCGCATTGTTGACTTTTGTGTAAAATGTAAAATGTGAATGAAAATGTAATTTATGCATGTTGATGCTTTTAAGTAAAGCATTGTTTTTGCAGTGACAACATGGACACAGTTACACCTGCTCACACACGCACACACACACGTACACACACGTACACACTCGCACACCCATGCACACGTGATGTTTGCCAACAGCATGCAACATGCTGCAAGTTGAAGGCTTCTCCACTTTTTGTAGAGCTGTCTCTGGGCTTATCGGTACAAACAGTAAGATCTTTTTGTGGTTGGTTTTAGTTTGTTGTTTTCGTTTGTCGTTTTTGTTGGGGTTTGTTTATCTGTTTGGTTGTTTGTGGCAAGCGACTGGCTGCCGCTGATGCTATTGCTGCTGCTGCTGTTGCTGCCGCAGCGTTTACCTATGCACAAGTTGAGCAAATAAAGTCGTTAAGTGTACATGGAAGTTGGGTCGACTACTACTTTGTTGTTGTTGTTGGTATATTTGTGATAACATCTATGTTGCAACAGTTACTGTGGCAATAGTTGTTGCTGCTGCTGCTACTGCTGCTGCTGCTGTTGCGCTCTATTTATTTTTGCTGTGCAAATGACAAGGCGGCATTATGCTGCCAATCCTGTGACACGATAAACAAGCTAAAAATCCTTCAGTTCCTCACTGAATCTTGTTCAGCCGCAGAGAGCTTTTTGCTAATGCCACCCCACTCTCCTCCCTCCTGCTGCGCCTCCACCTACTATCGCTACTGCTGCCACTGCTGCTGCTGCTGCTGCCTGGCAGCTCTTTTTCCTGTCGCTGTTTTGCACATTTATCCTGTTAGTGACACCTTCTTTGTCCCCCATGTTTGTCGTACGTCTGCCTGTCTGCATGTCACTCTTCATTCAATGTGTCCCACAACCCCAACCCCACACCCCGCTGCTTGTAGTCTGCTCGACGTCACATGAAATTCAAAGCAACTGCTTGCATGTCTATCGCCTCTGACCCCTCCCCCCCCCCCACCCCATCCAACCCCTTGCCACAAGCAGTGTGAAAAACGTGGAAATTGATTTTCTATTCTATGCTGTGGATTCCTGTTTTATTTTATTTTTTTTTTCTGCTTTCATTTTGTTTTTTATATTTTTTTTTGTATCTTGTGTGTCAGTGATTGTCAGTGGCAGCCACACGTGATTGAGTCTTATCTTTAGTTTTGTCACTTCAACTGCCTGGCAGCTACTTTAAATGTCAGCACACAGTCAGCTCTTTTTTTTTGTTTTCCGTGGCTTCCCGAGCACGTGCTCGCCAATTTTTCTGGTTGCCCTTTGGGGCGGGCGTTCCCCTAATCTCGCCACCCGAAATGCCGTTGCTCAAAGGCTTAGCCAGCGCGTGTGCAACAGCAGCAGCTTCCTTGCCCCTTTGGCTTCATGTGTTGCCCTGCCCCTACACTGGTTAAGTGCAACACATGTTGGCACTTTGTTGGGATTTCGACGCACATGCGGCGATTTTAGCGATTCTTTTTTGTGCGCATTTATTTTGTGCTTGCTGAGGTGGCAGCAAGTGGAAGTAATGGAAATTGGCTCAAATACCTACAAATTTCGATGAGATAAAAATTGTAGGCCAATGTGGCAACAGAGATAAACAGTGTCTTAAACAAAAAAAGTTCCCTTAAATTACATTTTCTGTATTGGTTTTATCTGATTATTTGTCAAACATTAGAAATTTCTTCTCAATTGTTAAACTTTTTTAAGTTCGAAGCCACAATTACCCAGGAATATGAGAAAAATGTGGTAATTTAGCTTGTCCCACACTGACACCTGTAAATAACTTTGTCCCCTGCTTATCTCAGCAAAAACAAAATCACTTTTAAACAATTTGAACAAAAATATTTGTCTGCCCGTCAACAGTGTCCAAAATTGTTTCTTCCTTGTACAATCAAAAGAACCGCAAAGTTTATTTAGGGCGTCGCATTCCCGCCAGGTTTCAACAGGACAACAACGTGGCAAGAACGAAAAAAGAAAGAAGAAGCAAACTTTTGGCCCCTAACGCAATTTTTATGCATTCTGAACGTCGAGGACAATTTCAACATGGGACACATTAGCGCCAGAGCGGGAGGACTAACGACCCGCGGCCAAGCCAGGACATTACGCTTTAAATTTATGTGATTAATAAATTTCCATAATTTTTGAGCAGTGGAGAAAAATGTTGCCTGCTAGGCAAATAATAAAGCACACGCGCTCCAAAGACCGGAACTAGGCGCAGCCCAGGATGTAGCCGACCGAATGCCGTACAGCCCAACAGCTCAACAGTCCCGCAAGGAATCGCACATCCCAACATCATTTTGGCTGTCAGCAATATTTCCGCCGGTCCCAGCAATCATTTTGAATGCGTGTTCAAAACAGGAAGCTGAGATTGCCAAAGATGAAAATTAAAGATTTGATGCCAAATGGATGGCATATTTTCTAAATGGTCTTGCCGGGGGTATCCAAATATTTTTATTCAAGTCTTGTAATAAGATAAAAATCCATAATTAATAATAAAAAATAAAACGTGAAAGTGTTGAGTTAAATCTAACAGAATTTTTCTAAAAAAAAACCAATATTAAATATTGATTTTTATAAACGAATATATTTAAAGGTGGTGCAATTTATTCAAAGAAAATTAGTACAAATTAGTTAAGAATTTGAGAGGTTTTCGGACTACTTTGCTCCCTTTATTCGAAACTCCCTTGTAAACGCCTCTCTTCAAATTCAAAGGGTATTTAAAGCTGTGGTTTTTAGTGCTGAAACAATTTCTAATTTTGGATATTTCGCATTTTCTTATGTATTAAAATAAATTAGTGTGCTTAATCGTTGGCTTAGAGCTGAATGCGAGCGAAGCAAATTAATAAAAATTAGTTTGCAGCCCATAAAAAATTAGGGCAGCTTAAGCTGAGAAGTAGAGCAGGGCGTGTCAGATGCAGAAGAAGAAGTAGAAACATCAGCAGAAGCCCAACTGGGAGCACTCAGGCAAATTTATGACAGTTTGCGCACATCGCATAAATCCTGGCAATTGTGTGCGATTTTTAATGCTAGTTAAATCGACTGAAAATGACAGTTTAATGATTGACATGCGCCGCAGTTGCCGCTGTGGTTACGACTCAGCGGACACTGGCAAAGAGCACATAGCCACATAGCCACATTCAGATCCAGAGCAAGAGAGCTCTGTGTGTGGGTTCGTTGTGTGGGTTTCCTGGTTATGGGTTGGGTATGCAACGGGGACGAGAGCGCGGGTTCATGAAGCGCACAAACGTTTCAAATGAATGTCAACTGTCTGCTCGAATGACGAATACACTCGTTAAAGGGCATATGCCGGAATGAATACGGTTTTGTGGAGCGTAACGGCGACCAGGGATGGCAGCGGCACACGGGGTTAGTCGGGTAGTTGGCCGGCACGCCCACTTGTCATTGCCATTCAAATGTAACAACAATAACAGTAAAAGCAGCAGCAGCAGCAGTAGCGAACATCAACATCAACATCAATGTCAATGTTTATGACAGGCGCAGAGGATTAGCGGGCTACCCAGTTGGAACAGTTTACCAAAGGGGTTGCATTATGCAAAATGCACACACAAGCAGGGGATTGGGATTGGGATTGGGATTGATGTGTGTATGTGAACTCATTCTCCATTGCAGTGGCAATCGTCAGGCAAAACCCAAAACGAGTGCTTATCAATCAGCGCCCATATTGAGTATGATGGAAAGTGCATCTCAACTGCAAGCAGAAGCAGAGCTATTCAAGAGGTTCCCCCTTTAGTGCTGATGATTATCGGATGGCAAAAAAAAAAAATTGCTAAAATTACAAATAGTCTGAAACAGCAAAAAAATTATTAAAAAAGTCGTCTGAGATTTATCTGCTTTTTATATCAAATTATTCTTCTGTTTAGTTCAACAGAATTGTCAAAAAATTTGCATTCCAAAATATTATATGTATCGTATATATATATATATATATATATATATATGTATCTTATATATATATATATAATTTTTATTAGTCATAAGAAAAAAAGAGAGCCACAATATGGACAGCGAATCGTATATTTTCATATCTTTCTCGCCATCACAATTTCAATAAATCTAGAATGTAATAATAATAATAATACAAAAAAAAGAGCTAAATTGGCAACTCTGTGATGGCATCCACAACCATGTGACCGAACGACCTCCCTGACTGACTGTGGACGGACCACACTTGAGGCTGCATTATGCGCGGAAGCAGCTACTATTCCTAAATGGGGGAGTCAGCTGCAATCATGACTGCTGATCTCATTGTTGTTGCATTCCAATGATGACCGACTGCGGACTGCTGACTGCGGACTGCATCTTCTTGAATGTTCAATTGTCTGTCCGACAGTTGATTCAATTGTCTGTCTGTCGCTTGGCGGCATGAAAATGACAAAAACGCACTTGAGACAAATTGTGAATTTATTTAAGCATATTTTTCAAGTGCGCTTAACACAATTTCTTTGCTTGCCGAGTAGTTGTTTGCTTGGAGGAGCTCCACTTGGTGGGCGTTTGATTCGAAATGCTAGATGATGATTAATTACGTGCAGTTCAAGTGGCTGCCAAGTTGGATGTGATGGCTGGGGGGGGGTCTTCAAAGCTGATCAGAGCGCTCAGTTGGCAGCAATTGAAGCGAAATAAGCTTGGTAAATTGGCTCTCAGCGGCATTACCTAGGCAATGACATAATCTCTTTGATGGAACAGACTCTCGGATAAACATCATCGTGAAGGTATCATTTTCATAACATGACTCGTGCAGAGCCAAGCAGATTTGCAGCTATGACAACCTGGCAACAGGCAACTGGCAACTGGCAACTGGCAACCGGCAACAGGGTTGCCAATCAGTCAACTGAAAAACAAGCAGAAACACGTGAACAGCAGCCGTTTGTCAGACGCATATAGACTATATATATATATATATATATATATATATATATATATATATATATATATATATATGGAGTGCATGCCAAATTGCAGCACGGCACTCAACACAAATTATAATAACTGTAATTACGCGTCGAATAACAACGACAGCAACACAGGGGGGGAAAGAGCATCGGTCAGGGGAAAACTTACGTGTTTCCTTCTATAGAATTTATGGCCCAAGTGCAGGACACCCCCAAACACTGCACAGAGAAGGGGGAACAGAAACCAACCCCTTTTGGCCCAGTAGGTAAGTAAATCGACTACTCGGCAGCAATTTGGCATTGGGAATCTATACTTAGTTGCATGCCGCATGTTGCAACTAGTCGCGAGACGCGTTTGATAAATGAGGCCACGTGCCTTATCAGCATAAGTAAACAAGCAACGGACAAACTTTGGACACACTAAACATATATACATATACACAAAAACACATATAAAAATAGACCGCACTGAGATCACGTCGAGTGCCCAGAAACTCCCACTCTGCCACCACCCTCGCCCCCTCCTCCCGCTTTGTGGAATAGTCTGTGATTATGCAGCAAGGCAAAATAGATGTGAGTTGAACACGAAAACCAATTTGTAAACGACAAATGCACGCATGGAGTGGGAGAATAGTCTTTATTGGAGGATGGGTGGAGGTGAGGAGGGGAGGAGGGGAGGAGGGGAGTGGAGAGCAGTTGTCTGGAACGGGGGAGAACGACACGCTTCTTTGACTGCCATTAATGCGGCATGGAAAGCAAATATTATTTAAAATGCTAAGTGGCAACAATAGTCACTTGCCTCTCTTTTGATATACCTAAAAAAAAAAAAAATACTTGCACAATGTCAATAAAATAATAAATGTGTTGCTAGCAAAAAATACCTTAAAGTATTTAGCAAAAGTTTATATAAACTTTTTATTACTATTTTTCTGTTTAGACTGATCCCTCAAAAAAATCAAATCGGTTTCTAAGGTTTTTCTTAGTTAATTTCAGTAATTTTTATATACTTTCGTTAATTTTTGAAATGTGAAAAAAGTTTTCTAGAAATTAATCTGTCATATTTTGGCCATATTTTTTCCCAAAATATTATTCTCATTATTAACAAAGAAAAGATGAAGTGCTTCAAGTATAACTTAGATGGATTCCAACCAAAAGGAAATCATCCCAAAGGCTACACAAAGGAGAAGCCTTATATACCCTTTCTTCAATCGGATTACGAGGTATTTGCAACAATAATAATAAATACGATATTGAAAGCAAGTGAAAATACATGCGACAGTAGAAAGAAAGAAAGTAAGTAAGCCGCAAGGATCCCCAAGGACTCGGGCATTGTGTCCACACCCCCCCGATATGATTATGAGGGCTTCTGCTACCTTAACACACAAATTTTGGGTCTGCTATCGGGCTGACATCAGTTTTGTCGTTTCTATTTTCTGATATTTTGGCAATCAGACAAAAGGTTTGCATCGCGCGTGTCCTGGCAGCGTTTTGTATTAATTTAATGCTCGAGCAAGGATGGGCGCAGGCCACGGCACAGATGATGTTTCATGACGTCACGCGGACTTTGGCGTCACAGCGTCAACAGGCAAACATCATAATTCAAAAATTTCATTCGAAAACATGACGTTTTCATTTCGGCACGCGTCTCCCCCCGCTCCGAGGGTTGCTCGAGGGTTGGCCTGCAAAAGTTTTTCATTTCTTTTTTTTTTTTTTTGGTGTGAAAGTTGTCCGCTGCGTTTTTCATAATCATAATTATATTTCAGTTTAAGTGCTGAGAAATTATGTTTATGTTTAGTTTAATTTGCAGTTTGCAGCTGAGGCGAAGCGGCACGAATGGAAATGATGTCCTGTCATGCAAAAGGACGACTAACAATAAGAAGCGTTGAATTGTTATTGCTGCTTGTGCTCAGATACAATTTGTGAGTGTGTGAGTGTATCTCTGTGCGTGAGTGTATCTGTGTGTGGCCAAGCGCAAAATTGCACAATAATGCAGAATGGAGTGCCAGCCAGCATAAGGGTTGCATGCAACATGACGGAAAGGACAATGTCAAGTTTTCGGTGGTTAGCTAATAGACCTGATTGATGACTCATTTGACTGGCATATGTCTGAGTGTAAACGTGAGTGTGACTGTGTGTGAGCGTGTGTGTGCGTGTGTGTGTGTGTGTGGCCAAAACAACTTTAAAATTCCCCACTGCCAAAACGTCAGTTGGCTAATGGCAAAGCATAATAGCAGCTGGCAAGGACTGACAGCTTTGGAGACTCCCTGGGGAGTACAGCTCAAAGTCTAAGCTTTAAATGGAAAGCCATTAAAGTCTCGATTTTCAGCAGTTAGTTAAGTAAAAAGCCAAAAATAAAAACACTGTCAGCTGCCAGGCTCAAGCATTAAAAATGAATAAAAATCAATTTAATAATTCAAGCTAAATGTCATTCAATTAATGGAACAGCGAACATGGACCACAGCCCAAGCACAGCAGGACACCGGCTTAAGGCAGCGGCCAAAAACGCCCACATGACTCGCTCTTTGGACCCAATCCAGCCGCCAGCAGCTGAGCCGATGGAGCGGAAGTCGATGATGCCGTTGTGGACCTGCCAACCTAAAACTGCTAAACTGCCAGCCATCAAAACCAATAAATTTTACGACGTGGGAAATTATGAAAACCGTAATTGAAGCGTACACGAAACCAAAAAACGAAAAACGAGAAACAAAAAAAAAAAATTATATTACAAGGAGAACTCTTGGGTCAACAGCGACGAGCGTATTTTTGCTCATTTAGAAGAAGAGACGGGGGAAAAAAATAAACCCTCGATTATCTGTTACCTGTTGGAGGTGCAGACGCTTCTAAATGGGGGGCGTTTGGTTGCTAATAGCATTCCTAATTGGTCGATCAGGCGGTCGCTTTTCCAAGTACCGAGCGGGTCCTTTGATGGCCACACAATAGCTTGCCATAGCAAGGACACACACACACACACACACACACATATATGAGAGTTTATTCATTTAATTATAATTTGTGTTGAGTTGATGAACAAATATAAAAACCTTTAAAAAATTTAACGAGATTAAAATTATAAATAAGTGTTATAATTAGTTAACAGTTTAGAATTTAGAATTTATTAGGAAAGTCCCTGATTTTGGCTTGGTTCCTAAATTATATATAAACTATATTTTTCAATTCGCCCACACGATTTTTGGTTCCTTAAGAAACTCGTCCTTCTGCGAATGTTTCTATATATATATATTTTTTTTTCCCCCATTTTATTGCGACTTTTCCAATCAATTGGCATTGTCAAACTTTTTTTCGTTTCGCACAAATCTCTTCCACACAAACAATTTGAAACTTTATCAGAATTCTGGCCAGGAAATCGGCAAATAATAAGCAAAATGTCGCGTTTGATTTATGGCAATTGACGCCTTTTGAAGTAGGTGCCAGTGGTGAGCATTTGCTGCCTGCCATTCCCATTTCAGGATCTGTGTAAATGTGCCTTTAATGGCGCTTTGTCATCATCAACATTTGTCCTTATGCCAAGTGCGTAGTCGGAACACTAGGATATGATTTATGTGCTCGCCTTGGAACCCACGCCAAGCACACACACACACACACACTCACTCACATGTGTGTAGTTGTTTGCTGTTGTGTGTATCGCGATTTTTTTTTCCTTTTTCTTTTCCCTACTCAGCCAACCACAAATGAAAAGCCGCAGCCAACTTTTGGCTTTTTGGCATGCCGTTGACTTGGTCTTAACTTTTTTTTCTGGCTACTTTCTGGCTGCCTTTTGTCGCTGGCCTAATGACAATTTTTCATGTCGTTTGCTCGACTCGACGGCTTTTGTGTTTATGTAACTTCCCTGATGCCCCGATAATAGTCCTAATCATAATTTATATACATTGCTTAGGCATCGCTTTTTGCTGGTCTTTTTGCCATTGGCTTTGATTTATGTTCTTATTTCTTTACTTTTTGTATTTGTATTTAGACGCGATTCGATCTGAATGCTATAATGTCTCTTTGAAAGAGTGCAAAACCCTAACCAAAGTTTGGCTTCAACTTTAATTGCATTTATCAACTAATGAGCATTTGACGGGGAATTGAGAACGGTTCACCCATAGAATCAATTGCTATTTCATATATATTTTCATTGTCTTGCGTTGACACTCGTAAATCATATTTCTCTTGACATTTCAACTCGGCTGCAATTGGCAAAAATCTTCAACTGCAACTCATTGTTTACATAAGCCAATTTGATTACGTAGAACCGCTGACAATTGAACTGCCACCCATCAATCAGACTTGCGAACCAAACTGCAATGTGCACAAATGATTGAGAATTGAGAATTGCGAATTGAGAATTGAAATTGTGCTCGTATGCAATGACAATTATGGCATGGATATGGATACACTGCAGATATGGCAAAGACGGCAAGCGATGTCAATAAAGTAATTGAGACTGGCGCCGAAGCTAAGCAAACAAATGGAAAAGTGCACCCGGAAGGGTTGGCCAAATGCTTGAGCCCAGGGCTGCTGCGCTGCGCTTGATGCAAATAGAGCCGGCAGAAAGGCAGGCAAACAGCAGATACATTTACCAGATACAATATACAGTTACCAGCACAAGGGCTGACTGACTAACTGGGTGAGTGAGCGAGTGGTAGAGTGAAGGGAATGGGAAAGGGAAAGGGAGGGAAGGGAAACGAAAATATTTACATAAGCAGCGCTCACATTTAAAAGACATCAACGCGAAAAGGGTTAAATTGATGCGTTGAATTACCAAAATAAACACAAATACGAAAATACTTTCAGTCAGTCAAGCGATAAACGGGCAACACACACACACACACCACACACACACTCGCACACACATATACATACTATGGTCTTAATTGGTCTGCTTTGTATCTGAAAGATACTCCAAACTAGCTGACAACTCTGTCGCTCACTGCTTATGACAGCTGTCGGGCTGCCTAAAAGTTTTCTTCTGTTCTCCAAACAAAGTATCAAAATTATGACTGACTGACTGACTGACTGACTGACTGACGGACTGACTGACTGACGGACTGACTGACTGACTGACTGAGGGGAGCAGTTCATTAGACATCGATTTCAGTATATGAAATGGCATTTGTATTTTCTTTTAATTTGCTTTTGCTATTGTATTACAACAACTACTAAAGAACTGCCTGCTGACAGCACCATTTAAATTGTGGCATTGTTGCAAGGATATTATTGGGCACAGGTAGCGGAGAAGCAAACACTTCTGCAGCTGCCACATTGTAATTGACTTTGGCCTGACTTTGATTCGTACTGCTGCTGTTGCTGCTGCATGTTGCATGTTGCGGTTGATAGACAACATGGCGCGTCCTTTGGCAACGCTCCTCAAGGCGCACCCGGGAAAAAAAAAACTCATTATTTCTCGTTTGTTTTCAATTGCAACGTCATTAAGTGCCCGCTGCACTATACAATTTTATGTTGTACCCAGTTCGCTTTGCCAAAAACTCATTTGTCGCTGAAGCGTAACTCCCGTCCCATCCATATCCATTTCTAGGTCTGGGTCTCGGTCTGGGTCTGGGTCTGGGTCTGGGCCTGGGTCTGGCACACCGAGTCTGAGTCCCTGTTTCTATGCAGGACACTTCAACGCGCACAATGGTTTTCAGCCGTCCAGACAGTGAGGCACTTGGCATTGTTTTCCCATCTCGCTGACTTTTTTCTCCCGTGTCTTTGTGCTAGTTTTTGGCATTGTTTGGCATATTTTTTTTTTTTCAAACTAGCACAGCCTTGAAAATTTTTTGAAAAAGCAATCTATTTACCCACAAAAGTAGTAGTGGCTTGTGAAAGGTATGCCTTGGCTGGCAAGGACATGCTGCCTCAGCTTTCCACTTGAAAATCGCATTAAGCGGATTTACAGCCGTGTTCTTTAGCGCCTTTGTTTGGCCGCATCTTCATCCATCAGTTTTACTTTCTTTCCATGACATTGTTGCCACGGCAATGCGATTTCAGATGCGGGAGTTGATGGCTTAGCAGTCTTAAGGATACGACTGCATGTGACAGTCGCCAGGATATTAGATCACTGCTAAGCATATTAACTCAACGGGAGGCGGGCGGCGGGAGGCGGGCGGCTGTACAAATAGTTTCCACGAACATCAACTTCACTCAAAATGGATTTATCATCTTTAATTTTGTACAACTCAACTTGTATGCAAAGGCAGAAACAAAAAAGAAAAAAAACCCAAGTTTGTGTCACTAAAGAGTCACCCCTACAAATAGTTGATCCTACAAAACGGCATATGCTATAATCTCGTTTAGGATAACACAATTTCCGCTGATTACCCTTATGGGCAACATCAAACACAGGACACACACAGGACACATGCAACACACAACACACTCTATTTGCTTGTTCGACAGCATTTTTATGTCTAAATTTCATTAATTCCAAACAAATAAGAGAACTTTAACGGAGACCGGCGCCCATATCGAAAATTACTTCCTCTCCGCCAATCCGTAATGTTTGTGTCTGCGAGTAAAATATCAAATTACCCAAACAATATTTAAATGCAGCCAGGCAGCTGGCCGCGTCCTGCTCCGGCCACTTTCAGCGGCCATTAATAAGAATTGTCTGCTCGGTGAGCTCTCCTTTTTCGGCGTAAAGGGATAACGAGGCAACCTTGCAGCCAGGCAGCCTCTCCGCTGCACATGTCTTCATTCTGATTACTTGTGTATCTGCGGCAGACACACACGTAGCAGACACGACGCGCTGTGGCGCCGAGTCGTGTGCAGCACCTTGTTGGGCACAGGATGCGCCAACAGGAGTCGCTTGCAGGCATATGTTTTGTATTCCTTTCTTTTTTTTTTTTTTGTCTATTTTCTTGTATGTGTGACATTCTTCGCACTTGGCCGTGACACCCAGAAGCAGGTTATTTGAGGCGTTGCCTTGCCTTGCATCCTTTTGAGAAATTGTCACACATTTGTTCCAGACTCCGCTCCAAAAAGCCTCAAAGCGATTACATATGATTTGTGTGCATGTTTTGTAGTTCATTTATCTTCTGGAGCAGTTTTAGCCCAGCAAATAGGTCACCAAGCCACCAAGGAGACAGCCATTTTGTAGAAGTTCTCTCTGAGCTCATTAATAGTGTGAAGGAACTGAAGAGCTGCGAAGAGGACAACACTCAAGTCAGATAGTCGGATTGTCGTTTAGACAATGGCCCGCATCTTGTTTGACATTTATATAATAAATATACTTTTCTTTCGGCACATTTACATTTATCATTTAATTTGCAGTCGGCAAGATCTTTTCACGCTTATCGCAAAAACAAAATTCGTCAGGCTGAAAACCTTCAACAGATTTTTTGCAGCTGCTCAATCGCTGCTCAGATCTCAGCTGAACAAAGGAGGGAACTGGCACCTTCAGCAGCACATCCGAGACGTTATCAGTGGGACAGATTGTACCATTTTGATAACCCATCGCACTTCCGCCAAAGGTCCGCTGGAAAACAAAGAAAAACCGCAAAATGTTGGCGAGTTGATTTTCATTCCATGAGTTTTTCACGCTACGCGTTTTTTTTCACTCTCTTTTTTTTTGTTAGTTATGCTTTGAGTTTTCATTTCGGGGTTATTTTTTTTTTTTTTTTGGTTTTCCATTTAATGAGCATGAAAATAAAAATACGACACGTTGCGGCGCACATGCAACATATAAGTAATATAAAAAGCAAACCCCGGCACGCCAATTACGATTTATTTGTCTGTTTGAAGTACGAACGTAAATAAAAATTCCAACAACAATATTGAATCCCTGCCCAACCCCAATGATCCCTGGAACGATCAGTTTATCAAGAAACACCTTTTGCTTTGTGGTTTCGTCTGTGTGGAGTAAATCGGGTCACACTTATCCATCGTTCCTCTGAGAGACCAAACGTTTTGTCACGTTTTTTTATGGTGGGTTTTCCGCTTTTCCAGCGATTATATGTATCATGCATGGCCATTAACATGAAAAGCAACCCAAAAACCAAAAACCAAAATACTCATTTGCAGTGCATTCAGCGACTGCCTCGAATTAAATGGAGAACTTCGTGCGGCGGATAGTGATGTCCATCTAATTTCCATACATGTTTTGTAGTTACTTAGTTTATTCGTGTTTTTTTTTTTTTTTTTTTTTATTATTTTTTATTGGTAATTGCCCGTGCAGGAAATTAGTTATTCAAGACGGGACTGTGCATAATTTATGCGTCATATAATTGTTTGTTTGTGCTGCTGGAAAATCGTTTTTATTTCTCTTGTTGGCAAGTTCGAATCAAATGTTCTTCTTTAATGGGGGCGTTATCGAAAACCAGAAATTTTGGTGGGCGGGGAAATTAACTATTTGATATGTAACGCAACGTGTGAGAAATTCAAATGCAACTGAAGCTCCAAAAAAAAAAAATAGGGCGAACCCACAAAAAAAAAACACTAAACAAGTTGATGGGAAAATGACGAAAAAATATTATTGCGTTAACTTAAGTTTGTTATGAAGGTTGCTTAAGTCGCTTGTCGCTTGTCTGTTGATAAATGACTTATAGATAGTGAAAATGTCTGAGGGGAAATGATCGAAAGTCTTCAACTTGATGGAATTTGTGTTGGCAAGTCAAATAGAATTATGAACAGACAAGTTAATGACACAAACGATAAGTACATTGAACTATTTGAAAGCCCTCTTTTTGGAAAATGTTTAAAAAAAAAACCAATAACTTTTTGGAAAAACATGAATAAGAAATGAAATAAATCAAAGCAAAATGATGAAAATTGTTTAAAATATGCACGCCCTTATGGGCATAACTGTAGTATGATGGTTCGTACATCCAAAATGATTTATGAAACAAGGCGGTGCTTAAGAGTCCCAACATATAAAAAAAAAACAAGTAAGCTCTAGTCGCGAGAGCTCGACTAGAAGATACCCTCAGCTGGCTGAGAGTAGTTTTTCAATATGAAAATAAATTTTGATAATCACATTTTGTGCTTCTTTTCGGATCTTATTGCAATTTTTATTGTTGCTCACTAATACATCTAGGTATATTAATTACTACAGTTATTGGAAGTATATAAATTAACAGTTGAGTATTTTATGGCTATAACTGGAATGGGAAAAGTTATCAAGTAAGGGCCTAAAGTTCAATATAAAAGTCTCTGTTCACGATTAGAATGTTTTCTTCGACCTGTTACAAACCTATGTTTAACTTTAGCATACCCATTTTACACACTGTCAATAAATAAAGTGTATGAAAAAAAGGAAAACATTGGAAAACATATACGAAGCGAACCGCTGCAATTAAAAATCTGTTGAACTCGCCGCCAGTCATAAACTAAAATACCAAATGAAAAGCCAATGTGGCTGTACAATGACTCCATAATATGAATGGCAGCATTTCCATGCACATATCCATAAACATTATAAAACAAAAAAAAAAGAAATTATGCCCCAAAGGGTTTGACAGAAATTCAAGTACTGTTTTTAATGGTTTCACACATAATTCTTCAGCTATTTATTGCCATTGAAATGAAGGATTATCGAACAATGCAAAACACTTTATGAGAACAAGCCACGAACAGAACGAAGACCACCCCAACAAATCATTTATAAACATAATTGTTGAGAGAGATAAAAGAGAAAATTGGGCTTTGATAAATAAAAACGCCACACATAAAGACACCGCGGGTTATCCTCCATGAATGAATGAGATCTGAGAAATGAGTTGAGTTTTTGGATTTTGATTTGGATTTGGAGTATTTTCTTTAGTGGTCTGTGAGTTATGTGCGCTGCCTGTGGCTAGTTTTATGCGATTTCATTAAAGAAATTGTTGTTGGAGCCACAAGACTTAACTACATTTTTAACACTTGCACCACCCCCCGCTAGGTGCTTAATGAGTTGCCACAATGGGCAATCGATTTGAAACCAAAATGTCGCCCCTCCAAATGATCTCGAGTTACAAGCTACAAGCTGATTTCAGTCGTATTTGTTTAGTTGTGTCGATTTTGAAAGGGCAAATAAATAACATTTATTTTCGGCTATAAATTAAATAAGCCACAACACGTTGAGTGTGCTTGTAGGCCATTTATATATTTATTGCTAAGAACTGATGATGAAGCCATTAAAATAAACGAAAGCAAATGGAAAACTAAGAACTAAACACTGGGAACTGGGAACTGGGAGCTGGGAACTGATACGGATGCTGAGTATTTCAGCAGTCAATAGCCATGTAAGTGCAAATGGCCATTAAAAACAATTTAGGGTTGGAAATCCCAGCAGAAAGCGTTTAGAAATATTGCAAATTACTGCAAATAATTGACAAACATTAAGAGCACTTTGGTTTTTGCGTGGGCGTTTTTTGGCCAGCTGTACCAAAAATCAGCAAAAATGTATTTGGAAAATTTATGCGATTGTCTGGCAAACAATTTGACAAATCAATGTACAAATAGACAAAGCACAAAAAGTCAAAGGCAATTGAAATTGAAAAGCTTTTTATATAATGAAATTGAATTTGCCACATGAGGTAAGCATTTCCAAGTACTCTTTTCAGTTGTGCTGCTTTGTCTGCCATTTAGCTGTAAGGGGTTGCAACTTGATTTATGAGTGGCACTTGAGTGTCGTGAAAATGCTTTCTCATTGATAGCTGCAATATATATTAAATGCTGCACAAAAATTCAATTTTCGCAACTGTCCTCAAATATCGAAAGAAAAAAAAAAAATGAAATCGAGAATCTGTTTGGATGTTTTCGCGGAGGGTGGTAAATTTGAACATTTGTTAAAGCGACTTATTAATTTCATAATCTAATTATAAGCAGAGGTTTTCCGCTCCGATTTGGCAGCATATTTCGTTAAATGCGAGTTAGCATTGATTATTTCCCTTTGTGTGGCACTTCCGAAGAGGGCGTTGCAAACCATAAAAAAAAAAAATAAATGATGGAGGGTGCAAAACATAGGCAATAATATTTTGGGTGTATAAAATCATTCACCCCAAACCTGTGTTTTTATATATTTTTTTGTTCCGTTCTGCTGGCAACAGCTGAGCTGCAACAAAATAATGGATTAATAATAAGCTGTGTTAGTTTAGGGTATTATGGTATAGGACCTGCGTATTATAAGCTTAAAGTGATTTTTTATTGCAACAGCTGCTGCAACTAAGTGAAGCTGTTGCAAAATAAAAAGGTCAATTAGGAATTTTAATAAGTGTAGCAGTTAAATATTAATAAAAATATGTGAATGTTTTTTAAAATGTTTTTTTTTTTTAATCAGATCAGATGTGACCAAGTTATGGCTGTGCTCAGCGATCAGCAAAGCATTTATTTTATGGTTTTATAAATCAATAATTTATCTTATACATTTTATACATGATTTAATTTATTCTTTAAGATATTCTTATTTATTAACTTCTTTTACTTCACAGTGGGTCCAAACTGTTTCAATTAAGGACACCCTGTTGCAACGTCAAACCACGAAGTTTGACTTCCCATCACTCGCTCTCTCTCTCTGACTCTCACTCTCTTTCTCTCTCTGTCTTCCTTTCTCTTTGCCAGCCAGTCCTTAACCGTTTCGTTGAGCTAATTAGGCAACAAAAGCAAGCAACGGTGAACCACAAGCCAACCCACAACTAAAGGCCGCCTCCATTCTTGTGGCAACCTACTCAGCCTCAAGTCGGATGGCCAACTCAATTAAAAAAGCAGCGCGCTCGTAAATAAGCCACAAGAACTTTGAATGCCAAGCCGAAACTCATAATTTCCGGAGGTGCTAATAAGTTGCAGAAATAATTTTCAATGAAAATGACGCCAAGGACTTGCAACAAAATGTGGAAAAATATCGTTGCTGATGCTGCAGGCAGCGGCATTCGCCACAAGCAGCAACTGAGTAGAAAAAATTGACTTCAATTAAAGTGGCATAGTTGGCCGCATAAACAGCAAAATGAAAGGCACAAAACGAGCAGCAAAGGATAATGATAATTACGGACACATCCACACAGACGACAGTGATGGGCGGGGAGGCCAGGGAGGGGGTACGGTGTATGCACTGAGCAAATGAAATGCTAAAGTTGACAGAGAGAGTGGGAAGTGGGGAGTGGGTTCCAAAAAGCAGTCTTGCTCGTGAATGAGGCTGCAAAGTTTTTGTGTTTATTTTATGCTCTGGCACAAAAACAAAAATTACAAAAATAAAAGAAAAGTTTTGGAAAAGAACTACGCAAAAAAAAAATGTAGTAGCAGATACGATGATACAGCATTTCCATGTGGGTGGCAGAGGATATGCGAGGGGATGTATGGGGGGGGAGTTGTTGGAGATGGGGCACCAACAAGTAGCACAGCAACAACAACAAGCGAGTACGTTAAGCAAATAGGCAAAGGAGCAAATGAAATGTGCAGCAGCAGCAGGCAAATGAATAAGCTCAAAATGTGGAGCACACACAGAGACAGACAGACAGACAGACAGACAGCGATGGCAATTGAGAGATAGAGACAGAGATATATATATATATATATATAGATGTAATGATAAAGAGCGAGACAGCGGCAGACATTTAAACATACGTCAATAGTCGTAACTCTTGCAGATGAAAATGAAAAGTCAGTGCAGCCTCTGGTTTTGGTCAAACGTGGACGACTCCAACAAATGCGCACTATTCCAAGTTGAATGAGCCGCCGAAGCGACGACTTTCAATTGCTGAGAGTAACAGCAACCCCCACAGCAACCCCCCCACCTCTCATCCAGCTCTCTCCACCCACAACTGCCACCCACTCAACTTGTTGACGTGGCTGGCAGCAACTACCCTTCAGTTCGTCAGTTACTCGGAGTCGGAGTCAGAGTCAGAGTCAGAATCAGATTCAGAATCGGAGTCCGAGTTTTTACAGCACTCGAGTTCTCATTTCATATCATTCCCGCCTGCCCAAAACAGAAGTTTGTCAGTTCACTTTGCATTTTTTTTTTTGTTTTTGCTTTTTTTTAAGTGTAGTATGTTCCGTCGTAGTAAAATTTTTCTCATTTCGCTTTTTGTTGAGTGGTTTTTCTTTTTCTATTTTTCAGCCCCGTCGTTTGAGTTATTTGTGTGTGTGTGTGTGTGTGAGTGTTTCTTTAGTTCTAGCTGTTCCTGTTTTGAGCACAACACACACACACACACACGCTCTCGAAGTGAGCTAGCGGTAAATGCTGTGGCAGCAACAGCGGCAGCGTTGCATGAACAACGCCGGTTGAACATCGACGTCGCCGTCGCCCATTGCCCATTGCCCTAACATGAAATTTGTATCTCTGCCGCTGTTGCTGCTTTGCCTCCCTTCTAGATGAGTGTTTGCTGTTGCTGTTTGGTATTGCTGGCTGTTGCTTTGACGCTGCCAGTGCCACTGCCACTGCCTCTGCCTCTGCCTCTGCCACTGCCGCTGTCGCGCGCTCTTCTGTCGTTCTCATTTTCCGTTGTATTTTTTCGAATGCATTCAGTTGTGGCCCATCATTCCCTCGGCGCACGTCGCGCTGATCGCTAGCTAGCCAGTTCGCTCCCGGTATTCCGGCATTCAATTTCAAATATTTCCAATTCAACTTGACTCGAATCGACTCGTCTCGTTTTACGCTACGTTATTGAAAACACTTGAAAGAACGCAATAAGTTTGACGATAAAACGAGCAGACCTCTGTTTTTCTCCAAAAAAAAAAAAAAAAATACTTTTGCATATTGTGTGCGAGTGACGCGATATTGTGAAAAAAAACACAAGTACAACAACAACAACAACAACGAACGAACTCAAAAACTTTGTTTATTGAAATTGTAAACAGAGAAGAATCGTGAAAAATGGGTCGTCTGTTCCAATACAATCGCTTTGGCGCCATGGAAAGTGTTAATAAACGCAAAAAGGATACACAGAAAATTACTCACGAAAAGACCAAAATGGTAAGTTTAATATGGGATTATAAGTTAGGATTGAAATGAAATTCGGATATACCTCTTAAGGGATTATAAGATTGAAATTGTATTAAAAATAAATTTAGATATAGGTTGACGTTTTGGGGTATTCAGTAAACTAAAATAAGTACTTTAAAGTTAAAAAAAATTTGGTAAATTTACCTAAATAGCTAAGCAGAGATTTATTTCAATTTAATCAGCTTAAAATCGTCTTCAAAAACCCGAATTAAATATATTATTGATATAAATCTTACTATCAACATAAACATTAACAAAAACTATTAAAAACCTGAAACTTTTGCAATATTTATCAGAATTTCCCATCGGATAGTAAGCTTCCCATAATATTCACACACTTGCACACCTTTTTGTACAGATAAAAATTGGTCCCCTCTTTATATTCTTTTGACAGACCTCACAAATTTCACCCACAACATACACACACACACACACAGCCGCACACACACATAGGTAATCGCCACAAATCCCACGTACAGAAAAACAACACGCACCCAAAACTAAAAGCCTCGCATTTCAAATGAAAACATATGGAATGGACAAGGTTGGTGGGGGCTGGAAGGGCGGGTGGGGCAGATTGGGGACTGCGACTGCATCGAGAATTCAGAAAACACGAACGACAACAATTAAAATGATTTAGTGTCAGAGATAGGAGAGACAACAAAACAACAACAACAAAACAACAACAAAACATAATAAACTCGACTGTCGGCGTAAATCAGAGGCAAACCGTAAATCACATATAATCAAATAAATATGATTTGCATAAAAACTAAATCAAACCGAACTTCGGCTAGTGTGTTAAGCCAACAAACAAAGCCATAATCAATGGGATAAAACAAACTGCAACTGAAATGCACAGATTTTGACATATCGTAAATATCACAGCGAAAATGCGTCCACTTTTTCCACATCTGTCGTCGACGGGAGAGAACCAGTAAACATGGGCAAAACATATGTTGCGGCTCATAAAGATAATGATTGATTGGACTAAATGCATTTCAAGCATATTTCTACACACACATATATATAATTTGTACATCGTATTTGTATATTAGTGTTTGATCGGCGATAAGCACCAACCGAGGCATTATCAGCCAAATGGCGACGTCTGGGTGCAGTTTGATTTTATTTTTTTTATTTTCTTGTGGAGACAGTCTATAAATTGGGCACAGAAGCGATGCCAAAGCTGATTAGTCAAATGCCTTAATTAAGCCCCGAGCAGCTACCTGAATTCCCAGCTTAAATCTCTACAAGTAGCTGACCAAATCCTATCCACACACACACACACTCTCTAATCTCTAGCTTGACTTTGACAAAACAAAACCAAAAAAAAGTAAAGTAAAGAAAATGAAAAAGAAGTTTGTAATTTCAAACTGAATGACAGTTTGCGTTTTGGCTTCTGCCATCTTTTGGAGATAAATTCTCTATCTGCTCTCTGCTATGCTGTGCTGTGCATTTATCAACAACATTTCCATCATCATCATCATCATATTTGTTGTTGTCGCTCTTGTCATTTTTCACGGGAATTGACACTCGTTCCTTTGGTCACAGCACTTTATCACAATGCTCATTGTTTTTCGCAGCGTAGTTTTGGGCTCGCATTTTATTTTATTTATATTTCTTCTGTTTTTTTTTTTCTCTTTTGATCTATGAAAATATTTTTGTAGTAGGTGTTATTTGAGACTCCTCCCAAAAGGATTGTTGTGCTGCTGCTGATGGTTCTGGGTGTGTCTGATTTTCGTACTGACGCTGCGGGAATTCAGTTTACTGGAAGCCCTCGGCTATCCATCATTGACAAGTAGTTTTCAAAATAACAGATCATCTTAATTGTTGAACGGAACAATATTAACTATGGCATATTCTAAAGAAACTCTGCATAAAGAATTTCTGTTATTTTTTTAGTTTTTATTTAAGTTCTTATTCAAGTTTGTTATTTGAATGTTTAAGAATTGCTTATAAAACCTGCTTATAAATCTTCAGCAGTATTACTCTATTCTTTGGAGCTTTGGTTTTCTTTTCTAGGCATACCACAAACAGTTGAATACCTTTTCATCTAAAGAATACCAAAACTGGGGATCTATTTCTAGCCTCCTTTGTAGCGTCTAAGCTTATTACGAAAATCCCTTAGATCTTTTCAAAAACGCATAAAACCGCTATTTCGTATATAGACACGCCTATTCGGCATAAATCGTTCGTCACCTCAAGACATGATTTCCCCATGCCGCCAACGACGATGCCGTCGTCGCCATCGCCATCGCATCCGTTATCAGCGAGCGAACCCGAAAAAATGCTAGACACAAAATATTTATTGGCAACACAAAGACAAAGGCGGACAGACAAACAGACAGACTGACTGACAGACAGATAGACAGACAGATAGACAGACAGACAGAAGGACGGAGACGGCGAACATTTGTGTTTACAGTCGCTGACAAACGGTTTTCAATTAGTTCGAGTTTCACTTGAAGCGAAAAAAAAGGCGACGCGCATCGCGGGTCAAACGATAAGGCAACAAAGATTGCAGACAAAGTGCACACACACACACACACACACACAGATATATACACAACAAAACTAATAAAGTTGTCATACAAAAATGTTAGCAAATGGAGAACCCAAAACTCAAACATATGTCGCCTGCGAACATATTGCCAGATTCAAATCTAAAACAATTAAACAAAGATAAACACTTTTTCTCGTTTTCTCCCTCAACATCTCAGCCAAAGAGAATTTCATTTGTTAGCGAAACATGAAAAAAAAGCGCAAAAACCGACAAAGAGCTCCGACTGTAAGTGGGGCTAATGCAGTTTAATTTTCTGTATACCCTAAACATATTAATTGAAAAGAGGGCATAATGAAATTGTACAACATTTTGCAACAGTCTCTCATAATAAGAGACTTAATTTTTGTAATATAATTTGACATATAACAAACGCAGATAAATTTTTATAATTTTTTACGATAAATGCGTTTTGCGTATATCGATACAAATCGATTAACTAATGCAATAAATGACATAAATAATTCATATTTTATGAACTGCAACAAATTTAATTCAGATTAAATTTGAAACAGATTTGTTAGCAAGTCTTTTATATATACAGGGTATTTGCAAGTCGAGCTATTCCAACTAAATCATTCTAACTTGTTTGTTGCTCATTCGTGTGTAGTCGATGTAGAAGATGCATCGACACTCGCCCTAAGTGGCTGCCACCAGTGCTCATAATTTTCGATGAGCTTCATTCTAAATTTAACATTGGAAAATATCTACGTGCAACGATTAGCAGCAATGAGCTGAGCATTTAAATTCAAAGGCATTTAAATGCACTCGCATGCTTCGCTGTTGTCTTTCAAGGGCAATGATTAATGTGGTTTGCAGATGGTTTATAAATAATGTTGAACAACAACAACAAACACATGTCTAGTTAGGTGCAAACAATTTTTGGATTTTGATTTTCTAAGTAGAGCTGCTTGGAAAGTTGAAATTAATTGCGGCGCTTTTAAGTGCATTTAATTTGAAAATTATCAGAAAAACCAAAAGCAATGTGTACTGAAGTGCAGGCCTCGTTAAGATTAATGGGCAAATGCAACTGCAACTGCAACGGCAGTGGCAGTGGCAGTGGCAACGGCATCTCCGACTGCAAACAGAAGCAGCAACTGCAAATTGATGAGCATAATTAAATGGCTGGCGACGGCCACATTGGCGGCGGCGCATTGCATGCATTGTTGTTATTTATGCACCATATTGCACCAGCTTACCCCACTCTGCCCCATCCCCCCCTCTCCCCCTTCTCCTCCTTCTCCAACCAACTCTTTTGACTGCTTGAGTGGCGACTGCCCCGTCGTTTTGAGTAAACAACAATTTCACTTATTTTCATGCCGTCTGCCCGTCTGCATTGTTATTTTTACGCTCGACTCAATATAAATTTTCGCTTTTATTTATTTGTATTTTGTTTTTTTCTTTTTTTGCCGCCGACCCAATCTTGTTGTTGCTGTTGTGATTGCCACATGCCACGCCAGGAAAATGTAATGCAAATATGCAAAAAAAAAAAAAAAAAAAGCTTTCAACGGCAACAAACCACCGCTACTAATCAACAAATAGTTTAGGTTGGGGGCTCTGCTTAACTTCACTTTCGTCTGGCCATCAACGTCAGACTTGCAACAACAGCAACAACAAGTTGCAACGACAACAACAACAGGCAACATCATCGTTATCATCAGGTCGTCATGCGGCTGAGCCGCGTCCGTTGAGCTGTTTGAGTTTCATATATGGCTTCCACAAGGATTTGTCTGCATTAGAGAGCGAGACAGAGATAGAGAAATAGAGAGAGACAGAGAATAAAAACAACATATTGGCCACAAAACAAAAGTGGCTAGACACAGTTTCTTTTTTCCTCTCTTAATGCTAAAGAACTTCGAGTAAAACTGCACAAAGTTGTTCAACTCCAAATGTAGAACTAACTTTATAGAGACAAATATTTTCAAACACATTTTTTTTAACTGCCTGAAAAGATGTTGGATTCCACAACAGTTTCTCAAGTTCAATGCACCATTTTACATATCTACATCTGGCACTTGAGTACCAAACAAAGAATCATCACTTCAAGCATAAATGCATGAATATTTGTTTATTCTCATGGGATGCCTGCTGCCCACATAAAAAATGCCCATAAAATACAATTAAAATTTTTAAAAAATTTTAATTTGCATTTAATAAACTCATTAAAATTTCCCATAACAGGGAAACGGTTCAATTCCAAAAGCGTTTGATATGACCCCATTTTTTACACCTATAAAAAAAACCAACAACAAAATAACGCGTTGAACGGCGTTAAAAAACCGACTATAAAGAACACACAACGCCACATGCCACATGTGTCCAAACAAAGGATTTTCCAGCGAATGCGACGCTAATTGCAGCACAAGATATCAAAAAGCTAACCCAACCAGAAACTATAAACTATAAACATTTTTACATTTTTACCTCAAAGCATAAAATGAAATTAGTCGAGGAAAAAAAACATGTTAAAATCATTTTATGATATTTGGGGCACACACACATATATATATATATATATATATATATATATATACTCGTAGTAAGTAGTAGCTCGGAAACACTGAGTTCATAAATTTTCAAATGCGCCGCGGGGCAGATAGACGCGTGTTCCAAAATGTCATAAACAAGTCACAGTTTCTATCTATCTGACATTTTGAAAGCCCCTAGACACGTGTGTATCTTCATCAGTGTGTGTGTGTGTGCGTATCTGTGTGTGTGTGTGTGTGTTGAACTTTTCGGTGTGGCATAAAACTGTCAAATTAGCCCGAAACGTAACGCAACGAAATGTCATTCAAATATTCTAATAGCCAAGTTTTGTAGCATATTACTAATTTACAGCTGTATTTGAAAATAGCTAACATGCCACAAATACCGATACAGATACAGATATATATGTATATATATGTTTAACTTATTTATTTCTATTAGTTCCGTTTGGTTTTGCGGTTTTCTTGCAATAATCGCTGATTGGCATTGCGTGTGGATTGATCGGGGTAGTTTTTGTAAGCGTTCTAAACTCAGCCACTTTTGCAGCTGTTTGATTTTCCAGCATGAAAATTGTTGTGCATATGCCGGGCTTCAAGTGGGTTTCTCGAAGGAACCTTCAATGTGCGCACAAAAGGCAACATTTCGAACATTTCAATAAATTCATCAACTCATGCCGTGTCCACTTCAACTAATTTCTAACCCTCACCCCGCGCACCATCTACTCTAAATGTACAATAAATGGAAAACTAACAACTGCTTTTATTTCATTTTTATTTTATTTTTTTTTGAGAGAAGAAAAGGTGCCCCGGGGTAGCTGGGCTCCTTTTGTTGTTGTTATTCTTGTTGTCAGCTGGTAGATCAAGCGGTTCTGTTACCTGAATTTCGTTTTTATTGTAATACAATTTGATTACGAAAATATGCTAACACCTCGCGCTGGCCCAAACAACAACAACAATAATGGCCCGTTGCTTCATCATCAATTAGAGTTACCTTTCCGCAGGCCAGGATCAGCTAAGGCGCTTCTCAATCCAAACCCATCATTATTGCATTAACATGCACACACTATGAGATACAACAATGGAAAAAAGGGCCCAAACACCTTTTGGCCAACTACTGTTCTTCTTCTTCTTCTTCTGCTCTATTATCAATTTTTATTCTATTTTTCTAGCATGTCTTGCATAAATTAAAAATCATGTTTTTTCAGTTTTTATACTAGCTGGTTTTTCATTCGTAAATTAACATTTTCTTTTTTGGTTGTTGTTGTTGGGGGCATTAAACGCCTGTTTTCCGTGCATTTGCATTGTATTTGTATTGTGTTTGATTTAAGCCGATAAAAGACAAGAATTTAACGCTTCTTAGACAGCTTTCAACAGATTTATTTATGCGCTGTGCGTGGCCAAGACATCAAACAGTTGCTGGCCACGGCTTGTTTGGCTTTCAATTAATGGGCCCCCCAAAACTAGCTGGCCGATTCGGTATCATGCAACATCCAAACACATACACGAATTGAAATTCAATTGTAGCATGCAAATTGATGCAAGGCCGGAAACTGTGGCAATTAGCAGACGTCAGCACTTCCTATACGAAAACTTGGAAAACTGCCAGCAGGAAGTTCGAGGAGAAGCGTATAAATTTATGGATCACTTATAGCCAAGGCAATCTTCCGTTCCATATTCAATACAATCAAATTCAATTTGGCTTAACACATTTGATATTTTTTTTTTTTTTGCTACCTGAATTGCTATTGTCCTGCACAGTTCAATGTGGATTGAATGCTCATTATTTTTACCACTCATATGAACATGTGTAAGTGTGTGTGTATGAGTGTGTGTGTGTGTGCTGAAGTGTCATTGTATGCTCTCGTTGAGTGCTGTGCACACTCGTACGCACTTTTTGAGCACATATTGAATACTCTCTGGCAAAGGTGAATGATTTCGCATTGTTTCGCCAAGTGCCAAAAAGGGGTGTGTGTTGAAGTGTGTGTGTGTGTGTGTGTTGGGGGGGTAATCTTCAAAATTGTCAAATGCGAGTTGATTGCACTGCTTGTTGAAATTCCTTAAAGGCAGCATATCACTTAAGTGAAAACAAATAATAATCAATTTTGATAATGACCAGCTGACACAAAAAGCAGGGCAAGAGGCAGTTGCTGCCCCGAGGGGTTGTTACGTATGCATATTTTATCAGGCAAATAAAATGCAAATAATACACACACACACAGGCACACACACAGGCAAATTACATAACAATGAACAACTGAAACAAGCGCATTACAAGGATATCACAGCAAGGATTCAACAGCAGGAATATCAAAGCAGCAGCAGCAGCAGCAGCAGCAGCAGCAGCGCTGACCCAAAGGCATTAGCACATTTAGCAGTTGGCAAAACAATGGAGAAAAACGAGAGCACAATGCGACTGACTGTGAAATAAAAACGCGCATTGTCTGTATGTATGTGTGTGTGTGTGTGTGTGTGTTATCAGGCCAAATGTATAAAGGGGATTCTTTTGTCTCGAGCTCTTACATAAGCAAGCGCATTTCATATGAAATAAGAGAATGGCTTTGTTTTAACAGGTATCAGAATATCTATGGCCAAAAGAGAGGTAGAAAGAGGGGGAGAGTGGTAACATATTGTGGCTAACTCACACAATGCTAGACAAATTTAACGACTTGACCAAAACTAATCATAGTATTTTCCTTTCTTCTATTCTACTCTGCACAGTTACGCAATGCCATCAACTGCCCAACGTATTCGGATATCTATGGCGATTACAAAGGCTCGAATGCTGGCACAAATCTTGACTTGGCCTTCAGTAAGTGCCAACAATGGAGCAACAAGCTGAAGTTGCAGCCACCAATGGCAACGGCAACGGCAACAGCTGCTACAACAGCTGAGGAACCCTCTCAGAGTCGCACACACAAAGTCTACGACAGCATGAAGAATTTCCTGCAGCGCAAACTGTTCGCGCAACCCTCGCACAAGGAGGAGCCAACCAGCGACTATGATGAGGTGAGTAAAAACAAAAACCAAAAGTCAAAACTACAAAATAAAAATAATATTTATAAATAAATTAATAGTCAATAAATCAATATGAAAACCTGTCTAATTCAAAAATATTTTCTCGCATTGCAGCAAGATCTGCTGGACTCCTCGTATCATGCGGACGCGGAGGAAGATGAGGAGGATCTGTTGGCCGACTGCAGCTGCAGCTCTAGTAGTGCCACGCCCAAGCGTGCGCCCAGCAACAAGTCGCCACAAAAGTCGCTGCTGTCGCTGAACTGCTGGCAGAGCAGTCAGCACAGCGACTCCAGCTGCAGCGAGGAGGCGCCACTCGACCAGAACGAGGAGGATTCAGATGCGGGCATCTCCGATTGCTGCCAGCTGCTGAACGAGAGCAGCAACAGCAGCGCCAAGCGACGCAGTACGCCCAAGAAACGTGCCACGAAGCAGCGCTACAACATCAACACTGACGATGAGGATGAGGAGCCGGAGCTGTTGCACTATGCCTGGTATCAGCCACGCATCACTGCGAAGGCGGCGCAGGAGCATCTGCAGCAGGCGACACCCGGCAGCTTTCTCTTGCGTCGCAGCACGCCGCGCAGCTTTGAGCTCTGCCTGCGGCTGGAGCACAAGGTCAAAACGTATGCGGTGCAGTGCAGCCGCAACGAGATGTTTAGCCTGAAGGGTGCCAAGAAACAGTTTAGCACGCTGAAGGCACTCATCACCCATCATTCGGTGATGGCCGAGCAATTGCCACTGACGCTGGACATGCCCAGGGAACGGGACTTGGTCAAGACATCCGCCGTGCGTTATGCGGATGACTTTGAGCCACTCGAATCACTGCAGCTGCTGGGCATCCTCAAGAGTCTGCAGGCCAAGAGCTACGAGGCATGAAAAGGTCGACTTGCGAATCGAGTTGTAGTATTTAAGAATCGGGCGGGTTTATCGAACTGCAAAGGGAACGATAGGTGAAAAACTAGTTTGCTAAGTTTGATTATGTATGCTTTTGGCCAAGGCCTTGTGATATAGTTTTCGATCGATTCGACCGACCGAGGCATATAATCGTATAAGTTGTAGTCTATAAGTTTGTGTACATTGTGGAAGGAACCAAAATAATTGTATTGAAAATTTGTGTTTATGCTTAAGTTTTCTATTGTACAGTGAACGATGAGAGTTATACAATAAAATGTTCAACAATGCAATCCTGCAAATGCAACCCTCAACAGTTTGTCCTCATTCGAGCTGCAAAACACGCCCCAACAATAAGCATGTTTCCTGCCCCTTGTTCCGCCTCCCAAATCCATTTAGAACCAATACTGCGCAAATTCCCAGCCCCTTGTGTAACATTTGTATGCATCTGTGTGTTTAAGTGTGTGTGTGTGTGTGAGTGTGTGTATGTCCTGGAGGGTAAACCTGGCTGGTTGTACTTCACTTACATGTGATTAGCGCTTCAAGTGCCTCTCATTAATTTTTCAAGTGCGGTTCTTCACTCAACGCGCTTAGCAACATGTTGCTAACAGCGCTAGCAACATGTTTGTATCAACATTTAACTGTTTCAAGGATTTTAAACTCAAAAAGACAATTTTATAGACAGTAGAATTAAATTTATAGGCTCCAAACTGTTTTTACAATTTAATATATCTGAATTTTGAACGTTTTAAATAAATTGCACAAAAAATTCATAAAAATGTATTTTTATACACTTCAGATAGCCATCAATTTGGCAAAACTGATTCAATTTTCAGCAGAGTTTTTAGAAGTGTCTTGAGAAGAGTGTGTCAGGCAAGCTTGGATTTAAATAATTCAAATTTACAGTGTTCATTTGAATCTAGCCAGGCTTACACACATTACCGCATAAACTCTGGCATCCACTGGCAAAAGACTATGCAATATTTTTCTGACAAAACATTCGACGACTGTTTACCAAAGCACTAGGATTTTAAAATATAGCATACTTTCAAGTGTTCGGGAAAATCGTTAAAGTCGCCCGCACAAAAGTATGCTACGAAAATATTAAATTCACAATTTCAAGTGAAGAAAATCTTTTTCATCCTGAAACTATACTTTTTTTTTAAGATAATGCTCTGTGATGGTAAATAAATCGGAAATATTTCCAATTGGCACATATTATATATTTTCATTACGAAATAAATAAATAGAAACATCAATCATATAGAAAATTGCCTATTAACGTTAACAAGTTATTAACGACCATAAATAAATATGGAAAATTAAAACATTGGCAATAAAATAACAAATAAACAAAATAACTGACAACATTTATTGAGCAATCATCATTAATAAATGCATCTAATTGAATGTAATTACAAAAAACATATAACTATAGCAATAAATATACAGAAGGTAAATAAACCATTGAAACATTTGAGAAATATATCTAAATTTAAAGCTGGTTGCGTAGCTAGAATTTTGAAATTTGCCATAGCTAAATATTTGCTATGGCATTTTGGTCAACGGCTGAGTCATATAATTCAAACTCAAATGTTTGCGTAATTAAAAAAAAAATATCAGTTAACGACCAAAACGAGTCAAAACATTCAGAACAAGATAGGCACACTAATGAACTCCATTCAGCTGCAGTATTTATTTTATGTCCGTGCAGCACTCACACACACACACACACACACACACACGCAATGAGTGTGGCTGCAAGGGGCATGCGTGCTTGTTTGTATGGATTGTGGTGAAAGCTTCACTCTGTGAATGTGACCAGTTGCAAGGACGAATGCAGTTTCATTTTCATTTGTTTATAGCTCACTAATTATGAAAACGTTGCAAATTTAATTGCAATTGCAGTTGCAAGCAGCTTAACTTAATACGCACTTCTAATTAAAAGATAATGTCATAAATATATGAATTTTTCGATAAATAACTGCATTAAGCAGTAATCCATAATAATATCGAAAAATAGTAGAATGAAATGTGAATAATGTTGAGTGGCAAACACTTCTCTAAATCCTTTAATTAAGTACTTAAAATCAAAAACAATCTAATTGACAAACTGCTTTCAGCTTAAGTTGATGAAAGTGATTTTTCAAATGTCAAATGTTTGAACAAATGCGAAACGAGTTTGGTAACAATTGTGGACTAATTGTATTTTCTAATTGAGTGCGCTCCAAAGCACAGCAACTGCAGCGATGCCCCAAACGAAACAGTAAAATCAATAAACATAACTCTTGGCCGGCAACGTGCCACATACAGAGGTTCAACCAGGTAGCATTGGTCTGAATGACGTTTGCAATGCTGTTGCCGGGATTATCTGCTGTTTATATGCGATTTATTTGCCACACACAGAGAGAATGAGAAATATAAATTGTGAAGTGGGAGTAAAGTGAAACTGGCTATGAAAACTTGTGGAAATTTTTGCTGGTTGTCATGACGGCCGCCGTTGGCTTTGTGTCCCTTCTGTATGTGTGTGTGTGTGTTGTGTGTTTGTGTGTGTTGTGTGTGTTGTGTGTGTGCCTGGAGTGCAGCCGGGCAATTGCATAAGAGTTGTGCCTTTTAATTAGCACGGCATTGCACATCCCCACGATTATCTACTGAGCATAATTAAAAGCATACGCCGCAAAAAGTATTCGCTTAAAGCTGCTGTCAAAACTGCTGTTGTTGCCACACAATTGGGTGTTGCATGAAAATTCAATCAATTCAGCAATTCAGCTGCGACCATGGCAGTAATGAAATCAGGAATACATATCAAAAACAAAACAGGGAAAACACAGAAGAAAAAAAACGTGGTGGAAAATGAAGGAAGATTTTCAGTGTGCCGGAAATTATGTGGCACTCGAGCGTGCAACGAGGCGTGAAGCGACGAGCTCTCTGCACAGCACGCTCCAAGTATGATGTAAGACTACTCACCACAAAAACAAAAAAAAAAAAGAGACGAAGACGAAAGTGGCAAGTGGCAAGTGGCAAGAAATTGTGTCAGCGACTGCAGCTGCCAACTTATTAAGCTGATCAGCAGCAGACACACAAGGACAAACCCAAGAGGCAAGGGGAAGCAGCCAACTGCCTGACTGAATGACGAACTAACTGACTGGGAGAGCCACTGGCTCATTTACTTAACCCTTATCCGCTTGTTTCTTGGCCATTTTAAAGGCAACATGCTTTGACCTCAACGGTTGAGCACGATTGCATCTTCAGCAGCAGTCGTTGCAGCAGCTGCAACATCAGCGCCTGAAAGTATGCAACAAGCAGCAAGCGCAAAATGCACTCGCAAAATGCTAGCATTCAGCACAAGTTGCATTGAATGATAGCTACACTCAGAGAAAAGTGCAGCTACAAATTATGCAAAACTAAAGCTAACATTTTGTTTATAAAACTTGAGTAAAAATATATATAAAAGTAATTTTACTTAGTAAAATGTATTACTTTAATATATCTTAATCTTGCTTAAAACAATTTGCGTTTTTTTAAGTGTATCGTTACGTTTACAGTTTATACATATATATATATATATATATATATATATATATATATATAAAGACAATAAGGCCTGCCTATAGCCCATGGCAATCTATGGAATATATGGAGAATCAGTTGGCATTTAGCCAGTGCGCATATTAAATGCAGAGTATTCTGACAATCAAAGCCCTTTCCCAAGTGGGTCACCGTAGCGGAAGGATCCCAGCCAATGGGGGAATTGATAAAAGTCAGTTAAATGCAACGGGGATTTGTTTGCCTCATTTATCCGCCAGCGAAACTATTTGCAACAGCTACAAAATATGACCCCATTAACTGGTTAAATTGAAAAAAACTTAATAATTAACCATGTTCACTTTCCATGATGAAATTTATTTTATTTCAGTTAAATTCAATTTTAAATTTTTCGTAGTAAATCATCAGCAAAATCCATAAATAATATTTGTTTTCATACAAGTCTAATTAGGAATTGATTTTCATATCTAAACTGATTCAATTTCGTCTAATTTCTTCCTCATGTTTCCCAAAGCGTTTCCTTGCATATTAATGAATAGTTTTTGGTAACTCAGTAATTAGAAGTAGTTATCCATATAATCCACTTCTCATATTTCACCCTCAAAAAAATAATCACTTGCACATTAATTATCCGTTTCCTGTTAGTAAAGTTATTCATATGTGGCAAAGCTGAACGGAAATCATTTCAGCCCCTTTCATCATCCGCTTCAACTCATATTTCTCTCATATACCAAATCAAACCCTTGCATATTAATTATCCGCTTCCTGCCACAATTCAAAGTTTGAGAAAAACAATCCAATAAATCAAAAAAAAATAAACCATGCATCAGATGCGAATATTTTGAGGGTTGCAGTTGAGCTGCTTGTTGCTTTAAGAACTTTTAGCTTTTAATGTAATTAATGAATCGATATGCTCTCATTCCAAGACCTCAAAGCCAAAGTCTCATTGTCCGTCTGTCGGGTGTGTCCCTGTGTGTCTGTCTGGCTAGCAATTAGAAAAACGTAGCAGCCAAGTCAAGTTTGCCATGGCAACAATAGCAACCGACTGGGCCCCCAAGGCACAGAGAACAACAATAAATGAAGTCGCAGCAGCAACAGCAATAGAAACAACAACAACAACAATTACTAAAAAAAAAAAAAAACATCAACCAGCAGCATCTGCCACACATGCCCCCATTGCTCCATGTGGCAACATTCTCATATGATTTACCGTCTCAAATACACGAAACGACGATTCTCAAAAGGCCGTCGGCAAAAGTTAAGAAATGAAATTTCAAGAAAATTGCACAAACAACAGGAAACCCAACAAATCAGCGCACGGGATGAGCAGGAGCTGAGAAAATATTGTAAAACTCTCTCTGGCTATAAAGTAAATATACACGATACATATACAGATATCGGCAGGCAACAGACGGCAAACAACAACAACAACACAAACAACAACAACAACAACAATAGCGAAAAGCACAAAAGTCGTTATCTTAATTACTTTTATAGCTTCGATTTGAGAGGGGGGAGGGAAGAGGCGCCGCAGAGTAGAGCAACAGCTAAAAGCAAGATGGGTGAGTTTTGCGACTTTAAGCAACACTTTAAAAACAAACCAAACCCCCCATTCCCCGCCCAACCCAAGCCACGAAATATGATATAAAATGTGGCTCACTTGTGGCACAGCTAACTGGAGATGTTGCCTCATTAGCCAGCATCAGAAGAGGCCTGCTGCCATAGAAAATCTTTGCATATTTTCGCACTTCATTATGACACTTTTCAGAGATCAGAGGAGTGGCATCCACATGTGTGTTGTTTGCCTAGTTAATGAAGTGCTCAGCTAGTCAACGTCTATGTGTGTGTGTGTACATGTGTGTGTGTGTGTATGTGTGTGTTTGTGTGTGTGTATGATGCATATAGTATGAGCATTCATCCACTGAGCGTGACTTGTATCTATTCAGGTTTCTGGGCCTCGTCCTTGGTTCTGTTTATAGCAAACAATTTAATGAGCTGCCTGCTTCAGCTTCATATTTCATTTGACAAAACTGGAAAGAGCTCTGTTTTTTTGCTTTAAACTAGCATTTAATGAATGTTGCGTATACGCCATGCAAGACGGCAATGAATTATTTGAAAATATATTGTACAACCTATACCAAAATCAATTTCCTTTTGGAAGCCCGGAAGCGCTACAACGGATATGAAAGACGACTGCCTGTGGCGACATGGCTTCAAACATAACAACCAACAACCAATAACAAACAACAAAACAACAGCAACAACAACGGTACAAAACAAGAACAAGAACGTCAACAACATCCAGTTGAACAACCGCAGTTGTAGCAATAATATCTTCGGGGCTTTTGAGTTGAAATTATTTTGGCATTTGGTATTGCCGCAAAATATTTTCGAAAATGCCAAAAAGCCAACATCAATAAACTGTTGACAACTTGAAAGTAACAGCCAAAACACTCTAATAAGGTGGTAATGGTATTGACAGGGGTGCCAGATGGTGGGTGGTTGGTCTGGGGTGGGGGGTTGCTTGTGGTTGGTGTGGGTGTTGGGCTGTGGGTTGTGGGTGGTACTCTTCGTTTATTGAAGTGTGCACAAAACTTTTAGTCGTCTTGTTAATATTGAAACGCGCATTATTTATGGCGAACTTTTTAGCAACTCTTTTGGATTGATGGGCGTGTTACTTTTTGGGGGGCAGTGGTAGGGGTGTGACTGAGGCAGGGGGGGGGGGCATAACTTAGTGTCTGGTTACTTTTTGGCACCGTGCAACTTTTAACGAGTTGTCGTCTCGACTGTAAACTGTAAGTGTTAGCACCTAGGCACTGCTATTTTGTCGCTACGCTTTTACATCAAATGCTTGGCAAAAAGTTGCAGGCTGCTTAACTCGTTGCAGGCAAACAGCAGCACGCAGCAGGCAGCAAACACAAAATGAAGTTGCTGCAACTTAACAATCATACGCAACGTTGCCCCAGCAAGTAGCATACCCCAAACTGCTGGCTTCTCCTTCTTCATTTTCTTTATTTTTGCGTGAAACTGCAACAGCTTTAACCCAAACAAGCTCAACCATCTTCTGACTCTAAAACATAAGCATTTCATTATTACGACACAAAAATGTGGAAAATTTCATTAAATGGCTGCACTTCTAAAAGCAACCAACTGACCAGACTAAAACTAAGAAATAATCTTGTGCCCCAAAGCCAAAACTAAACTCAACTAATGATACTTGCAACGTGCAGCTTACTGATATTTATATACACTTCCCAGTGGGTCTATTTGGAAAGCTTGAATTCTGTACTATTATAAATTTAATTTATCTAAAAGTGAAATACCTAAATTTTTTTTTTTAATCTGTATATTTGACATTGTTTTATATGTATAAATATATTTGTATTCATTGTTTTTATTTATGATTAACTATTTGTGTTCCTTATCTAAATCTTTATTATAAATCTATCTATATCAAATCTATATCTATGTGTGTATCTCAATCAAACTTTATTTTTTTTATATATCATAACTATTGCAATATATAATTCTCTATTTATTTTCATATCTCTATCCAATATTTTGATCTACATCTACATCTCGTATATAAATTCGCAGAAAGGAATAATACCAGGACAAACATCAACATTGAGTTATAGAAGCCAACATTTACACGCAAATATGACTTGTTGTGCCAACAAGTGGCAGCCACAAACAACAACAATAACAACAACGAGAAGGGGAAAAAAACAACCACAAACAAATTCATAAAAACGTTGAAAAACAACCTTCAAACCCCAAGTTTAACCGTGTCCAACTGAAATTCCCAGACAGAGAAACAGGAACACAGAATGCAGTGGACTAAGGTCCCCAGACCAGGCACCCATAATGAGGCAGACAGATAGACAGAGAGAGAAAGAGAGAGAGAGAGAGAGGGATGGGTAGTCACAATTGTGGTAGTGGTCAGCAGCAACCATTGCAATTTCATTTAATAACAAAATATTTGGACAGCAGAATAGTCCCAGTTAGGAGCTTAGCAAGAGTCAGAGAAAGCGACTGAAAGAGAGAGAGACAGAGTGAGACAAAGAGAGAGAGAGAGTGAGAGAGAACTGACAGCAAATTATTACGTCTTTATGCAGAAATTATTTATGATTGCATTGTCTAGACTCCATGGCGCGTACAATGCACCGGAATTCCGCGACGCCCGAGCCAGGAGAAACCTTAGTACAATGTTTGTTTGGTAATTTATGTGCTGCTTGCTCAAACGCCACGTGTGCCAGTCGCTTAAGGACAACTAAACGTAGCTTAGGTGAAGTTTTTTTTTGGTAGTACTCAAGCACTGCATTAATCGTACTTATCGATTTCCATTTGTCTGGAACACGTTTCCTTAAAGAACTTATCTTAAACATTATTTAAAAAATAAGGTTTGATTACAAATTCGTTACAAAATAAAAGACGTCATATTCAGCATTTATAAAGCACTCGAAATCATATTAAAATCGTATAATTACTGACCAAACAACGCATATATTAAAAAGATTGTTTATTATGCATAACGCACGCAGCGCCATCTACTGGCCATCCGCACATCAACACATTCACACCCAATGCGACAACTTTAAGCTGGACTTTAAGCTGAGATTGGATTATGGGTAGCCAACTGCTGTTTGTTGGTTGAATTAAAAAGGCCTGTGAAAATTGCATTGGCAGAATTTAATTAACGTCACATTGAATTTTAATCAAGTTCATTCAACGGCGACAACCATAACGTGACATTATTTGCATGCGAAATTAACCTGTCACTTGGTGTGAGGGAGGCGAGCGCTCGGCCAACGGGCGCTAGGTGGCGGTCGCGGTCGACAGGTGGCGCCATTTGACAAACATGACACGAAATGTATAAAAAAAAGAAAACAACACCAATTGGAAAGGGATTATTCTTTTTTTATACACAGGAACGGGTGGATTGCAGGTCTGCCATTATTCAATATGTATGTTGTTTGGTTTGTCATTATGTCAATACATTGAAATTGGTGATTTCAGTGGGTAGAGCGACAGCGAGGTAATCTTTGGACAACAGTTGGAATAGATTTGAAGCGTCTGTTAAAGCTGTCCTTTTAAACATTCAATCCCTGAACAAATCACAACTATCGCAAGCATTCAATTTGGTAAGCAATTCTCGTTGGCAATGTGCAAATTAGCAAGCGTTTCTATCGAATCCTTTGCATTGCACAGCAATTTGTAGTTTTGGCAACAATTATGGCCAAAATGTGCAAACAAATTTGCAACAATCCAATGGAGAAATTTGTTGTCCCTCTGCTTTGAACTGATTTGTGCCACCCAAATAGCAACAATAGCAGGTTGGCTCTAGTTGGCTCTTCAATTTGGCCAGTATTCGGATTTCTGTTGATTATTACACGATGCCTGTTGTTTGTTTGTTATTGTTGTTATTGTTGTTGTTGTTGTTGGCCGGCTGGCTTTTAATTGGAATTGAAATATGATTTGCAGACGGAGCAACAATGATTGAAAGAGCAGATGTTGCACATATTCAAAGCCATGTCAAAAGCAGAGCAAATTTGATCTCTGCTTTCAACAATATGTGTATGCAAAGTGCATGCACAACGCGTCTGCTGAATGTCCTCGGGTAATGTCAGAAAGCGAACATTTTGAAAAGTGTTGCACTCCTTTGTGGCAACATTATTCATACAGCATGCCAAGCACATAGATAGCAGCCACACAAAACTGTCATGTTTCGCTCGACAGGCATTCGAAACTCTAAGTACAACCCAAAAAGTCACAAAGTTTTTGACCGTTACCCAAAAGCATGCAATATGCAAAATGGTCAAGGCGTCATTCCCAGTCAGCCAACGAAATATGCAAATTTTAGCTGGAAAAAAAGCGCACAAAACGGCAACCAATAATTTCAAGCAGCAGTTGGATGTAGAAAATTTTTGAACAACACTCGAAACACCAAATTGACATGAACTACAAATGTAAATTTACTAGGAAAAGGGCATTAGAATTTTATAAAATTCAATTAAGTTGCCGTCGTATGAATAATTCTAAAAAGTTTTAGCTAGGATTATAATTTTTACATATTTAAGAACTGGTAAGTATAATAAACCATTGTTTTGAAAAAAATGTAAAAACAGGTTTTAGATATGTCTAAACCAAATAAGATTAGTCCACATTTGTTAGATGAATAAATAATATATTTGAGAAGAGCTACCTCAACTAGAGGATTTTTGTTACTATAATTATATTTTTTTTATTTATCAAATTCAAAAATAACAAACTTTTGAGCAGTGACAGCTAGACTCAAACTCATTATCAATCAATTCTATTTAGATTTAATCTTGAAATCAATACTCTGCTATTAAATATTAATTGGCTCTAATAGAAATGCACAGAAATTTCATATTCTTGTCCATTTCGCCACTGTTTTTAACTCAATTCGTTTCTTTCACTTGTTTGTGCTTTGCGCTTTACAATTTTACCAACATTTAAGATTGCAGTTAATTAACTGGTAGTAAGGTGCCTGGACATATGGCCATCATTAGTTGGCACAGATCGAGAGAGCCTTTTAAAGCTGCACTTAAAACCAATTGCAATTCATGCATTACTCTGATGACAAATGCCGCACTCCTCCCTTCTCTTTCTCTATCTATATATATATATATATATATATATTCAGGTCTTCTTTTAATGGGGACAGCATCGAGAGAGTGAGAGAGTTGGAGTGGGCGTGTCAATGTCTCATTGCTGCATTTACGCAACCCATTCCATTTACGATGAGACGAACGATGCACAGCACTTTTTGTGGCAGCCGCACATTCAGTGGTGCCCCGAGGCAAACGGGATGCACTTTTCGGTCCACAACTAATTTTATGTCCGCCTTGGCTTACCATGCGTCTCTTTTAACGGCCCTCGATTCGCCGAGTGATTCCTCTTAACTCATAATTGCAGCATTGGCGTCGTCTCGGCCATTATGACAATTGGCAACGGCTTCAACTGGTAGTGAGTGGTCCAGGAATTTACCCTAAACTGAACAGAGACATTTAAAAGTTGGCAAATGAACGCGACAACAATTAAATGTCAATCCATTTAATGGCCCAGACATTTGGAGACGTCGGTTCGCCTATATCCTCATCCTCGCATATCTTAATGTCCACAATATTGTCACTTTGAAGTTGGCGCCATTAAATTCTCGCTCAAGTCAGCGCTTTATGACTGCCCCAAAGTTGAATTTGTAGCACTTTCTGCTGCATTAATCCCTTATATATATTATTACGATTTTGCTATTATTCAACACTCGACGCGTCGCAATTTTCCCAATGGACACATTAAACAAAAGCCAATCCTCTTCAGAGAATTGCGCTTAAAATGTTCAGTTTTTAAATGGCAAATGTATTTGTAGAGGTCGAGATTTAACCTTATCCATTATTACAGAGCCCAACCGTTTTGGGGATTAAGGATTAAGCTATCTAAATTTACTTGCAAAATATTTTCATTAAAAATATTATATATACACAATTGTTTTAGCCATAAAAATTTTATTCAGTTACATAATGAAAATAGCTGCCAGCTAAAATCTGACCGAAACTTCGGTTGAGCAGTTTATTTACAAAACAATTTGACATTAATTGATAAATTGATTTATGGCGCCCTCTGGCGTTGACTTTTCGTTTTACATCCCGTCCATTGCGCTCCATCAATTTCTGTTTAAAGTTGTCCACTGTATTTGTCAGTTTTTTTTTTTTAGTTAACCAGTTGTTGCTATTTTGTTTCAGCGGTCACTAATTAAATTCCATGCACAAATATTTCAATTAGTCTTTTTAATTTGATTGCAGAGAGTATTTTTTCAGTTGTTGATTTAAGCCGGCTGGTAATTTGATGCAATTGATCTGGCTAATAAACTAATGCAGCTGGGGAGGAGTTTGTCAAATATAGTTGGCAATATTTAATATTCACAAATAAATTGAATTTTAAACGGTGAAATCAATCTAATTACTTTTGTCACGAAAAACGTCACTAGGATTAAATAATAAAATTCAAATTTAAAATATTGCATTCAAGAAAAATGTTTATGCACGAAATGAGATTAAAATACAAAAATAGTACATATATAAAAACAGCTTTAATGCAAAATTTCTATAAGAGAATTAAAATCAATAAAGAGTAAATTTCTAAAAATACTAGGGTGCTTAAGAGCGGAACTCGATGCTTAACACACATTGAATATGGTATTATTATATTATATGCTTGAGATGACACAGTGATTTAAATCTAATACAACTAACCAAAAGGAAAACAAGCTCAAACAAGGGTCGACAGCTGGAAACACGCTTAACAATGCTCAGAGGCAAAAGCATACACAAAACACAAACACACACACACACACTCACACACACACAACAATACACACACACACGAGAGAGAGAGAGAGAGAGAGACGAGAGAAGCATTTTTAATTTGCGTATTTTAGTCACGTTCAGGTAAATCTCAATTGAATCGAATGTGACACCGGATGTGAAAATTGTGCACATTTTCCAAGCATTTTACCAGCACAGCGAGAAAGTGAGTGAGGAATGTAGCAATTGTTATTGCTATTATTGTTGTTGTTGTTGCTGTTGTTGCTGTTGTTGCTGTTGTTGCTGCTGTTGTTGTTGTCATCGACTCGATGCTGGATTGTAATTGTTGTTGTTATTCCTGTTGCTGGGGAAAGCAAAGCACGAGACACAAACAAAGATCGCATCACTAAACATGCTGCAAATGTTCAGCAGGCATAGCAAAACACGTAGTCCCATGTATCCCAACACACATTGGCACACACATCGAAGGATGAATGAATGCTGGCAACCAGCACCAACTCCAACTCCAACTCCAACTGCAGCTTCAGCTTCAGCTCCAGCTCCGACTCCCAGTCTGACTGTGGCTCCTGCGTTGTAGCAATCATCGACATGGACATCGGCGAATGGTGTAAACAAAACGTTTAAAGAGTGTGCAACATTTTTTACTCCACCAATGACGGCTACTTTGTGCCGCAACAGCTTTGCTATCTTTTCCTCTTTTTTATAACCGGAATCCATTAAAAATCGGCAAAGAGGTCTAATGAAGTTTTGCATATGTGTGTGTTACATGCAAAAAGATACATGTCCGGCCCATAAAGTACATTTATTCTTGGTTAACATCAACATTGATTTAGCCATATTTATCTCTATTCTCTGTCTGTATGAAAAAGGCGATCTCAAAAACTTAAAGAAATAGTTACTTTAAATTTAGATATAACTACTCGTTTACCATATGCGAATTAGGTTTATTTCATTTTCAATCAATCATATCTAATATATTTCATAAATAAAATATAAAGTTTTAAAAATACAAATTATATACCCTGGCATATTACTAATAACCAATACAAAATTTAATAAAGCTCTGTGAAAAAATCGAAGAGTATTTTCATTTTGAAATGCCAACAGCAAGATTCCTAAACACTTTCAGGGTATTTCCTAGTTGAGCTCTCTCGACTGCAGCAGTCTAGCTTGTTTATGAAAGGTTCAGGAACGAAACGTTTGTTACATAAGAGCTGCGAGATTATTCTCTGCTTCCTGTTCATGTGTAGTTGTTGTGCATGTTCTTTTTGCTGTTGTTGACCCAAGCCAGGTGGCAAATACCAGCAGGATACTAAATACACGTATTGCTTTGCTCTTTGATGTCGAAGCGTTTGGCCAATATTGATACAGCACATCAACGGCAAATACAAATTGCTTAAAGTGTATGTTTCAGGGCATTGTTAAGAGCTAATAGTTAACAGCATGAATGTTGGGCATCCATCAACTTGCCGCAGTGTTTGCAACACACGTAATTACATTTTTATTTATTGAATTCTCGCATGAGGCAGCAACATGCAGCAACAACTTTTGTCCGACGGCTTAAATTGTTTAGCGACAAATTGTCACAGGCGCTGACGTGACCGGCTCATGTTGTCGTCGTTGCAGCCTCAACACGACTCACCAACTGACTGACTGACTGACTGAATGAGTGGCTGACTGATGCGTTGCCGTTGCCGTTGCTGTTGCTGCCACAAAATATTCCACAAAGTCAACAGCAAGCGTCAACAAAATGAGGTCAACCATGAAAATTGCACCAGCGGCAGCAGCAATTTCTCATTTTGAGTTTAGCAGCCAACAACCAGAACAACAACAAAAAAGTCTCCCCCAAAAAAAGAAACTGCCAAAAAGGTAACAAACAGAAAAAAAAAGAAAGAATTTCGCGATGCGGTCCACTGGCAACAAGAACGACAAATGTCTGTTGTTGTTGTTGTTATTGTTCATGTTGTTGTTTGTTGTTGTTGCTTGTTGCTGCGGTCGATCGGTTGCTGTTGTTGCCGCCACTGCTGCTGCTGCTGTTGTTGCTGCTGCTGCTGCTGCTGCTGGTGTCATGTCGTTCATCAGCGTAACAATTTTTATTGCTTTCCGACCGCAACATTTTTGCCGATAAAATTTTAATTCACATAGCAAATTGTATCATTTTGCATATGCCAACAAAAATTAATGGATATTTTTATGTTAACTCCATAAAAAAGATATTCTACGCTTAAATCACAACATGAGTTTCAAATTGCATAAACAGTTTAAAACTAATGTTTGCCTAATAATATTTTGCAGAGTTATTTTCAGTAGCGCATTTTAAGTTCTTCAGAGCCGAATAATCTTGCCAGATTTTTGCATGCTGCTTTTTGGACAGCTCTTCCGCCAAATTGATTTATAGCGTTCAAATATATAGCAGCCTTCCAGAAAATGATGTGGCACGAAACACAAAAAAAGACCAAAAAAAAAAAACTATACAAGCAAAAGATTTTACGAGCACGTCCCTCAATTATAAGTGCAACAATGTTGCATGAAAGCGTCGCAAATTCTTAATAACATGGCAAGCAAATGTTGTGCTAAATTGTCAACATACACTCAAAGGCTGCAAGAGCAACACTTGATGGTGCAACAAGAGCAACAACAACAACAACAACAACCGCAGCAGTGGCAACCATTCACAGATTCTATAGGCGCACATTTATCATGGATGCATGATTCAATTTCTGGCTGGCTACCGTTTGTAAGTTGCACGCTTTTGACCTGCGCCGGCGCAGAGCGCGTGCCACAACAACAACAACAACAGTGGCTGCCACAACAACTACAACAACGACAACAAACAAACAATGGCAACACGAATCGTGGAAAGAGCGTTGCCAAAACTTGAACTTGCTGCCTGATCTTTTGATCTTATCGCGACCATCTGGCAAAAGTGTTAACTGAAACTGAATGCATCGCCTCCTTTCCACCTCCTCATGCACCCTTCCCCCACCCCTACACCTTCCTACTGCGCTTGCCCTACGTTGATTAATTGAAATTTCACTTTATGTGCCTCAATCATCATTTATTTTCTGGCACTTTAATTTATGCCACCAAAAACGTGAAGCACATGCCTCACAGCACAAGTTGCAAGTGCCATTTAGGGGCGCAGTTATTATCGCTTTTTAGCTGCACATGCGCCACGCCCCTTTTGGACCACCGCTCTTTTTGCCAATTTTCTGGCAGCAATTAGCCGCAAGCCAAAATTGCCTCGCAGCCTAATGATTTGCCATGTGGCAAGAAAGCCAACTTTAAATGCAATTTGCCACACAATAACTACTTAAGCTTTGTCTGTCTGTCTATCTGTCTGTCTGTCTGTCTGTTTGTTTGTTGCATGTCTATCATATTTTTGAGTTGCATCTGTTAATGATTTCGAGAGTTGAGTCTGTCGAAATGGACTTCATTAGCAGGAGATCATTAATTTTGACAACGACCTCAAATGAATTCCAATTTGAAAATAAGCATTTTGACGAGATCAAAGGATGACAGTACTCAAAGTTGAAGAATAATTGCAAAACTAATAGGAAAAAAAATATATTTTACAGATTGCTGAACTGACAAATGCCATTAACTGATTCCTGTAGCAGAACACATGAATGAGAAATTTATGAGAAGTTTTATTTTTAACAAATAAAAAATAAATTGTAAAGTGATATTTGGATAGTTTTGAGCAGAATTTGAGAAGAGCTGTCTTATACATAGTAACAGCCAGATTGACTCAGGAATATATATATACCTATATATGGAGGAAATGTCAGAGAGGCCCAAATAGAACTACTGCCATATTGTTGCAACAAATAACACACAATACTGTGGCAAGTAAAAAAATATAATATATATATATATAAAATATAAGTAATGTTATAGGCCTACTAAAAAGATATTTTAATTATAAAAAAGAGATTGGCAAATAATAAAAAAGTATGTTTAATTTAAATTATCTATATGAAAATAAGTTCATTATTCATCTTAACTACTTTAATATGTACAACATAAAATCCAAATAAATTATTGTGCTTATGTTAACTAATTGTTATTTTGAGCAATTATCATTTATTATAGAAAAGAACAGTAAAAAGTAGAATCTTAAATTTGAATAATTAAATAAATAAACATAGACTGTTCCCAGCCAATTCACAACATAATCTGCAGCATAATCTGCTCCTCTTTCTATATTTTCTGCTCGATCTGAGCAGTCGTTGTTGTTTGCTGTGGCAGCTTAGCAACATTTGCCCCTTGGCAACATTGCGATTGCTATTCCAGCTGTGTGGGGGCATGCAGCAGCCAAAACAAACTGAACTAAAATGTTGCGATGTCGCCCGCTGCTGCTGGCGTCGACGCGGCGACAAAAAAACACGCTGCCAACTTATGCGGCGCACAGCAGTTGTCTGCACGTGGATGTCGGCAGCAGCAGCAGCAGCAGTGGCTGTGGCAGTGGCTGTGGCAGTGGCTGTGGCAGTAGCAGTAGAAGAAGTCGCAAGAGTAGCATCAACTCTGGCAGGCAGCTAGCAACGTGTGGCACGCAAAACCGCGTGGCAGCAGCAACAACAACAAAACTCTGCTTCGTATAAGCAAGTTCGGCTTCTGTCTGCACTTCGTTGAGAGTTAGTTGCAGCTGAAGCTAAAGATGTGGCTCATGTTGCTCATGTTGCTCATGTTGCTCATGTTGCTCATGCTGCGGCTGTTGCACGCTCGTTTATATTTTCTTGCCGCTGGGAAATGTGCATCAAAAATTTGTGCATTGCCAAGTTTTGCTCGCTTTTGCTTTGCCTATTGAATGCAGTTCGCTTATCAGTCAACGCTTTTCTGTATTGTAATAAATTACAAAGCCTTCTTCGCTGCACACACACACACACCTACACATTTACACACACACACACTTAGAACTTTCTCCAATTCAGTATTGAGAATTGGAACTAACACTCACGCGTGGTCGCCTCAATAACTCATCCCATGATGCAGGGCCAGAGTCACGCCGTCTGCGGTCTCCGACATGTTACGCTTGCCTGCCTCGGTATAGCCAAACTTAACTAAAACCGCCTTGCATTTCCTGCCTCACAGCCAGCCCGGCACTCTGCTTGCCCCATTCCACCCACTCTACAAACAACCATCACATCCATCCCATCCATCGCATTGCAAATCATTTTGAAATGCAGCCACGCACGCAAAAAATGAGTTCGTTTGAAATCCAAACATTTTAGCTGACTCTCTCTCTAATGCCACACTCCCTCCCTCCTTCCCCAGTCCCCAGTCCCAACCCAGCACTTTTTCGCATCATCCTGCCCCACCGTCTGGTCTCCGCTGCTGCTATTTATTCATTGGTGCGTGTTGCCAAATGCCAAACATTTTTAGATGCGACTGCGAACGATGCTTGTAAATACTTTGGAGTTGTGCAAAAGTGGAAAAAGATTTGCTGTCGCAGCTGTTTAAAGTTTTTGTTGTTTTTCTTGTTGTTTTTGTGTGTGTGTGTGTGTGTTATTGCTATTTGGTATTTACGAGAAAATTTGCTGTGTGCGTTCTTGACTTGGCTGCCGGCTGTGAAGTGGAAGCCCAATTGGACGGTCGGGGAAACACTTTTAATGCATTTTTAATTAATTTTTTAGGAAATGAAACATGAACCAAATACTCAAGTCCAATGCAATCAGCTCGTCGAGTTCTTCTCTTAGGAAAGTGCCACAAATTTCACTTTTTATTATTCAATAAAAAAAAAAAACACATTAAACTCCAATGAAATTATGACTTGACGTTTTCCCAGAAAGTTTTCCAACCACAAACACAATCTTTTAATATGACTTTAAGAGTACACTTTCAACTCAAGTTGGTTTCTGTTAGCCACTAACCACCAACTTAATGGCTATATAGCCACATAAAACAGTTACGCTAGTTAAATAAGCCAAGAACCTAACATTTTACGATAGCTACAGTAAACACACGAATAACTAACAGAACATGTTCTCGGACTTTAATAGAGCCATTAGATCGGAATTATCAATTAATTATTGCCTGTTTGAGTTAAGCCACGAAGTGCTACTTAAAGTTTATGTAACTTTCATATTTGATAACACAAAATGACTTGTTATCATGGCCGATAAGCAGAGGCTGAACTCCATACTTAGCACACATTGCTATATACCACTTAGCCGGCGTAGGCTTTGAATGAGCGTTGTGGATGCTGCAAGACCCAGTTTGTGTTACACAGACCCTCTTTAGGATCCTCACACAGACACACGCAAACAGACACACACACACACACACACACAAGCACACGCAGCAACGAAACACCCGCGAACAAACAGTGAGCAACATTCAACTTACGTTTCACAAACATTGTCCGTGTGAATGGAAGGAAACTGGTTGTCAGTTGCACCGTGGAAACATTGACAGTTGTTGCTGGCAAAAATAAAAGTTTTACTTTAACAAAAATTTAATTAATTTCACTACATTTATAATGAGTACTTAGTAGATTAGTAGTTTTTATATATATTATATTAATATCTAATATTGAATATACAATAAATATAAAATCATATAA